>JAEIFJ010001868.1:0-600000 GCA_018903435.1 Leucophenga varia
TTACTGTCCAAATAGATTTTTAAGCATTGCTGATAAAATATTTTGCATAATTCTCAAATTTTTTGGTTTTTATTTTTATTTTTTTTTTTTTGTTTCTGCAGATTTCATGTCTTTCAACTTTTTATGTATTTAAATTACTATAATTTTCAATTAGTTAAGATGCCAAAGAGTTAATTATGTATTGAAAATTATAGTTTGTTCTCGATTTTAATATTGTATTGTATAATATCTGTCAAATGTGCAGTTATGAAAAGTTGAAGTGTGGAGAAATATAGAAATAAAAGTGAAAACGTTTATTATTGGGCGACCTGTTACATGAAATATTATTTTTAATTTTTAAGTCGACTTGAGTTTAATTATTGACACTCAATTTTTAGTTGCAATAGAAAATAAAAAAACCATGAAACAATTGTCGAGCTTTTTTTCAACAAATTACATTAAGATAGGTCACTGAGGTAAATTCCATTGTTCGGGATGAAATGGTGTCATATGACCAACCAATTTAAAATTTCATTAATTAAAATTTCCTTGTCATAGATTATTAGCTCCATAAGAGGCCCATCATCGGTCGGGCCCAGATATTCATCTCCGCTGGCGGCATTGTTTCCGTCTTTTCTCCCAAGTAGGGTAAAAAAGTGGTTCCTATAGAACATGCGCATCTTTACAGAATGAGGTTCCGGGCTTTAGAATTTTGGACCCTCATTTCTGTTGCACATCATCTCAACTTCCCAGCTCATGCCTTTCTAGGTATTTCTTTTTGCTTTTGAAAAGACGTTTTCCCTCTTTCCTTTTTTTATATCGCTCAACAACAGCTCTTATTGCTCCCGCTTGCAAAGTTCGCTTATGGGCGATGTTCTTCTCCGTGCAATGCGAACAAACTCCTTATCGTACAAAGTTTGCCTTTAATTCCAAGTTGAACGAGAGTTAATGAGCCAATGTAGCCTTTTCTTTATGTTTGCGGTATGTGAGCCACCTGACTAGGTGAATGCCGAGATGCAGTACGTCTTAAGTCTGTGGTATATCAATATTATTTAGAGTTACAGGGTACTTCTATTAAGCGTAAAAGTGACGCTTGCTTTTTTTGCTCGTTTACCTCATGCGCCAAGTTAGAAAGCCACTCTTCGGAGATGTGCCAAATTGTTCAAGAGTTTTCTACTTGCTTGAACTGACATTTAGATGTGCTTAATATAGCAAAGTTACTTCAGCAAATGTCTGATGTGTACAGAACATACAAGGTTGGGACAAGAACACTGCCTTGGGGTACACCGGATTCAAGTTCGGATTCTGGGATATATATGAGTTTACCAGTACTACAACACCCGTTTGGTAAGGTATAGGTCAAGCGCCCGCCTTTATTTCCTTTGTGGGAGTAGTGAATAATTCTTTGTACTTAAGCCCTTTAATCCACAACTGGTCAAATGCTCATGACATACAGAAATATGGCGGAGCAGTATTCACGTCGTTGCTTTATAAAAAATAAAGCAAGAATGATGTGATAATGGTGAAGATTGTAGCAGCTTAGGGTTTAGTTCTACGAACACTTGACGTTTTGAGAAGTTTTCGAGGCCAGATTCGTTCAACATACCATTTTTGTCACAAAATTTGAATTTGCAGGACCGTGTTGTTTTCGATTTATATTGTTTTTTGAAAGCACAGTTGATCTGAGTAAACCGCTTATAACTTTTTAATGGTTTTAAAACTCTGCAATTTATGTTTTATTATTAACAAAATTACATATTTTCAAATTTCCCTAAAAACCTGTGGTAATATTGAACAGCGAATGCATATAAAATGACAGATATTCCATTTTTTGATTATTTAAATATCCGGAACAGTCCCAACCTTACTATTTAAGGTATAAGATAGTAACAAACATAAAATAGTAAAAAAAAAAAATACCCTTTGTTGATTCATTGAAACTGATCCATAATAAATAAGAGAAATTTACTTATACATAAGTATTCCAGAAAATTAAAAAAAAAAAAATACTTTGTTGATTGAGCAAAAAAATTAATGAAATTCAATCTCAAAGCATATATGCAATGTAAGAATATTAAGAATAAAAACAGGTGTTGTGTTTATTATTTCCTAAATGAAACTTAAGTATTTCCGCATAATTCCGACTTGTTTTCTGTCTATGCCGGTCGATTTGCTTTTGTTGTCACTTTCCTGCGATTTACATTACAGAAACAAAGACAAAATGTAACATAAACAAAGTTTTTATTTATCTTAAACAACAACAGACACATTTGCAGACCATATTTCATACCAAAGACCCACATGCGTGGCTGAATGGAATTTTTTTACATATATATTTTTTTTTTTTTGACAGCAAACTTGTTAACTGAGCGTGCAATTCATCCAACCAGTCAGCCAGTCAGTCAGCCAGTTGTAATTGTTAATTATGGATATTTGGAAAAGAAAAAAACTATAAATAAATATATTACTTTCCTCTTTTTAGTTTTTTTTTTTTTTATTTTTAAAATCTTATTTTTTTACTAAACCGGCAATTGTTGCTACACATGTAGCGTCTTGTTTGGTTCCACTTTAGTGGTTTTATTCATTTTTATTAAAATACACAAAAAAAGACTCATTGTTTTTATACGCTACAAAAAAAAGTTGTATATTTTGCTGAGAGTTTGTAACCTAAAGAAGCAGATGTTTGGAGACTACGGTAGATTGGCTCAGAGCTGACAAGTAAAGCTTACCAAGTGTTTCTCACTGATCATCTTGAAACATTTTCCACTTGTTATGCTTTTTTATAGCCACCCATTCTAGAGAGATCCAAATTTCCTGTGACCCACAATACGCCATTAGATCTGAAGGGTTTAGTGACTATAAATAAATCACATTATTTTTTAATGATCAATATTTCTTTTATACATTATAAAGCTCTATCTTTTCAATATAAGTTTCAGAAGTTTGGTGGTTCTATCTTTATTAGTATCCGAGATAATCGGTTTTATACGTTACCAAGTTTGCAGAACGTGAGGACAGATGGACATAGTTGATAAATACACATTCTTTCTCAAGTGGGTCATACCTTCTATCTCAATTTTCTGGGTGTCATTTTGAGTCTAGCGATATCTAGTGACATGTTGTCAGAAATACTTCTTGAACAACGCAAAGAAAGCCATTGCAGAGTCAAATAAGAAGTGAATAGTTTAAATATTGCTATTATGACTTTCTAAACACAAGAAATTATATGTAAAGCCCAGCTAATCCATATTATCATATGCAAAGTTAGTGCTATGTATTTGATGGGACCATAAGGAAGTAATATAATACAAACTCTTAGGTTACGTTACAATGGCCCAGATAAGGCCAATTATTCTGACTACTCGAACCAGCTCAATTTCCTTATAACGGCGACTACTGCACTAATCTTGACTGATGGAATTTCCGCCAGACTATCAAGAAACTGCTTAGCAAGGACAGTAAACTTTATTCTCCCAAAGCTGGACATTGACAGAGAAGGTGTTCTACAGTTACCTCCTCTTTGAGCATTTGATAATTGTGGTTTATCTAATATCTGCAAACCTAGCTATTTCCTGTCTCACTAACAGCTTCAGAGTGGTCTTGGGAATTTCTGTCGTACTCCTCCCTGAAGTAATAAAGAACTTGTACCTTCTCATGCCAATCTATCTGCTTCGAAATTACCTTCAAACTCTTAAAACGTTTGAATAGAGCATTGGAGAAAAAAACATCCAGAAAATACAGACATGTTTCTAGCCAAGTTATGTAAATTATCTAAAAAACTGTGGATGGAAAGTATTTGGATGCAGATATCGTATTCACTAAACCTCAAAACTCCCTGATTTTTATCATTAATACGGATCACTTTAATTAAAAATTAGATTGATTCTATTTTCGCCTTAAAAATTGAAGATTTTTTTTCGTTAACGATAATCTTGCGCATTTCATTTTGTCAGAAATTTGTAACGCATTTAAGGAGACATCGTAGATCCCTTAAAGTATATATACTCTTGATCAGCACGACAAGATATTAACTTGCAATTTTCTCAGTCCTAAGCAGTTCAAGTATTAAAATTAAAGTGCCACGCCCATTTTAAGCTTAAGTCCCCATACAAACTAACCGATTCTTTGTATTAAAAATAGCTATTATTTATTAATATATTCACTCCAAATTGGGTAAAAACATTTTTAATGTCATTGAATATTCAAACTAAGATACCACGCCCATTTTTAGGTATAGGCCCCGATCGTTTTTTCCGCCCATTTTGTGTAAAATTAGTAATTATTTATGAATGTTTTCACTCCAAATGAGGTGAAAACACTTCTAATGTCATTCTATGTATACTCTACTGACATTTTTTAAGCCCAAGCACAAAGTTACCACCACCCATTTTTATTTTTTTTTTTCAAGAAAATGTTTTTTTTTTCTTGCCTTAGGTTTAAATTTGACCCCATTATTGTGTTTAAACTTTCGAAATATCGGCTCTAAGTCATCCCTCCTCTTCAAATTTTACCTAAGAAACTGATGATCATAAATAAACTAAACCAAGATGTAGCGGGTATTTGAACTAACGTTCCACGAAAGTTAACGTTTTTCCTTGTTTTAATTGTGCGATAAGAGTATCTAAGCTTAGGTCTTATTAAAGTTTATGCTTTGTCTTTTTGTTTCACTTGAAATAACGAAATAAACCATAAATAGTAACAAGTTGTAATCACATTAATGTACCCGCGAATATCTGCAACGCTTGGCTTAAGAAGAAAAAAAAACAAAAATAAGCAAAAATAAGCAAAAGATTTAACTTAGTTTTTTTAGCCAAGTTTCCGCATAGTCAACATTTTTTACACGATCCAATCCAATCCGTTGAAAGAGGCGCCTTTTAAGTGAGGCTGGCTGGCAAACGGCAGCTAATTAAGTGCCGTCATAAGATGAAAAGTAATAAAGAGTTAAAGAGCTCTCGTCTTGTCTCTTGAAATATCCAAGACATTAAAAAAAAAACATAATAAATAAACTAAGCAAATATTCACACGCTAAACGAAGACTAATTGCGTAGAGGAAAACAGTAGTAGAAATTATTTGACGTCGATGTCTACTTTGTGCATAAGCGGAAAAGCGTTAAGACCCCCCCTTCCTCGCAGTGAAATGGTGAACTGACAAACGAAGAATTCTTCGCGCTTAATGTGAAATTTATGTTTTAAACTGGAAGTAGAAAGTCATTAACAGATTTCAAATGAAATAAACAAAAAAAAAAGAAAACAAAAAACAAGAAAGATCGCTGAAGTTGAGTATGCTTGACTGCAAGATACCCTGTACCCAATCTTTATGAACCTTAAGATCGGTTCTATTTTACTACCCTACCTCATTGAATTGAATTAACAAACAAAAACTTAATAAATCGGGTATATCTTTGTATGGGGGCTATACCTTAAATTTTGTTGGACCTACCCATATTGGTGTATTTCATTGGGACTATCCTAGACATAATTTATACTAAATTAAGACTAGAATAAGAAACAATGACGTTCTTACGCAAAAATCCAAAATTTTAGAGTAGTTTTGTATGGGGGTACCCCTTAAATATATTGGCCGTATCTCTTATAGTCTCCGAGATAGTCTCTCTCATACGGCAGACAGCAGGACAGACGGACAGGCAGACATAGCTAGTTCGACTCCCCTTCCAATGCTGATCAAGAATATATATACTTTATATGGTCTATTTAGCCTCCTTCTGTCTGTTGCATTAATATACCCTTTCACACTTTGGGTACAGGGTATTACAAGAAAGATTTCAACATTGCAAAGCTTCTATGGAAGATTTAATTTTTTTTTTTGATGATCACTAAAACTTAATGAAGTTTTCTTAATCGTTTCAGTTGTGCTAGTGTTGAAGACGGAGCATTTACTTTTGCTTGCGGCGGCAATGTACAACAGCTGATGTATCGCATTATGCTGAAATTCGTTATTATTGTTCAGATTAGAAGTGATTAGTGTGTTGCATGCGGCATGCTTCATGCGGCACATTCAATGCTGCTCTCCCAAGTCAAATAGAAAGTTTTCAATGGGGTTTTATGTCTTCGTCGTCGTCGTTGGTTGCAATAGGAAAAGTGCAATTGTCATGCTGCTGTCTTCAGGCATATGGCTTCGTAATGCAGCATGGAAGGAGGAAGCATGTTTGAGCACATTGCATGATAATTCGATTTTAAAGTTTAACATTTTATGTTTCACAGTTATTCGTTTTTAATTTAAATTACAAGTAAAAGGGTAGACAATTTCAAAATATTTTGTTGTGTTGCATTGTTTTAAAAACATTAAACTTCCAGATTTTGGGAGTCCCCCGAAAATTTTAAAGTATACAATTTTTTTTTTTACTCAACCAGACCTACAACCTCTACTGTAAGATTTCTGAGCTATCTCAATTTTGGTTTTTTGCCACGACGAGAACCTAAGGACAGAATCATAAATATTTTCTTGAAAAAAAAAATTAAAAAATGGGAGGTGACTTTGTTTGGGTACTATATGTTATAGTGGGCTGGTCCTTGGAATATCAGTACATAAAGTAAAGATAGGACGATATATGAACATATTTTCACACAAAAATTACAAAATGGGTGGAAAGTTTATATGGGGCTCATACATAAAAATGGACTTGGCACCTTAGTTTTGATATTGGAAGACTTTATAAGTTTTTATACCCTGTACCCAAAGGGTAAAAGGGTATATTAAGTTTGTGCGAATGTATGTAACAGACAGAAGGAGGCAAGATAGACCCTATAAAGTATATATATTCTTGATCAGCATCGGAAGGGGAGTCGAACTAGCTTTGTCTGTCTGTCCGTCCGTCTGTCTGTCTGTCTGTCTATCTGTCCGTCCGTCTGTCATGCTGTCTGCCGTATGAAAACGATTATTTCGGAGACTATAAGAGGTAGAGCTTTCAAAATTGAAACTTAGACTCTCAAGGCCGTCAAGTGTGCACTTACAAACGGTTTTTCTCTAGACCCATTTTAAGGGGTACCCCCATACAAATGTACCCCAAAATTTTAGGTATAGCCCCCATACAAATTTACCCCAAAATATTGGGTTTTTACATAAAAAACGTCATTGCTTTTTATTCTAGAAAATTTAAATTTAGTATAAATTATGTCTATGGTAGTCCCAATGAAATAGACCAATATGGGTAGGCCCAACAAAATTTTAGGTATAAACCAATTTAAAGATATACCCGATTTTTTAAGTTTTTCTATGAAAATCCAATTCAATGATGTATGGTAGTCAAATAGAACCTAACTTAAGGTACACATAGATTGGGTACAGGGTATCTTGCAGTCGAGCATACTCGACTTCAGCGTTCTTTCTTGTTTTATCTCTTTTGGAGTGAATATATTAAATAAAAGGTATTTTCATACAAAAAATCGAAAAAAACGGTAAGTTTGTTTCGAAGCTATATCTTAAAATCTATTATAATTTTAAAAATACAGATATAATAACAGTTTATAAAAAAAAAAAAAGAAATTTTGTTATAGTGGCCCTTAAAATATCGATACGATGACATAAGAAGTGTCCGTACCCGATTTGGAATAAATCCCCAATGACCAGATCCAAAACAAATTACTCCAATGGCGTTAATAAACTTTGCGTTTATTTAAAATTTTATGTTAGAATATAAAACAAATTAAAAATTTTGAAATTGATGGTATGATCTCAGCCAAAACAACGTGTCAAAGGTATCTCGAGTCACAGAACTGAATCTCTGTCAACTTTTTAGCAGTTTGTAGCGGTGCTTAAAATCCTCTCATGATATGCTGTAAATTTTTATAAACGTTAAAGTCAAAACGGAACTTAACTTAACCTTTCAACTCTGGTAAGAAAAATATTACCAGCCTATAGAGTGGAAGACATTTGTATTAGACCTCACAATATTGATGAAATGGTCAAGGTTGTGAGCAGTATAGGTCTGCTAATTATAGTAAAACAATTTTTTTTTTAAAGTCTCAATCGTGATTTTGAACATAAATTTAGTTGTTATCAAACAGTTTACTTTTTATTTATTTATTATACCCGTTACACAAAGTGTAAACGGGTATATTCAGTTTGTCCGAAAGTTTGCAACGCATTGAAGGAGACATCGGAGACCCCATAAAGTATATATATTATTGATCAGCTCGATGAGACGAATCGATTTAGCCATGTCCGTCTGTCTGTCCGTCTGTCTGTTGCGATGGCTGTTACTCGGAAAGTTTTAAAGATATTGACATGAAATTTAAAACTTAAGCTTTTGTGCTCCTAGTTACTTTGTATACCAGACCCCAAGGTGCCATGCCCATTTTTAGATATAGCCCCCATACAAAATTACCACTTTTTTCGAATTTTTGTAAGAAAATAGTTAGTATTTATAAATGCTTTTACTACAATATAGGGTAAAAATACTTTTAATGGCATCCAATATCAAAAGAATGTTGCCACGCCCATTTTCAGATATAGCCCCCATACAAACTTACCATTTTTTTCGATTGTTTGTATGAAAATACGTATTATTTATGAATATATTTAATCCAAATAGGGTAAGAACATTTTTTATGTCATCCAATGTCAAATCTAAGGCGCCACGCCCATTTTTATGTATAGCCTCCATACAAACTTACCGCCCATTTTCGAGTTTTTATATGATAACATTTACTATTTCAAAATGAATTCAATTAAATTTGGTAAAATCAATTCCAATGTCCACCTAAGTGAACACTTTCGATATGGTAAGGATCGGGCAAATATAACATAAAGCCTCCATACAAATTTGACCAAATTCATCGTGAAATTTAATCTAAGCACCTGGTGAACATATAAACTATAAAAAAATGTTGTGTAACGGGTATTTCAGCTTCGGTTCCACCGAAGTTAACGTTTTTCTTTTTTTTTTTTTTCAATTTTTAATTTTAAAGCAAAAGCTAAACATACAAACACTATCATACGTAATCAGTTGGTCTGTCACCTATTTTTTATTGTACCATGGGTCAAGTTCATAATGGTATCAGCGACGAACGAAGCCGCTATTAATGTTTATTTTGTCAGCACGTGCCCAAAAATTGAACGACGATTTTTGCAACAAACAGTTTAGCGGGTGATCTCGGTTAGATCAGACTGCGTTGTGGAATTTTTAATTTAAACTAAAAAAAAAAATCATGTTAGTAATTAAGAATACCAAGTGGCTGTTCCCGTTTGGTGTATTTTTATTTTTAAAATTCTTTACAATCAATTACGCACATCCAACGGCAACAAGCACCGAAGTATATTCCGTAGAAAAATCCTCCGTTGAACCGGCATTAATGGCTCATACGAAAACGAAAAGTAATCTAATTACAGAGGCTGAGTACGAGTTTCGTAAAGAGTATGGCAAGTTGATGCTGTCGTATATGAACCAATCCATAGATCCATGTGATGATTTCTACGAGTACGCATGTGGAAATTACAAAAACGTTAAACCAGACCATCACTCATCGGGTAAACGTAGTAATGCAAAAGACATTCAGTATAAACTAATCGAATCAATAGAGCATTTACTGGAAAACTCTAGCATTGAACTGAAACTTGATTATATTGCTGAGCTAAAGCTAGCGCAGCAATTCTATCAGTCATGTCTTAATGCCGATCTTTATCAAATGTCAGCATCCGAGGATTATCTGCGTGTTATCAAGTCAATTGGCGGTTTCCCGCAGTAGATGCCGCATGGAACGCTAACAATTTTAGTTGGTTTAATATGAGTGCGCATCTTTCGAATTATGGTGCCATAGGCTTAGTTTACGAAAAAGGTTTAATTCCGAAACATCCATTTCAGCCGTACTTTGAATTGCCAGAACTTGGATTTGATTGTATTGTGATAAGCGACAATATTCAAACGAATGAAACGCGTTGTTACAAGCTAAACGAAAATCGTATGCGCGAGTATCTCAGCACCTACGCTGTAGACGATTTGCAGATTGAAAAAGTGATAAGTGAAATTTTTGATTTCTGGCACGAAGTACTCTCGTTGTATGATCGTTTGGATGAATATGGAGGGGACTCACAAACGAAGTTTTCGCAATGGAGTAACTATTTTGAGATAGCCTGGCTTGGAAAGAGTTCGACGGTTTTTATTATTGGCCATATCACTTATATTTTATTGAACTGGATGAAATTTGCGAGAAGCATAAGAAAGCGGTGGCCAATTATTTTGCTATGAAATTTCTATATCAGATGGATGCGCGTTTAAAGGCGCCCGGTTTTATATAGAAGGATTACTGTCTAATAAATATAAAAAAAACATTGCCATTTTCCAAGGAAAGAATATTTTTTTTGGAAAAAAAAAAAAAAAAAAATATATAAAAAAATCAAACAAATTTATATTCATTTTCTTGGAAAGGATTTCAATGATGAAATTCGCTCTGATGTCGATCTAATTATTAAGGAACTACGCAAAAGTTTACGCATTTCACTCGAGCATGCTGACTGGTTAGATGATGAAACACGTAGAGAGGCTTTGCTGGAAGAGTCGGAAATCATTTCACGTATTGGTAGGTTTGAGGCTCCAGAGCAAACCGAGCGCTTAATACGCGAAATGAACAATCTTACATTTGTCGAAGGTAACTATGCGCTCAATAATATGAATTTGCAAAAGTTTAAACGCTTTATGGAACGCTTCAATGGTCTATACAACAAGGAATTGCCTTATGAACCAGAGCCGCTGGAAAAGCTTTTGAGTTTGGAAGTGAACGCATATTACTCCGTCCTTGAAAATTCGATTTATGTTAAGGCAGGCATATTACAACCGCCAGCATACCATAAATACTGGCCCAATTCGCTGAAGTATGGCAGTTTAGGTTTTGTAATTGGCCATGAACTTACGCATGCTTTTGATACGGAAGATATGAGCTTGTCAAAGAAATCCAAAAATGTGATCAAAGATCGCGCCAATTGTTATGTTGATCAGTACAATGGTTATCTTATACCGGAAATCAAACGACACATTGACGGAAGTCTTACCAAATTTGAAAACATTGCTGATGGTGGTGGACTACGTGAAGCATTAAATGCTTACCGACGTTACATGAAACAGTTGACAAGTACGCTTGAGGAACCCTTTTCGCAAAAGGATGAGCAAATGCCTGGACTCGATCTGTCACCAGAGCAAATTTTCTTTCTTGGATTTGCGCAAATGTGGTGTTCAGCTTATGAGGAAGAAGATTACTGGAATGAATTGTCTGACGGACATACAACTGACAAGTATCGTGTACTCGGTGCTGTGACCAATAGCGATGATTTTGCTGTTGTTTACAATTGCTCGTTGGGCAGCAAAATGAATCCGAAAGCTGATAAATGTCGCTTATGGTAGTCATTTTATGCTATAAGCTCAAATCTTGAATATAAATTTAGCTGCTATCGAAAAGTAAATTTAATTCAATAATTTAATTTTAAATATTGCTTGTATAAAGTAATATATTAAATAAATTTGACATATTTTAGAGATTATCTTTGACATTTTCGTCTTGGTGTAAGTTTAACGCAATAAAATATTACTTTGACAGACAAACTATACAAGAAAAATTTGAAAATGTTTATGATTTTTACTTAAAAAATAAATAAATAAAACTAGTTTATTGATTAGACAACAAAAAAGCAAAAGGTCTCAGTTGCTATCGCTTGCAAAAATGATAGTCGATTGAATGATTTAATCCATTAATAACTCAAAGTCCGGCTACCACTTGTATAAATCACAGCCGAATTTGGCTGATTTCGTTGGCGGTGAATCAATACACTAATTAGTTACGAGTCGTCTTGAAGACTTTCGGAATTTTGTTGCTGAAATATTTTGCATAATTCTCAAATTTTTTTGCTTTCATTTTGTGCAGATTTCTTGTTTTTCAACTTTTTGTATTTTTAAATTACTATGATTTTCGATTAGTTAAGATTGTAAAAGAGTGCGAAATATTAATTATAGATTGAAATCTTGGCTAAATGCAGTTATAAAAAGTTGAAAGGTTAAAAAATAACGTTGCAGTCAAGTAAGCTCGACTACGTGATACTTGTACCAAATCTGAATAAACCATACAGTTTTTTTATGCCTTGGTTCCAATTTTAACGCATTGAAGGAGACGTCGTAGACCCAATAAAGTATATATATTCTTGATCAGCTCGACGAGATGAATCGATTTAACCATGTCCGTCTGTCTGTCCGTCCGTCTGTATATTTCTAGGCAATTTTTTTCGTTGAAGATATAAAGATATTAAGCTAAAATTTGGAACTTAAGCTTTTCTCGGCAACGACTACGTTAATGAGAGTGCCACGCCCATTTTTATATATAGCCCCCATACAAACTTACCGTTTTTTTTTCGATTTTTTATATAAAAATACTTATTATTTATAAATGTATTCACTCCAAATTAGGTACAAACATTTATTTTGTCATCCAGTGTCAAACCTAAGATACCACGCCCATTTTTAGGTATAGCCCTAATATAAACTTTCCGACCATTTTCAATTTTTTGTATGAAAATAAGTATTATTCATGCAGATATTCACTCCAAATTAAGTAAAAACACTTCTTTTGTTATCCAAACTTCCCCATACAAACTTTTCGCCCATTTTTGAATTTTTGTATGAAAATGGTTATCATTTATTCATGTATTCAATCCAAACTGTGTAAAAACACTTCCTATGTCTTCCAATGTCATGGTGCCACGCCCACTTTTTAGGTGTGGCTTCCATACAAACTTACCGCCCATTTTCAGATATTTTCGAGAAAATTATTGTTATACATATCTGTATTTTTAGCTTAAAATTTGAAACCAATACTGTGTGTTAACTTTGGTGATCACTGATGATTACATATAAACTCTTTAAAGATTCGTGTGACGGGTATTTAAACTTCGGTTCTAACGAAGTCAACTTTTTTCTTGTTATTGTATATTTATGTTTCCAACTTCAATTTTTACAAATAAATTTCATTCAAATAGTTAAAAACTCGCGTCTTTTCATTGTTTCATTTTAATTGTGATTAATATCAAAATATTCCCTACTAGAGATGTTCTCGGGACACTGGGACATTTCCTGGATGCGCGTGATCAGAAAAAAAATTTAAAATTGACGGGCAGAACCGAAAATTACGAAAAATTAATATAAATTTGTAAGATTTGAGTCGAATTATTGTTGTTGTATCTTCTGAGCTTTCACATAAAAACCATTATCAGTGTTTTCGTAGCGAATTACAACCCTCTGCTATAGCATCTCCTATCGCATCACTGATAGCTTTTACTTTGACAAGCTGCTATGTGTTGACAAGCAAAATAACAGGCGATTAAAAATTTAACAAGACATTCTGCAACTAGCCCTAGAGCTATGGCCGTAACAGATTCATTGATAACTTTTTGAGGTCTTCCAGGTCTCTTTCAGCCTTCATATCATTTAACCTTCAGATACATAGAATAAAAATGAATGAGCGTCAAATAAATCCTCAACTGGGAATTTAAGCATAAGAAATATGGATATATTCAACGTCAAAACAAACTATTTAACAGCAAAAATATGAAAATCAGAATAAAATCTTAAATTTGTCTTTGCAAAGACAAAAGCAACAAAAAACAAACACAAACTTTGCGTAGGTGGAAGCAGCATAGTAAATGTATGAAAAGAAACGAAGTTAACGGTTAGAATAACGTAAGAGTAAAAGAGAGAGATTTAAGTTTTCAACCAGTCAAGTATTGTGTGAATATTTTCCGTTTTACTTTTTTTTATTAGATCACGATCACGTTTTTTGTGTTGTTAGCAATCATTCGCATACCAAACAAACAGCACAACGACAACAACAACAAACTCAAATAAAACAATAGCAAAGTCAACAAGAAAAACAAAAAAAAATCAAAGTAAACAAGAAAAAACAAAATTGTTACGTGAATGGATGCTACTAGAGATGTGTGACATGTGAAATTAATTAAATTTGAAATAATTTCATGATTAACTATAATAAAACTTGTATTTATTGTTGTGCGTCAAATAAATGCTTAAATCTTGTTAAGTGTAAAATTTATGCTGCGTGAGCGTCCATAATCTCTGAAGAAGAATAAGAAGAAGAAAAGATTCTGCATGTAAATGTTGTGTTTTTGTTGTTGGGTTTCCCGTCTTGTTGCTGCTGCAGTTTGTTGTTGTTTTTCTTTATGTTTATTTTGGCCTTTTTCTGGTTTTTCATGTTATACTGCAAATTGTTGTTGTAAATTTTTTTGAATCTTTCGCTCTTTTACACTACTCTTCTGCTTTAGTTGAGTTGTTTGTTTTTTTTTTTTCCTTTTTTTTGTTTTGGTATAAAATGCTCTCTGCAATTTTGTTGCACTTTAGGTTACTTTTTGTTGTTGTTGTTATCGTTGTTGCTGTTGGCGTTTATTCACATTTTTCTTTTAGTTTAGCGCGCCTCGTAACACACTTTTTGTTTTTGTTTTTGCTATTAATGCCAAAATAGTAAAAACACAAATACACAAACAAACACATTCATAAAAGTAGTTGCAAACACACAAAAAGCCGTTGACATTTGCAAGCACTTTGATTTTTATTCTTTTAGCATAAATAGATGCTTACATTTTTATTTATTTTATTTTTCTTGCTGCTGCGGCTTTTAACTTTATATTAACGTGTTTTATTCTATTAGTATTTTTTTATTTTGATTCAAAAATTTTATTTTTATGACCGGTTTACGAATTTTCAAATTTTAAATTCTTGCGCATGCGTAAAATATTCGCATAAACAAACAACGTACGCTAATGAGTTGTTTTTATTTAAATAAAATTAACACAAAAATTAAAACCGTGCCGAATTTTTATACTTCACTTCGCGAATCGCTTGTACCTCTCACGGCGAAAACTCAACTTCAACTGATCACCTCTCTCTCAAATTTGGCACACAAAACCTCTCTTTATTATCGGTAATCGATTTCACGGTCATCAACAGCTGACCGATTGAACATATCGAGCTCAATCGACAGCTATGTTTTCACTGACAATCGTTCTGTCAAAATTTCATAAATATTTCGTAGAAAGTGGTATGGTGCTTCCACTGCGATAACCAAACACTTATTACTGGAATTCGATGCCAAATAACGATTGAATTTTATTTATTTTAAACATTTTTTTTGCGAATTTAAATTAAATAGCGAAATACTTAAAACTTTTTAAATTCGTTTTAATTTAATCACTATAAGGCCGCGTTTCCATTAGGCCGCGTTCCGCGTTAGCGTTAAAAACTCGACAAACTCGCGTTAAATCGTATACAAAAAGATAGGCAGTTAGGTATGGGAAAAAGTCGCGTTAATTTTGAACGCGACTTTCGATAACACGCGTTCAAACCGATTTCACACCGATTTCAACCCATTTTCTCTTATCGGTTCGAATAATTTGGCAACCGTAAGTTGCGCATACTTATGAAAACAGCTGACAAAGTAACCTCAAAAATAAACATTTACATAAAAGCTTCAGCTGCATATATTCAAATGACGGATTAACTTATCATGCTCGTATTGGACAGCAGATACTAAAGGAACAACACCTACATCCATTCGTTATATTAAAAATCTTCATTTCAAAAAAAAAAAAAATGTTTTTTAACCTGTACAATTTTTTTACTACATAACAAACAAAATCAGC
This sequence comes from Leucophenga varia, assembly GCA_018903435.1. Classification (NCBI taxonomy): domain Eukaryota; kingdom Metazoa; phylum Arthropoda; class Insecta; order Diptera; family Drosophilidae; genus Leucophenga; species Leucophenga varia. Next base: position 15,629 of record JAEIFJ010001868.1, read on the forward strand.
TGTTTTAGCTCGAACGCTAACGCTAAAACGCAATGGAAACACCGTTCCGCGTTTTTCGATAAATTGTTAACGCGATAACAAAACGCGGCTCAGTGGAAATGCGGCATAAGGATCGGAATTGAATAAGAAGGTAGAAGCGGAAAGTTTTACATGCTATCCCAAGGCTAATATTTAAGATTCTCATGTCACAGTGTTTGTAACAAAAGTCCTCCGAAACAGCTTGACCGATTCTTATAAAATTTGCTGTGTATATTCAGTATGGGTGGGGCGGTGGGCGTGGCCATATCATAAATCCGTCGAATATATTTGAAACAACTCAATCGATTTCAATGAAATTTTGTAGATGTGTACATTTTGGTTCAGCCTAAAAAATAGAATGTGTTTCGATTTGGAAAAATGGGCGGTTGGCGTGGCCCCCATAGAGTCGATCATAAATTTATTGAATATTTCCGAAACAACTCAACCGATTTCAATAAAATTTTGTAGATGTGTATTTTTTAGTTCAACATAAAATAGAGGACACATGTCGCTCTAGACAAATGGGTGGTGGGCGTGACCCCTCTAGAATCAGTACAGTAATTTATCGTATTTTTACAAGAATTTGAGAGAAAGTAAATTCAGTATACATGTTATTAGGACCTGCAAAGTTAAAAAAAATTAAAGGTGAGAGTAAACACGTAAAAGCGTTAAAAAATTCATCCTATATTTCAAAATAATTGAACAAGAAACATTAAAAATTCGTCATATTTGTAGAAATATTTCAATTAGAGCAACGAAGTTTGGCTTATGTACATGATCCGAGCAAGGCGGGGTAGTTCAGATAGTATTATATATAGACAATAGGATAGCCTAAAGATTTTTATTTATAATCTGTTTTTAATACCGATTTAAATTCCTCTTACTGCCTATGCCATAATTTTGCAGAAGTCTATTAAATTTAATATATGTAGTTTCGTCAAATGTCTCAATATGCATACGTTTAGCTTAACCCATTTCCTACAGGGTCTGCCACAAATGCGCGAGCGAAACAACATCATAGTGTAAACACACACGTTACACCGCCGTTCTGTACAGATATCTACATTTTTCCAGAAATAGCGTTGCCAGAAATTTATTTGTATTTGTTTTGCTTTACACAAACAACATTTAAATGAAATTTTTGATGTTCTCGATAATTACGTTACGACTGAGTTCGAATCGTTTTTTTTATCGTTTTCATTTCCACTCGAAAATATTAATTTATTGATTTATTACAATTAAAACCAAATGCTTTTATGATTATACTGTTCAAGCAGCCAAAAACTATCGATATATGGGGTCCATCGTTCATAGTTCTAATTTCGTAATTTTGCTTTATTTTCAAAAATTTTCAATGAAATTAATCATAGCAACCAGGAAATTTTAAATGATAACCGCGCCATGCGTTATGTCGAAATCTAAAACAGGTCGTTAGAATAAACTTGGATAAAAATATTTCGCTGTCAAGTTGAATGGAAGCTATACCAAAAAGTACTTGAATTTCTTCAAAAATAATAAAAATTGTAATAAAATATATTTTACCTGGAAAAAAGTAACTATTTAAATGTAATTTGCAATTTACTGTTCCTTATATTTCTGTTTAATTTATTTTCTTTTTGCTCCGTTTTATTGGGCGCCAAAAACCCACGCTACGCCACTGAACGTAAAACAGCTGTTTTTGACAGCAGCCATGGCACTGATAAGCGCGTTCATTAATTATTATCAGTTAAAATTAGTTTACAACCTAAATAAAATAACAAAAATATAATACTCAATTAACCCGTTGATATTTGTGCGCCAAATTTTATACTCTGTCCGTCCGTCCAGTTTATAAGCGCACGTGCTGCACAACATACACAAAAAATGAGCAACGAACAAGAAAAATTGGAATACGTTAAAGCGCACATTGGACAATTTTATGATTTTCCAAAAAAAGGCATTTTATATTGGTAAATATATTTTAAATAATTATAGTAATATTCTTTAATAAATAAAAAGCAAATATTTCAAATATTTAGCGATATCTTCACTGCTTTAACGGATCCGAAAGCATGTCAATATCTCAGAGATTTGTTGGTGCAACATGTGCGCGAACAGCATCCGGATGTTGAGCTGATTGTGGGTCTAGACTCGCGTGGTTTTCTTTTTAATTTACTCGTAGCAACCGAATTGGGTATTGGCTGTGCACCGATTCGAAAGAAAGGCAAACTTCCGGGCGATATAATATCCGTGGAATATAAACTGGAATATGGCAGCGTAAGTTTGTAAAACATTACAATTTGCGTTAGGCTGAATTTCTCTTTTTTTATTATTTAAGGACATTTTTGAGATGCAAAAAGTCTTCCATAAAACCGGGACAGAAAGTTTTGCTTATTGATGATTTACTCGCCACAGGAGGTTCTCTTGACGCTGCAGTGCAGCTGGTACGCAAGGCCGGCGGTGAAATAGTAGAATGTCTCGTTGTCATGGAGCTGGCCTTCATTGGTGGACGCAAGAAACTGGATTGTAATGTACATTCGCTTATACAATATTAAAGAACAAACTAAAAGCAATAGCAGCAGACAATACTAAATTAAAACTGCTGCCAACTTAACGAATCCGAATTCTTCCAACTGTTTCGCGTAGCTAATTTTAATTTTGAAAGCGTTAAACAAAACAATTTTTATTGATTATATCTAAACATTCTTCATGGAATGCATTTAACGTATTTGAATATGCAAATTTATATTTTTTATACAAAATTCAATATTAAACAGTTGTACTGATAATTATTTTTGATAAATTAAATGTTTATTATTTTTATTTTTAATATGTTTAGCGACCTAGATATATTCCAAATTTCAATGACTGTTTTGTTTTCCAAAATTTTCAAATCACTAATTTTATTTTGCGATTTGGTTGTTGTCATGTACAATGCGTAGAAACATTTTGGATATGAAACACATTTTTTGCGATTTCCGAAACACGAATTAAATCGTAAATCGCATAATATTTGCAATTATGGGAACAAGGCGTATAGTTTTGATTTTTTTCCATTACTACTGTGGGCAAAAAGTAAGGAGAATTTTTTAATTTAAACTTCGCAGGCCTAACATTTCGGGCCAGTTCTTTTTTTTCTTTGTTTGGCAGGACTGTTAATAATTTAACTTAATTGAGCAGAGAAGTGTCATCAAATTTTGTTTTCTGAGTGGAATAAATGGAATAAAAATGTTGAAAAGGCTTACGGCGACCAAACTCTACCAAAACCAACAACAACGAAGAGCGCCCTGGTCGACCATCGAGCTCTACGGACAATGCTCACATCCAAAAAGTAAATTAATTAGTGCTTGCACACCGTAGATAAACTATAAGAGACATTGCTGATAAAATTGGCGTATCGAAAGGACCTTAAACGTGTCCAGTCTCGATTGGTACCAAAAATGGTGAATTCTTGAAAAACAGCGTCGATTCTTCGTGACTTTTTCTCCAAAAAATGCAACCAATATCGTTCCGCAACCACCGTATTCGCTTGATTTGGCTCCGTGTGACTTCTGGCTATTCCCAAAACTCAAAAGACCACTCCGGGGAACGCGTTTCGAGTCGATTGAGGAGATAAAAGCTGAATCGAAGATGGCTTTGCCGGAAATGGACTATTTGGCATGTTTCGAGGATTGAAAAAAATGTTGACATGAGTGTATTTTATCGGGAGGGGATAACTTTGAAGGGGATGAAATTAATTTACAAGAATAAATCGATTCGCCTCGTCTAGGTGATCAAGAATATATATACTTTAACACAACAAACTGAATATATCTGTTTCACACTCTGTGTTACAGGTATAAAAATGGACAGATCGAAGCATAGACCGTGTATTGGTCTTATTTATTAAACATACCTCGTACATGTACACATACATATGTATGTATGTATGATTTTTATATTGTTTATATACCAGCAACTGTTCGCTTCAATTAAATTATTTTGACTTTTTCTATGTTTTATTTATTTTTTTCATTTTTCGACTTTGTCTTATCATTTCATAAAGTTCTAAAATGTAAATGTGGCATCACATACGCTATAAGGAATATATTCTACAGGGTGGTCCGTTTTGTGGTCTATAATGTTTTTATTGAACTTAAGAAAAACACAAAAATCTTATGTATTTTATCGGCTTTCTATTTGGACCTGTACAATTTGTTTGATCATTTACGGAAAATGATATCGTACAAAATTCCGCCATCAGCATCCACGCAAAAATTTGCCCTTTTATCTTTAAGCTTGTCCTGGGACTCTGGGTAATCCGACTAAAATTTTTATTTCAGGAATTCCCATAGGAAAAAGCAGACAGCAATGGCAATGTTGTGATTAAATCTTCTCTTTCTTATATTTTACTAACTTAAGCAATTTTATATTTAATCTGTCCGGTATTTTAAGTTTGGTTCTATTGAATTTAAAGTTTTTTCTTGTTTAATATTTTTATATTCGCCAAAATTTAACAATAATTTCTAATTTACGCCAAAAGCTGCAGCCCTGCGAATAATAAAAAAAAATTATTTGGCGCGAATTTCGTTTTGCACGCAGCGCCCTCTTTTAAGCTTTTAGACTAACTTTGCTTTTTTATTTCTCTTTCTCTCTCTCGTTACAAACACATTTAAACTTTTCTCTGTTATTTTTTCTCATTTTTACGCTCATTTTGCAATTTTATGCTCGCCAACAAACAAATCAAAATTCAACCCTAGAAAGAAAAAAAGAAAAAAACTCACCCTCTAAATCGTCTCGAAGTCTTCTTGACTTGACAACGTATTTACACTAAATAAACAATAATATTGGACAGAATGGACTGACAGAACGATAAACAGAGGCACGGATGCTTAACTTTATATATAAGACAGACAGACGGACAGTTCAGTTGAACGTAATAGACGTATTGAATTCGATGAGAGTTACTAAACTGAAACTAAATTGGCAGCTGAACTGGCGTACTCAATTTTTTCACATTTGACTTCATTCGGCAAACGTGCGTCGAAGCGTTAAAATCACGAGGCGCACAGCGGTAGCACGGCAAAAAAAGCAAAGATTACGGCACGGAATTTAAGTGTATGTTTGCGGTGGTGTATAAAAAAAATTATAAATTAAAAAAAAAAAAAAATAAAAATAAAAAAGTCGTCAATATAAAATGTAAAAAACAGTCAGATTTGTGGTTCTATTTTTAATTGAGTGAATGAGCAATTAAAATTGTTTAAAAAAAAAACTACAAAATTAATCGGAATTCCCCGGCGCGCTCTTATAGTGCATCCATGCCCGCACGACACCGTCCTCTTCTCAGCACAAACGCTGCCAAACTATAATAAAAGTGAACTACACAGAAAAAAAAAATGTAAATAAATTCAAAGCACAAAAGTTGCAAAAAAGAAAACAACAAATTTAAAAAAAAACATAGAACCAAAGCATTAATGCGCTTTAAAGCATTAATGTCATTTAAAACATTAAAAAACCAAAAGCCTACAGACAGCCAGACATAATTCTATAGACTAAAAGTGAGACGGACGGACGGACAGACTGGCAAATTAAAACGTAGATTTGAATCATATGTTGACCTATAGAGTTTCCCTTGCAATACGCAGACTAAAAACTGACGAACAGACATATTGTAAGTCAGCTCAACAATTTTCGCTATTTTAAAGTGCCAATCGAATATACTATCAAGCACGTTTTTAACTAAATACTTGTAACGAAGATATATTACGAGATATTCTGTACCAAACCCGTATGAACCCATTAAATCGTTTTGTCATGGTACGAATCAATTTTATAATCCAATAATTTTTTATACAAAAATTATGCTAATGTTCACCCAAGTATGGACTATTGATAAGGACCAGGCTTATATAACATAAGTTTCTCAAGGTCCTTAAAAAAAATTTGAAACAGAAAATAGTCACAGTGTATTATAACGCGATGGTATGCTCAGTGCTGGCAAAAAGACTGATTTTTGAGTCGCAGTGTGACTTGCGACTGTGACTTGAAAATCGCAGTGGCTGCAAACAGTGATTAAATCGCAGTACGCGAAAAGGCAATCAGCAAACTAAATCACTTTTTGCAAAGAGTGATGCACAAAATCGCCACTGACTGAACTGTTTGGCTACACCAACACAACAAACCGATTTTTTTTAATTTAATGAAAAATAAAACACTGCTTTTATTGCACAACGTTTTTTGTTCATATATTTGTTACAATTCTACTTTTCCCATTTAATCATTTCAATAGATCACGCTTTCAGTGAACTGCACGTTTTGACGAATCAAGTGACTGGCAACTGGACCAACGAATTTGTATAGGTACGGTGTTCAAGCGAATATGAACAATTCACAAAAAGTGATAAAATCAACAATCAATGATAAATGAACAGTTTCTTCGTTCGCGAAGGGCGATGCACAAAATCGCCGACCACAAGAAAATCACAAATCACTATTTTCAGTCGCAGTGCGACATTAGGAAAGTGACTTTTTACCAACATTAGTATTCTGAATGTGACTATAGACATGTGCACCCGTTTTAGTGGAAGAGCGCAAAACTATCTAAAAGCTCTGAATAACATTCGCCAGTGATCATTTTATTTTTATACCAGCTACACATAGAGTGAAGGGTATTATCATTTTGTCGGAAAGTTTGTAACGCATTAAAGGAGGCATCGGAGACCCCAGTATATTATTGATCAACTCGACGAGACAAATCGATTTTGCCATGTCCGTCGGTCTGTCTGTCTGTCAGTCCGTCTGTTTATTTCAACGCTATTTACTAGGAGACTTCTAGAGATATTTAGCTGAAATTTGAAATTTAAGCTTTTCCCGGCAACGGCCAGGTCAAGTTTGAATATGAGTTGTAGCCCCCATAAAAACTTTCATTTTTTTTCGATTTTTTGTATGAAAATAGTTATTATTTTTGCATATATTCACTCCAAATTGGGTAAAAACACTTCTACTGCCATCAAATGTCAAATCTAAATGTGCCACGCCCATTTTTAGGCATAGCCCCCATACAAACTTACCGCCCGTTTTCGAATTTTTGTATGAAAATTATTATTTTTTAGTAATGTATTGACTCCAAATTGGGTAAAATGACTTTTAATATCATCCAATATCAAATCCAAGGTGCCACGCCCATTTTTGGCATAGGCCCCATACAACGTGAGTTGTATTACACCATTGATCCCGACCCATCTCATCTCGAAGTTCTATTTAAGCCACTGATGATAACACATTAACAATTTAAAATGTGTGACGGGTATATAAGCTTCGGTTCCACCGAAGTTTACGTTTTTCCTTGTATTTTTATTTCTTTTCGTTAATCAATGTAAATTATAATTATTTACCTTGTTAGCCGACAGAATTTAATTTAGCCGGTTTTAATCTTCTGCTTTGATTGTTCCTTAGTATTTTGTGTTTTGTAATGGATCCGTAAATCACTACGAACTAACGTAAAAAATCTTTGTTTGTTATAAAACTAGTTTGAGGCTGTTTAGGTCGTCGCTTCTTAAAATGGCAACGATTTTTCTTAAGGATCGTTCTCGAGATATCTTCAAAAACATTGTTTTTTTTGGGACTTTTTTCCGTTATTACTATATATCTTGAGAATGGATAGTTCCAAACTGCTGACCTGTACATCATTTGAAAGGAAATTTTTCGTATTTCAATGCTTGTATACAATTGATATTCACAAGTAGTATATCGTCGCTTAGATGAACTAATTACCTTTCAAATGATGTGCAGGTCAGCTGTTTCAAACTATCCATTCTCTTCTGTTTCGAACTAGCCAGGGTGTCCCCAAAACTTTTTGACAAACGTCGTCAGGAGATAGATGGAGTCAAGACAAACACTGTTTGTTCTAGCGCCAATCGCCCATCTTATACCGTTTTTCAGTTATTCGAGTTCTAAAAAATGCATTTTTGAATGCATTTTGAGAAATAATTTAAACTACTTTTCCAAATTTAAAAAAATTTCATTGAAAATTACTTCAAAAAATTTTTTTTATTATTTAAAAAGTGCGATTTCTTTGTGTTTTGAAGTTGTTTTTCTAAATTTCGGTTATTTCACAATGAAATTTTCGAAAGAAGAATACACCGACATGGTATTGTGCTACGGAAAAGCTGACTGCAGCGCACGTGAGGCCCGAAGGCTTTATGAACAATCATTTCCCCGGAGACGCCTACCCAGTGCAGCAGTCTTTCAGGCAACAGTTGTCCGTTTGCGAGAAACGGGGAGCGTTTTAAAAACAGGCGAAGGACGAAACGTAGGACGGAACAAAAATGAAGAAGCAGCTGTTTTGGAAGCCGTTTCAAGCGATCCATCAACAAGTGTCAGAAAAGTTTCGCAAGCTACAGGAATTTCCAAATCACAGGTACATCGTGTTCTTAAATACAACAAGATGCATCCGTATCATGACTTATACTAAAAACTAACATCGTTGTAGGCAAATACCTAATTGGACCACATTTTTTGCCACAAAAAACTTAATGCTTCGGCGTACCTCAACTTTCTACAAAACGAACTTCCATCTTTGTTAGAAGACATTCCTTTAAGCTTATTATCTGGGATGACTTTTCAAAATGATGGTTGCCCAGTGCATACAAGTCTTATTGTAAAAAATTTTTTAAATGAAGAATATGGTGAGAAATGGATTGGCAGAAATGGTCCAATTAAGTGGCCAGCAAGATCGCCGGACCTAACTCCTGTCGACTTTTTATGTTTGGGGGCGAGCGAAAGAATTGGTGTACAATGAAGAAATAAGGGACCGCGACCAGCTTAAAGAAAAAATAGAGTTTGCATTCAACACAATGAGGCAAGAAATGATATGGCAAACAGTCACAACCGAGGTTGAGAGTCGGTTTTTGAAATGTACTAATGAGCAAGGGTCTCATTTTGAAAATTTGTAAAGAGATTTTTATAAAGAAAAAAGAAATATTTTTTTCTTTGACAAATTTGTTTAAGAAATTATTTGAAATCAAACAAGTAGATTTTTAAAAATGCATTCAAAATGCATTTTTTGTAGCTCGAATAACTCAAATACGGTATGCAATAGGCAATTGGTGCAAGAACAAACGTTGTTTGTCTTGACTTCCTCTATCTCTTGACGAAGTTTGTCAAAAAGTTTTGGGGACACCCTGTATATATAGTAATAATGGAAAAAAAAAACTACCAAAAACAGAAAGTTCAAATTAAGTCCGGTATATGTTCATGCTTAACATAAAAAAGTGTCTAAAGTTGGTTCATATGGAATATACTATATAGCCCCAAAACAAGTGTATCCCTAAATTGGAGCATGCTCGACTATAGCATTTATTAGTCTCCAGAGTAGACGTTTTTAAACGGAAAGACAAAGATGGACTTGGCTAAAGAATATTTTTTTGCTGGCTAATAATATTCGTATCTGTTTTACATGGTATACCCTAGCCCTTTCCGCCTTTTACATATATATGAGTCCACATTAAAAAACGCTTTAACTTTACGTGCGTTAAGCAGGGTATAAAAATTACGTATACGCAAAAATCAAAACCAAATAAATCATTTCTTATGTAAATAAACGCTTAAAATAGTTGCGAAGGTTAAGAACATTAAACTTCACACAAAATTTAAAAAAATAAAAAACTAAGTGCAAAAATTGTTCAATTTTGTTTATTTAAACAAAAACAATTTTAAATTTGTTTAGATTATTTAAACGTAAATAAGCACATAAAATAAGCATTATTTAAAATTTTATTTTTTCATGTTTAAAATAATTTTTGAGTCGAAGCTTCTTGCTCTGCGAAACACTTAAAATTGTGCATTGCAACGCTTTATTGTTTTCTTTGTTTTTTTGGGCAAAAATAAAAATCAATAAAATTTTCCAGTAACTCAGTCGGTTTAAACTTTAGGTTTTACCGAGGCTTTAACTCAAAATGTTCTTCCATTTTAAATTTGTTGCTTTGTTTCAAAGCACAAATCGTAACAAACACTTCCGTTGCAACATTTCCTGTTGACCAACAATCACTTAACGCTCTTTCCCTCTTCCTCTTCCTCTCTCACTCTTACTCTCTTTTGCTATCGCTGCCATTGTTATGGCGCATCGTTGTGTGGTGCAATACAAGTGAAGTGTAAAGTTGGGTTAATGTAGCGTAGCGCATTGCGGCAAAGTAGACAACCTTTCGATTGATTGTTCTGTGCTCATTTTCAAGTGGGTGTGCAGTTTTTAGTTCACAAGAGAGAGAGAGAGAGACTATGTATATCTGTCCGTCTGTCCGTTTGTCTGTGAAATTAAAAATCGGTGCACGCAGCTGCGACGAATGCAGTGACACAATTCTCTTATGTTTAAAAAAAAAAAAAAAAAATGATATATGTAGGTATATTTTGTTTTAATATGAAAATAGTGCATATGTATATGTATGTATGTATACACATGGACACATAAATATTTTATTCGTGTGATATTACTTTAGTAGTCTTTATATATGTAACGGATGTGTTCTTTCACAAGAAAACGCGTGTGCCATAATTCAAATCTATTTGTGAATGAGCAACGTAAAAATAAATTGTGTGTGTTTTTCTAAACGTGTATACGTGTGTGTGTGTGTATGATATGTTTATTTATGACACTACACCACGACAAAGTGTTATGCGAAATCACAGAATCATTAATTACACTGTGCAACATAAAAAAAAACTACTTTTATATTTTTATAATATTTTCTAGTGTTGACAAAAAACGTAATTTTTGAGTAACAGTGAAATGAGCGACTGTGACTAAAAAATTGCTGTCAATGCAAACAGTGATAAAATCGCAGTTCGTGAAAAATAACACAGCCCTGCATCAGTTTTGCGAATAAGATGGGACCTACTGTTTCCGAAAGGAATTTTCGTGCTAAACACGAATCTGGGCTCAAAAAATTTTCCATCACGTCAAGTTTTCGAGGCCATTTTTTAAAAAAATTGGAGAGAAGAACCCTGACGTGCTACGATCTCCGTTATAGTCTGTAACTGAAGGTTGAACTTTGCTCTTTAAAATTAGCCCTATCCCAAATTATTCGCATGCACACTTAGAGTAGGGGGTTCACTTATGTAAAGGGGGTTGGAAAAAATGAACATAGTAACTTATTTACACCCAAAGTTAAGAAATACTGGAAGAGCAATGTTCCTATGTAAGATTTTAAAAATTAAAATAAAATTCGTTTTTTTTCATATTTTTGTTGCATTTTCGCTTTCACCATTCCGTCGTTCCAATAGACTGTCTTTCTGTGAATTGCCGAATCAAGTGATTGGCAAATTAACTATCGAGTTTGATCAGGTTCGATGTTCAAGCGAATATGAACAATTTTCGAACAGTGATAAAAGCACAAAATCACTGATTAATGAACGGTTTCACTGTTCGCGAAGAGCACTACCCCAAATTGTTGATATCTGAACATATTCACTGAGGAACAAGTAAATCGCAAATTACCCTTAGTCTCAGTGCGACTTTGCGGTTTTTAAATCACTGTGAAAAAATCACCGAAAGTCATTTTTTTGACAACACTAATATTTTTTAAATTTGAAATTATTTTTATTCTTCGGCAATCTATCTGTCGAGAATTTTTTTTAGACAATATTAAGAATCGCTGTTTTTCCGAATTTATATATTTTTCATTCCCGATTTGGGCCTTATTCCGATGAAAAGCCAGTCCTTGCAATTTCGATTTTTGTAAGCCTTTAAAGAATGATCAAGTTTAATGTGGCTAATTTTCCTGTTAAGCTTTATATAATTTTTGTGATACATTTGCAATGTAAAAATGAAAAAAAAGTATGGAATTGTTGGGTATCAATGTAATTCGGGTTTTCCAATTCAGTTGTGAAATAAAAAAAAACGCCTTTATACCGTCAACATATGCTCATGTTTCCGATTTCAGCTTAATATCCTAAAAAATAAGAAAATCAAAAATGTAGCGACAGATAAATTAAAAAAAAAAAAAAAAACAACGGACAGACGGACAGACGCGATTCTCTCGATAAGTGCAAAAAAAGAGCAATAACTCGTAAGAACTCATTAATCTGGACACATTGGGTAACAATTTTTTTTTTTAAATATTTTTGCTCTGGTGTGCCCTTAAAAAGTTGTATTCCATGAAAAAAAATCTGCATAAATAAGACACGGAAAATAATTTAGTTATAAATAATAAAATTTATACGATACATAAGAAATTTAAGTTCCAATTTTTATATCGCTTTCTCTTTTTTTGTTAAACTGTGTAGTTCTCAATTTTTCGACAATATTTGGTTCGTTGTTTATTTTAATAATAAAACGCAATGCAAACTGAAAATAAAATTTAGCACAAAACAAAATTTAGAACAGAAAAAAAAACAAATTTTGTCAAAGAAAAAAAAAATAAAACAAAAATCGAAAGTTAAACGACGAAAGAAAAGCATAAAGTGGAAAATGTCGTCTGTATGGAAAGTCTCTGAGTCAGCAAGCATATCGCGGACCGCAGTCGAAGTTGTCAACGACGAAATCGAACTATAAAGTTTACGGAACAATTCGACGTAACGTAATTCAAATCGAGTATGCAAAGTGGCATGAAAAGAAATTAAACAAAAAAAAAAAACAAATAAATAAATAAAACAAAGACGAAACAAAATTGAACATATGAAATATTCAGTTCCTATGCATTTAGTCAATTTAAATGAAACCGGGCAAGACGAGTTGTCGCGCTGTGCGACGATATCTGCTCATTTTTACGGCAATTTCATTGTTGCCGCTTGCGCTTGTGTATCTTGTTTGGAATGAGCAATTGCAGAAAATCAAAGGATTTGAGGTGAGTTAATATTTGTGATTTTATTTTATTTTTTTTTTTTTTTTTTTGTATGTAAAATTTGTAACAAACAAAAAGTGTCCTCGTAGATCACAAGCTCATCTATTAAAACATTTGTCCGTCTGTCCGCATACTCGCTTATGTGTACGTATAGTATGAAGTGTGGCTATTAAACAACAAAATAGATTATATACATTTTTAATAGTATCTATCCTATATGCACCCATCTTCTATCACTACAACGTTTTAGGGAATGTTTTTTTCGCGATTCCATTCATAGGGGTGGTCCCCATACAAACCTACCATTTTTTCTGCCGTATTTAATACAGAAACACTAAATTTGGTATAGATTATTGGATAGGTTCACATTTTCGAAATCATTAAAATTTTGTACTTTTCAAACAAAATCTTATAATCTTATAATTCTCAAACAGTTTAAGCATTAGAATATAGTTTCTGCGTGATAGGATGTGAGATGTCAAAAAGTTACACGAAAATTAAACTTTATAAAGAATATTATTGTACCACACGAACCAGCTGTTGCCTTTCAACACAAGTTCGACAAAATCAATGCAGAAACTCCTTTATTGATGTGTTTAAACTATTTGAGAATTATAAGACTAGAAAAATTTATTGGAAAAGTAAATCAACAAATTTCGGGAAATGGTAGCTTGACTGTATGCTTATAAATTACCTTATTTCGGTTCATAAAATTTCTAGGAATGTCCAAACTTTGGTAATATTTGTAATTTTTACGCAAAATTTTTCCGACGTTTTAACTTTTTGTGTAGTGGTACAAAGACAAATTTATTGTTTGTTTACGTTCTGTACAGGGTATTTCGTCGTAGAGCTAGTCTAATTTCAATGCAACGATGATTGTACTCATTTCTATATCACTGGTATTATATTCATTCACTGTGTTCCTGAAGATCAGGAAATTGGGCTATTGTGTTGATTTATGACTTGCTCATTCGAGCTTCTTTCAGTTAATCGATTGGCACTTCGTTTCAGGATCCTTTTCAGCAAATTTGTTCTCTTGAAACTGTCAGAATTATACGTTCAGCTTTCTTTTGAAAAAGCGTTGTAGAGATAGAGGAGGGCTGTATATTAAAGGTGATAATAGGTAAAAATATATGAAATAAAAATAAAATGTTTTACGACGTCAATCTTATTGTTTAATAGCCACACTTCCTACTTGCATAGAAGATTTGTGCGACTAATAAACGATTTTACTATTCAAGTTTATGTACTACCTTCTTTTTACATACATATAAAGGTAGCTTCTATATAAATGTGTCCGTCTGTCTGCAAATTTTAACATAAATATACAACACATATACATAATACTTACTCGTCTAAATACAGTTGTGCGCATAAGTTTAAGCTCAGTTAATATTTTTAAAATTATTTTCGTTTAGGCAACTTGAGCTTAAAACGGAAAAGAAAAATTAAACTAGAAACATAATATTTTTTTTTAATCATTTAAACAAAAAAAAATCATTCAAAAGCAATTAATTAATTATATTGACAAAAAATTTCAAATTGTTGGTAAAAGTAGGTTCGCATAAGTTTATGACCATGTCTATCTCCAGAAATAAAAGCACTTTGCTTATATGCAACCTTGAACTTTGCGTACAAGTTTATGAATAATTTCATTTGAAACAATTTCCCATTCTTCTTGCAATATTATCTTCAAATTCAGCATTGTTTTGGACTTTCGACTTGCGACTTTGCCGCCCAGCACTTTCCACACATTTTCAATGATATTGAGGTCAGAACTACAAGCTGACCATTCCAATACACTGACATTATGGTCATTTAATCAACTTTGTGACACTATGCTGGATACGGATGACCATTAACCATTAAATGGTAGCATTCTTGTCTCTAAAATTTCAATGTATTGTACCGAGTTGATGCTTTCTTAGCTTTGTGGAACAATGGAATGATTCATTTGGAAGAGGCCGTAACGATATTCGGCCGTTTGGTCTGAGTTGAAAGGAACTCGCATCGGACAAAAGCACTTTCTTCCAATCGGTAACAGAACAATTTTTCCGAGCTCTACACTAATCTAGTCGTCTTTTGCCAAGTTGTTTGGTGAGGAATGCATTTTTTGTTGCAGTTCTTATACTACCCGTCACTCAAAGTAAGAACGGGTATATTCAGTTTGTCTGAAAGTTTTTAACGCACTATAGAAGGCATCAGCTTGATGAGACGAGTCGATCTAGCCATGTCTGTCCCTCTGTTGTTATGCGTTTCATTCGCTTAGTTTTAAAGATATTGACCTGGAATTAAGAACTTAAGCTTTTCTCAGCCCCATATACTGAAAATGGTTAAATAAAGGTGCCACGCCAATTTTTAGGCATAGCTCCAATACATGTATTCCCTTAAAATTGGGTAACATCCAATGTCAAAAAAAGGCGCCACGCCCATTTGTATATATAGGCCCATACAAACTTTCTGCCAATTTTCGAATTGGTGTATGAAAATAGGTATTATATATGAATATATAGTATTCCCTCCATATATAAACCTAAGTTGTATCAGACCATTGACACAATTGATCAGACATAAATTATTATAAAATTCGTGTGACGGGTATTTAAGCTTCGATTCAACCGAAGTGAACTTTTTTCCTTGTTTTTAAATTGTCTTTGCATAAAAGTTTTCCAATTACGGACACGGACACTTCCGTTTTGACCTGTAATTTCAGCGAAAGATTCGCACTGATTTGAGTGCGATTCTCTTTTATTTCTGCTGTTCACAAGGTCTAGCATGAGTACATAAAAGAATAAGTGCAAATGTGCACTCATGCTAGACCTCGTGAACATCACAATTATGTTTCTGGTTTAATTTTTTTTTTCGTTATGAGCTTAAGGTGCCTAAAAAATACTTACTGGTCTTAAACCTATGCTCACAACTATACATAGGTACTGAAGATATTCTAATGCAATTTCAATTTATTTTCATACGTATTGTTTCCTTCATTAATTTGCTGCTGCTGTATGCAAATTTAAAGCTTGATTGTTTATTGATTTATTTTACACTTGCACCGATTTTTTTTTTCATTTTGCAGCTCATGTTTTCTTCACACCAAAACGATAAAAATTAATAAACTGCTAATTAGCTGATTTGTTGCAAATTTAGATTGCTTTGAATTATTTTAAATAGCTGCGTAGTAAGTTTGTAGGCAATTACGTAATTTATATGATGAGCAACTAAAAAAAAAATCAAAACAAAAAAATTTTATTTTTTTTTATTATTTCATTTTCTATTCTGAATTTATAATCCGCATTGACCCTTGACCCTGCCTATTTATACAGAAGTAGTATTCTTCTCGTACCTCCTCGTAATTTAATAGCATTTATTGTTGTTGTTGTTGTTGTGGCTGTCGCTGTAGTGACCTTCTGTCTTGGAAGCTACTTGCATATGTAAAATATATAAAATTATAAAAAAAAATCTTACTAAGCGTATGAGGCGTGTTATGCTTGTATTTGGTTTGGTTTGTTTGTCTTTTTATTTTCTATGCCATCGAATTACAACGACAAAGTTTCGTTTTTTTTTTCTTCTTCTTCTTCTTTAATTTCATTTGGCAGAGACATTGTGGCGCCTTGAAATTGTCTACACAAGACAAACAATTATACAGATTAGGCGGCACTTTTGAAAATGTTTAAATTTTTTTATAGTTCTTTATGGAGAAAAAAGGTTAAGATACAAACGAACAATGTAGATACACATAAGTATTTATTTAAATCAATTTGCATTTTATATCTTTTTTTTTTTTAATGGAAGATAAAATCGCAAATGAGGTAATTGAACACAAATTAATTTGCTATTAATTCACATATAATGCAAACGGGTATATTCAGTTTTGTCGGAAAGTTTGTAACGCATTATGGGTGACCCTATAAGGTACAGTGTTCTTGATCAGCTCGACAAGTCGTATCAATCTTGCCATGTCCGTCTGACTGTTAATTTCTATAAAGCCGCCTCTCATCTGAATTCAATTAAAATTTATTGATTTTTTTTAGTAGGTATTAGTGTTGGCCAAAAATTCACTTTCGGTGATTTTTTCACAGTGATTTAAAAATCGCAATGTCACACCACGACTGAAGAAGTGATATGCGATTTACTTGTTGCTCAGTGAACATGTTCAGTTATCGGCTATTTTGTGTATAGCACTTCGCGAACAGTGAAACTGTACATTTTTCAGTGATTGGTGCTTTTAGCACTCTTCGCGAACAGTGAAACTGTTTATTTATATGTGATTGGTCCTTTTTTGTGTTATAAAATTCACTTTTTTTTTGTCAACACTACTCTTTTCTATTTTAAAAATGAACGAAAAGGAAGAATGAAAGAATAATAGTACGTTTCCATTGGCTAACTCGCGTTAACCTGTTGCTATCGAAAGCAATGCCTACTATGGACGCAAAGTTGTTAAAAATTAATTTCTGGGAATTAATAAATAAAAGAAATATTGCATACGATTGTAATAGTCCTTGCTTTCGATAGCAACAGGTTAACGCGAGTTAGCCAATGGAAACGTACTATAAAATTCGTAAGAAAAATAAAATTGTTTTAAAAATTTTTTATAAACTCTGTGAAATAAATATTAAATCACGTTTGCGGCCGGGAAAGAAAGTACGCAAACAAAATTATACGTTAAAGACCATCGAATTTCATTTAACGATATTGAATTTTGCTGGGGACAGTTCCCTTAAGCTTATTCGGCTATGCACTTTTATTTGCTGTCCATTTTTCCGATTTTGACTCAATTTTTAATTTGTCTTGAGATCATAAAGATATCCACAGCTAAAGTTATCTATACAGCAACTTAAAATATTGAAAAAATTTTCTATTTTTTTGAGATTTCAGGAAAATCTAAACTATGGTGACTCTATAAAACCGTTTGGAGATTTCAGGGATCTAACAGCCTTGGGGGTAGCTATGAGTGATTGATTTGTATGATGTAATAAATGTTTAGTCTTTTAATTGTTTGAATGTCTTTTTGGTTATACTTGAGTGAGAGCTATATGAGAGGGGGGTTCTTGTTTAAGCGATGTGTATATTCTCTGAATGTTTGGAATCTTCCACGTATGGTTTTAACAGTTACCGAGTTATATAGAACTCACTGGTAGTACGTCACAAATTTAACCAGACCCAGAGACCAGCAAATAAATTACGGAAAAGTGAAAAAGTTCTAAAACTATTCACTTCCGAAACATAATAAGCATCACCTCACACATTTGTGGGGTACAGCACATATTATAGAGAGTCTCATCTATATATGTAAATCTCTTTTACCTGACTGACTGATTTCTGGCGATCAGCCTACATGCCAAAAAAGCCTGAAGAAAAAAGCTGAAATTTTTACTGTACATATCATTGAGTAGGAAGCACTAAGGCGGGATTTTGAAAAATGTTGCCTAGGGGCCTAATGGGGGCCTAATGGGGGCCTAATGGAAGCCTTGAAACCAGAAAAGCCATATCTTTGGAATAAAATACACGAACAAGTAAAGATACGAAAATATTTTTGGCGTTTTCGAGGGATATATGAAGTTTGGACCTGAGACCCATAGGCGGATCCGAAATATATTTTTTGACCAATTTTTTTTTTTAATTTCATCTGAGTTTTGGAAATTTTTATCCGGGGTCTAATGGGGGCCTTCAAACAAGAAAAGTCATATCTTTGGATTAAATATACGTAGAGTCTTGAAACTGGGCGCATTTGAAAAATGGTTATAAAATATCTTAGGCGTGTTCAAAAAATTTCCGAAATTTGAACCTGGAACCCATTGGTATATTTAGTGCCAAGTAGAGGCAAAAAAAAAAAAAAAACAAACGCGTGCAATGCTGCAGGTACATGCAAGTCTACTGATAAATCTTTTACAACCTTCTTAGAACTAGAAAGGGGTTCACTCTGAAACATTGGCCATAGCATATACTATAAGATGCAAAAATAAACATTTATGGTAATAAATCTCGTTAATTTCTTATAAATTGAACAACTTTTGATAGCCAAAAAGAACGCATTTATTTGTGTTTCTGTTACTAAACGCACCAAAAAAATGCAAGTTGCTAAAAAGAAAACTCGTGCATATACTTTATGATATTGTATGTGAGTTGGGTATATAATAACGAAAGATACAGGGATGAATACGAAAAAGGTCTCAGCAATTATAAAATACAAATTTAATTAAAATTATGAATAACTCCAAAAAAAAATTATAATAATAATATTAATAAAAGAAAATTCGCAGTTCAAGTAACTAAATTAAATTTAATTGCTTCAAAGCAATTTAAAGATAAAAAAATGCTTACGTTGTTCATTTGCATGCCGTCACGTAATCTTAATTAAAAACATAAAAAAGTAATTCAAGCGAAAGTTAGCGAAATAAACGCGCAGAGGGTAAGCAACTAAAAAAAAAAAAAAAAAGAAAAAAAAAATCGATGAAATTCATTTACATATCACACACAGATTGAATGTAGTATAAATTTCTCGTACGCTTCCAATTAAAACTTAATCAATAAATGCTTCAAATATACACATACGAATATGTTAAGTAGAAATTGTTCTTCTAATATCGCTTTCGGTTCTAAATAAAATATCAATAAAATTGCGTCGTTCCAAATGAATGCTTAGGCGTAATAATCGCAAAGCTAATCGGCTTCATTTGAAATGCAATAATTTTTTTTTGTTTTAGCCACGTGGCGTATGCGTAATGTCCAATAAGGCAAACAAATATCGCGTATACGCAATGTTGCTGCACAGCAAAAAAAAATAAACTAAAATAAAACGCAAACAAACGCAAAGCAAAACAAAAAGACAATTACAGATTATGGCATACTTTTGTATCTGAACACGCAACTCTCAGAGGCAGCCAACTATTTCCGTACGCCACGTTTCATGGCGCCATTTCCGTTTTAGCATTTGATGAACTAAAAAAAAATATTATATAATGCCTTCAAAAAAATGGTAGCTGCTGACGACGTCGGCGTTTTGTTCGTCGTTTTTTTTATTATTTATTTTTTTTTTTTTTCATAAATTTTTGCTTTCATTCGTCATTTCAACTTGCCACTTAACCTAAGTCACTTTTTTCTTATTGCATTCTGCGCGCTTTCTGAACTATTTAAGAATTCAAGCTAGTGTTGGCAAAATGAGTGATTTTTGAAACGCAGTGTGATTAGCGACTGTGACTTGAAAATCACAGTGATTGCAAAGAGTGATAAAATCGCAGCTCGCGAAAAAGCAACTACTGAACAGATTCACTTTTCGCGAAGATGTTTTAAAGAATCAAGTGACTGGCAAATGTACTCGCGAAGAGTGATAAAGGCAACAATCACTGATAAATGAATCGTTCCACTGTTCGCAAAGAGTAAGATACACAAAATCGCCGATAACAAAACATGCTCACTGAGAAAGAAGAAAATTTCAAATTACTACTTTCAGTTGCAGTGATTGCAATTTTTAAATCACTGTGAAAAAATCACTGAAATTTTTTGCCAACACTAATTCAATTGCTTCCAGGCAAAGACAATGCAACAAACGTTGTCAATTATTTTTAAAATTTATGCGCATTTTATTTATTTTTTTTACGACACGAACGGATGTTGTTCTAGTGGCAAAGGTGTTAATAGACACTTTTAGACAATTGTGATACTTTTTAATTGGAATATTTTTGCTTTTGCTTTTTAAGCGGTTGATTGTATATGATAATGCATAGCTTACTCGGAATTGCATGAGATTTATGCACATATTACGCAGCTTGAGATGATATAGGTTGAGACAATAATTGATGGCATCGATTAAGGTATTGCTTCAATGTGTACAATTTTCAGATATTTTATTCGCCTTAAATACAATTTTTAATGGAAACGAATTACACGAAACATAAAATGTTTATTATGAAAATTTCAAAAATTTTTCTTTGGTGCTTTTACTATTAGCATTTTTTTTTTTGGTAGATTCAACGTTTTCCGTTCTTAATCAAATTTTGATAGGACCACTTAATTTGCTGACTCATGTTGCAAAAACTTCTAAGGTTAAGCTTTTAAGTGAGAATAAAATATTTTTTTTGATAAACTCCATCTAAAATGGAATTCAGAATGACAAGTTCGTTGCTCAACTGAAAGTAAAAACCAGGTACTTTGGAATCTTCTGATTTTTTGGAACTGTTTATTTTTGGTATATGGGACTATTTTTGGAATTATTCAGAGCGCAGAAGTTTTTTAAAATTCCACAATCTTTTAATTGTTTAGCAACATTTAAACTAGATAAGATAGTTTTTTGTCTTGTGTTTTCTATACATATTCTGTTTTTATAATATTGGCCGACCGTAGATTCATATTTACAATGTTTATACCTAGAGACTTGAAATTAGGTCGTTAAAAAATATTTTTGTGGTGTATCGGTGATTTCGGAGATGGTTCAAAAATACTTTTGAAGTGTCTTGGCCCCAGCGGAGGAACCTAAAATAGATTTTTTACCAATGGAGGTGAGCACTAAAGCGAAATTTAGGAAAATTTGGATCAGGAATCCAATGAGCGCCTTAAATCCGGAGAAACCATATCTCTGGAATGAATTGATCTAGGGGCTTGAAGCCCAGCTGGGGACCCAAACTCCAAATTTTATCAATATATATAGTTTATAGGGTTTAGGATTTCAGGTATATCTGTGCTCAAACGTCCTTTTTTTTACCGCAATACTCGAAAAAAAGTTCAAGCAAATCTTGAGATAATCGGCTAGTTAGAATATAATTCACGTTGTATGCATATTTACAAACTATGTCCCCTTTTTTTCACAAGCCTCTTTTTGAGGTCAACTTTACACCACCAAGGGCGTTCGCCATGGACAAGAACAGGTGGTAATCACTTGGCGCTATGTCCGGGCTATATGGTGGATGCGATAAAACCTCCCATCCGAGCTCCCGTAGCTTCTGACGAGTCACCAAAGATGTGTGTGGCCTGGCGTTGCCCTGGTGGAACACTATACCCTTTCTGTTGGCCAATTCTGGACGCTTCTGGTCGATCGCCTGCTTCAAGCGGTCCAGTTGTTCGCAGTAGATGGTAGAATTAAGCGTCCCTTCCAATCCCACCAAACACACATCAAAACCTTCCTGGCCGTCAATCCCGGCTTGGCCACTGTTTGGGACGATTCACCGGCCTTCGACCACGACCGTTTTCGCTTGATATTGTCGTATGTGATCCATTTTTCATCTCCAGCCACCATCCGCTTCAAAAATGAGTCAATTTCGTTCCGTTTCAGCAGCATATCGCAGGCGTTGATTCGGTCCAGAAGGTTTTTTTCGTCAAATTTTTGTATCCAGCTTTCTACAGATGGTTTAAAATGGTTTGGTGACTAACTCCCATATCCTGGGCGATGTCTCGATGTTTTCCATGACTTGATTGGTATTCGTCGTCAGAGGTCTTCCGCCGGCTGGCTTATCCATGGTGTCGTTTTCAACGGCTCTGAATCGTCGAAACCATTCCTCCGCGGTTTGAGGTGATAGAGTACCATTCCCCAAAACACCATTAATATCGCGGAACTTTTCTCTAGCGGATTTGCCTTTAACGAAGGAAAACTTCAAAATAGCGCGAATTTCGGCGTTAGTGAACTCCATGTTTACACGTCTATAACTTTTGAACGCAGTATCCAAACTAATCATGCATAGCATCGTTTTGTAGGTTATGTCGAGACCATTGCCCGATATGAATACATATAACCTTCATTTGAATAATTAGAATTTATTTAGAACAATTATAAAGCTGAATACATAAAACACAGCTTTGTACTACATAAAAAATTCACTGTAAATAATTTATATACAATTTTTCTTTTATATAATATTACTCATACGTCTAGTATACGCTTCAAAAAACCACAAACCAAAAAAAAAAAGTTTAGCAAATATAAAAAAATAAACAATAAAAAAATAAATAAAGCTTGTACAAATAATTTCAAAAACGCAATGCTAGATGCTAGTAAAAAGAAATAAATACAAAATTCAAAATAATAATTTTTTCTTTGCTTACATAAATAAAGTTAAAAAAAAAAAAAACGAAAATACCCTACCATATTTCTTTATACTCGTATAATAGAAAAGAAGAGGTACTCATGTGTGTGTATATAATGCTTTATATATGCTTAAAAATTGCAATACAGATGTACATAAATGTTTCCCCTGTGTTCATGAGTCATGCAACTTTTGTATTTAAAACTACAACAAAAAAAAAAAAAAAAAGAAAAACTGCTGTGTTACATAACTAAACGTATTCATTCTAGGCCGTGCTACAACAACAACAACCACAACACCAACAACTACAACAACAACAGCAGCAGCAACATTTTGCTGAGCAAACATTTCGTTATCCTGTTTTACTGTTAAACAAACATAAAACTAACAAGGAACTAACGGTAGTGGCCACCGGGAAGACCAAAAACAAATGGCGTTATGTTGATAAAGTAAATATTTGTATATGTATACCCTACATGCTATGAATTTGTGTATTTGTGTTTATATAATGAAAAGTAGTTAATATTCTCTTCAACGAAATCGAAAATTCGAACAAACGCAAGGTTAGATAGATAATGAGTAAGAGCGAGGGAGATAGATAGAGAGAGAGAAAATAAAATTCGATTAATTTTATTTATTATTTTTCTTTTTGTTGAATTTGAATATAAATTTACAAAGTAATAAAAAAAAATAGGAAAGCAGCAAACACACCCAACAACAACAGCAACAAACACACTTCAACACTTAAGTACACTCAAAGCCATAAACATACACACACACACACACACCTTAAATATTGACAAAGTATTAAAATATTTATTAATAAAATTCTAATTTTCTCACAGGACATCAATCAGACACACCTGCCGCTTATACCCGAGAATGCAGTGCAAAGTCTTGCGCCAGCAGAATATCTTGAAGTGGATCAACGCATGGAAGCGCGTCGTCAATTGTTGAAGAATAAATGTGCAGAACATGGATTAGATGTTGTCGGTAGGCAAGCGCTCATTTTGGGAATTTAATCGAAAGTGTTAGTCATCTTTTTTTGTATAATTTCAGGACACGACTCCTGGCATACGCCCAATACATGGGAATTTTTGGTCAATAAAAAATATCATATAATTTGGTGCAATGTCTTTAAGGCTGCCTCATCATCGTGGATGTTCAATTTCAATGTACTCGCTGGATATTCACCCGCTTATCTGCACAAGACCAAAAAGATTTTGCTCAATTTGGCGCGTGAACGTTATCCACGCGTTTCGCTGGAAGAGCTACGCGATGCACAAAACGATTCGATTACATTCATTATAGCACGTAATCCCTTCGAGCGACTCTTGAGCGCATATCGCGATAAGATTGTATTTGCTCTACCGTATTCCTTCCATGACAAACTGGGGCGTAGCATTGTGCGCACATACCGCAAAAAGGTACTTGAAGATAAAAAAAATACTTATTGAGATACATTTTGCAGATAGAATTCTATTAAAGCAATTCAAGTGACACTTGGTGTGCTTAAAAAAAAGGAAAAGAGCAGAGAATAGAAAAGAAAAGAAAAACAGTGTCACTTTTCTTTTGTTTAAATTTTATTTCTTTTTATGCCCGTTATATATACTATAGTGTAAACGGGTATATTCAGTTTGTCGGAAAGTTTGTAAGGAGACGTCGTAGACCCTCTTAAAGTATACACTAGGTAGATTGAAAATTAACCTCCTTGGTAATCAAAAACATTCGTATTTAATGTTTTTTTACATGATGCAATTATACAAGATGACATATTCTGCCACTGTCTCTTTCTAATTTGATAACAAATTTTGTTGAGTATGCTAAAAAAAAGTACTAAAGCATACGAAGCATAAGTACAGAAAATATAATGTTTGCTTACTATCTCTTTCCCAAAGTTTCTCGTACTCTTCTCTCCTGTCGTGGTGAAATCAAATATAATTCACCACAAACTAGGTTGTCCAAATTATGTAACTAATCAATTCCGAAGTACTTCAGTACTTCAACTTTTTTCAATGTAGTCCCCTTTTAGCTCGATCACTTATTTCATCGGTTTTCAACTTATTGATCCCATCCGAACAGTCATTTTCTGAAAGTTCTGCAAAATAATAATCCGCGGCTTCGATGTTTTCTCGCATGATCTGAATTTTTTTATTGATGAGCCAACTTTTTGAGGTTTGGAAAGAGATAATAGTCCGGTGGATACGGAAGCAATCTTGTGCGCCGCGAAATTTTTTTTCGCTTCATGTGAGGCCGTTTTGCAGCGATTTCAGCCTTTCAATGCACAGTAATACTCGCCTTTTTTTTTTCCTTTTTCGAGGTAGTCCTCGAAGAGTATGCCATGACAATCCCCGAAAACCGACGCTATAACCTTTCCGACCCATTGAGTCTCGCTCGGCCGCTTCGGTGCACTCGTGCCGGCTTCAGCCAATAGCCCGGCATTCATTCTGTTTTCTGGTGTGTAATAGTGCCTCCAGGTTTCATCAACAGTTACCAATCGATGTCAAAAGTTCGCCAGTTTCCGCATCAGCAAGTCCAAACACTCTTTCGAAATGCTATCGCGTTTGTGCATGCGCGGAAGGATAACTTTTTCATTTGCAGAATCCCGCCATCTGTCATCTGCTAGCTCGCGCACCTTCACTTTCCGTTCAGCCAACACCATTTCATGTATGTTTTTAACATTGTCCTCTGCAACCGCATCGATAGTGGAGTTGCTGCCACCACGAAACTCTCAAAAATTAATATTTGACGGTGTAATCTGCCGGAGCATTAGTCCCATAATATTTATCCAAGTTTTCTTTTATTATTTATGAGAAAACGAAAATTGTTTTTGTCCATACTCAACATGATAAAAAACAAGTCAACAACAATCAGCTACCAGCACAAACCTAAGGGCAGTATCGCGTTTAAGGAGGTTACTTTTCACCCCTTCTAGTATATTCATGATCAGCTCGATGAGAGGTGTTGATCTGGGTATTATCTCAGTTTTAAAGATATTGAGCTTCAACTAGAAACTTGAGCTTTTCTCAGTCTTAGGTAGTTTGTATGTTAAATCCAGAATGAGCTTTAAGCTTCGGTTCCAACGATCTTATCGATTTTTCTTGAAACTATTATTATTTTTTCTTCGTTTTTCTTTACAGCATGCAGCATCACATCGCGCTACAACGAAATATCCTTCGTTTCCCGAATTTGTACATTGGCTTCTGGATCAGGTGAAACGTGGCAATTTCATTGATATGCATTTTGTTGCGGCCACTTCATTCTGTACACCTTGTCTGATACACTTCGATTTAATTTTGAAATTCGAATCATTGGAACGTGATCAAATGTATCTCATTGATAAGACTGGTCTGCGACGTGTAATTGCGCCCGAGTGGCGTAACATGGGCAAAGGCATTAAGAAAACAACCGATTTGCGACAACAATATTACTCACAATTGACACGCGATGAGGTGTTTGCTCTATATGAATACTATAAGTATGAAAACGAGGAATTCTAGTTATTTTAAAACTCACCCCATTGTTTTTTTTTTTTATTTCAGATATGACTTTGAGCTGTTCGATTATAGTGTACAGGAGTATCTAGCGCTAGCAATGCCCAATGCGCCGGAACAGGAGGGCGCTCAAAAGCAGCCTAATTAGCATATCTAAATAGTATTGAGAATGATGTAGTACACTCAACTAACTACAATAATAATCAAACTAATTTCAGAGCTATTAACTGATCGTAATAACAATTAGATCGGTTATTCAGTGCATGCGAACGTTTGTTGCAAGACGTTTGCTTCTAGATAGAAATTGAAAAAGAGCACAGCTTCATTATAGGTGTTATTTATTTTTTTTTAACAAACTTTTTATACTCTGCACAATAATTATTTAGGAAAGTTATTTTATACAAATACACTACTTGTGTGTAACATAAAAACTCAGTCTCAGTCTCAACTCATACGAAATTTTAGGTTATGGAAACTATCTTAGGAAACATCCGCGTCAAACATTAATATTTTTTTGAAAAGTGGATAGCTAAAACAATTAAATTGACTATATAAATCTTACTTGGGTTCAAAATGGTCTAAGTTGCAAGTTTTACTTCTTATTGTCCTTCGCATGAGTCAACAAGTCTCGGAGACTATAAGAGGAGAGAGCGTGACTAAACTTGTGACTTACACTCTCTAAAACCCTTTTAAAATGTACAATATCAAATTCTCTTTCAAATTTAATTTTTATTGGCATAATTTTTTGTTTTTCTATGATTCTCATACAAATCCAACCCATACTTCGGACTCTTTCTATCTCTATCTCAAATTTATAGGGATTATTTTCATGTTGTCTAACAATAAAATTCCTGAGCTTGGTTCATATCGAAACACATTTAGCACCAAATTAGGAGTTTCTCCTATACTAGACCCATTCTTAAGATGATCCAATACTACTGCAATATTTTTACCAAATCGTCAGAAGATTTGCCAAACAATTATTAAGAAATCGTTTTGTATTTGTTTCTGAAATATAATTTGGAACTCTTTCAAAGATTAATTCACACCAAATTTTGAATATGGTCTTGGAAACTGAACAAACAACCATGCTCTCGTAATCACAATCATAAAAATTTTGGGATTTACTTTTTAAATCGCAAATTTTGGTGTTCCAGCAATAGCAAAATATTTCCGATTTCAAACCGGCAGCGTTTTAAAAACGATTCTTTGCTATCGGTTACAAATTAAAATGTTATCGGTCTAACCAAATCACAAATTGTTGTTGCTTTGACTTAATTTTCTGCTCTTAAAATTTAGGTATGAGTAGAAAATATTAATTAAAAATTTGAATTCAAAATCAATGATATTAAAAAGTACAAAGATAAACTCTATAAACAGCACAGAATAAAATCAAAATATATTTAAAAAAATCGACAGTATATTTTTTATGTAATATTATGCATTTACTCTTTATTTCACTTACTCAAATGCTGCCTGTTTGAAATCGGCAATTTTTTTTCGATTTGCGATTGCCAGAGCACCAAAATTTGCGATTTGAAAAGTAAATCGCAAAGTTTTTGCGGTTACAATTAAGGAAACATCGCTGTTTATATTTATTTGTTTAAAATTATTTAATGGTTTTGTAAACGTACAAAACACAGCTTCGAAGAATTTTGCTTTTAGTCTCCTCGCTCGACTCTAATTCGTTGATTGGAAACCCTGGTTTTTGCGAAATGATCCCGAAACACCAAAATTTCTCCAGAGAATTGAGTGTTTTTTAATCAGCCAATATTTGACGCATTTCGATGTTCAAAACATCTTTTAAATTTGGTTGGGTTGATCGAAATAAAATTCTCGCAGCACTACAAATATTTTTAATTTCCAATAAAAGGTTTATGAGACCCAATTTTTTGATGTCTTAAACTCGTTTCTGAACTTTGAACTTGTCAACAGTTTTTTTCTTAAATAGTCTCATACCCAAAAACATTCTTCTGTAACATCTTTGATATCTTTTCCAGCTCTACTTGGGCTATTCGACTTAATATTAAGTTTTACCATGAGACCTTTAAGATGTCATAAAAACAAATCCTAACGAAGCGGTTCTTTTGTTAGATACGCTGCTGAGGTTCAGTCTGCTTATCTTTTTGTTATAATTTACCAGAGAAATTCTGTAGATCAGATCATAATCTACAAATTTTGTCCATAATGATCCACTAAATGTAATGGTCCACTAAATGTAATGGTCCATTATATGTATTTAATACTAATCTATAATTTTTTTTAATTAAGAACAAAGAGTATAAAATGTTTGTTTCTAATCGGCTTACACAAATTTCCTGACATTTTTTTATAAGCTTTGCACATTGCAGTCTTCCAACAGCGCGCTTCTTTAAGTCTATCTCTCTTCTCTATCTTCCTAATAACACAGGCCGACAAAATTTAACAAAAGTCTAGACCCAGAGACCGGACCTATCATACCCGAAGGATTTTGATGCGCTGAATCCGAATCCGTGCTCGGAATTGCTCCTATACGTCTGGTTTTTGAGATATCCTAGATATCCCTTCCCCTTCAATTTTACAATTAAGCGTATTAACCCTTTAACGCTTAATACGCTTAATTGTAAAATTTCAAATAGATATTTTTCGGTGAAAAAAAAGATATTTGAAAAAATCCAAAAAGGTTTAAAAGGGGAAGGGTGGTACTTTCAATTGCCATAAAACGTTTTTTTGATAATAATTTTTTCCGTCTGTCGCGTAACCTCAAAAACTGCAAAAAAACGCGTTTTTGGCACTTTTAGGTTAGGATATCTCAAAAACCAGACGTATAGGAGCAATTCCGAGCACGGATTCGGATTCAGCGCATCAAAATCCTTCGGGTATGATAGGTCTTGTCTCTGGGTTAAAAACTTGTAGGCCTGTGTAATCTATCTATATTTTTTTTATTATTCGTACTATTGCATCTATAAATTTAAATAGGCACGCGCATATCAGTTAAGAAGTAATACTAAATAACTAGTTTAATAAACTATAAAATATTTATTTAAAAAAAAAAATCAAAACTAAATTATTGTAATTAGTTAAATGAAAATTTAAAAAAATATCGTAAAATTGCTATTTTCGTGCTTTTTTGGCAAAATTTTGAAATTGCATTCTAAAAAAAAAAAAAAAAAATGAAATAGTAAAGGAAAAGAATAGTTTGTATTTTAGTAGGAATATATAAAACTATTATATATGATATGATACGCAAAAATTAACAACAAATTGTACAATAATTTTTTCTAGTGAATTATTATGAACATGCTAAGAATGATAATGATAAATATGATAATGATGATGATAATGATGATGATATAATAATGTTAATTTGGTTCGCAGTTTATTAAAGTCTTGGTAGACATCGGCCATATTCGGTTTAAGAAATGTTGATAATAATCGTTTGTAAGCATTAATTAATAAAATAATAAATAAATAAATAATAACTAAAAAAAATAAAATTAACTGACCCAATTCAAAAAAAAAAATATGTGTTTTATTTCTCAGGATGAGATACTTTTTTGTTTATGGGAAAAACTTGCTGGTCCCAACTCAAACCAAAAATTATTTGAATAATAAAGAAATAAAATGTTTAGAAAACCAAGGAAAAACGGTAACCTCTTATACCTTTCACACTATGTGGGGCGGGTATAAAAACACTAAAGGAGACATCGAAGACCCCATAAAGTATATATATTCTTGATCAGCTTGACGTGATATCAAGTTCTTATACGAAAAGAAATATTTATAGAGTTAAGGGTTTCAAATATGGTACAGATGCTTCTCATTTCAGTCTAAAATTGGTTGAGATTGGACCGCGAATTTCAAAAATTTTAGGAACATTTTTAATTTGTTTAGTATTTTAAGATAAACTTTAATACAAATGCTGAACACTCAGATCTATAAATGATGTGTGATTGGTATATTAGCTTCAGTCCATCCGTCCAACCGAAGTTAACGTTATTCTTTGTTTTAGATTAATTTTTCAGGACATATTGCCATATCATAGAAGGTTATACTATATTTGTATAAATTGCGCAACAGCCGATTGTTGGCCTTGGCGGCACTCTACGTTTCACAACAGCGGTTGTAATGTAGTGCTACAATATACCAGTTTGGGTAACCGATCTTGCGGATGACATTCAAGATCTGGTTCTCCCAACACAGCGGCGGTTCTCTGCTGTGCCCCTCCAATTTATTTCACGTCTGGCTTATAAACTTTTCTTGTCGGAGCCTCTGCATCTTTTGTATTGGATGTTCCTGACTATATCGATGTCAGTATATAGCTCGTGCAGCTCATCGTTCGTGCGCATATACATAGATGTCATTTACTACTCTAACTGGACCAAAGATTCTCCGAAATATCTTCCTCTCAAACACGCACAACGCCGACTCACTATATCCGATTCTGTCATGAACCATGCTTCTGAGCCATACATCAGGACAGGCATTATCAGCGTCTTGTAGAGTTTCATTTTTGTTTTTCTGAAAGTTATATAGAAAATATTTGAAAAGGAGAACCATGATCCATAGCAACGAAAATTGCCGACCAAAGAAAGTTCTAGACCGTAAGTGAGAGGATGTGTATGGAAACCTCAAGCGGAGAGTTTCAATCTTTTCTTCGAATGCCTCATGCGTTGGCTACGGATGAAAGATTGCCATGAACTCTTTTTAAGATCTTTAAAAAAAGTAAAACATTTAAAAAAAAAAAATGAATCAAAATATCTCGTTTAAAATCTCGACAAAAAAAGCAAATGAGTAAATCCAAATGAAATTTACCTAAAAAAATCTCAGTGTCGCAGATTTAGCCG
Organism: Leucophenga varia; assembly: GCA_018903435.1. Classification (NCBI taxonomy): domain Eukaryota; kingdom Metazoa; phylum Arthropoda; class Insecta; order Diptera; family Drosophilidae; genus Leucophenga; species Leucophenga varia. Next base: position 46,774 of record JAEIFJ010001868.1, read on the forward strand.
ATATACACCTCAATCGATAGATTATGTCAAGACAAATCGCGAACAGAAAGAATTTTTGAGAAATTGTTGTTGTTGTTGTTTTTACAGCAACACAAAGTTGTAAAATTTTGAGTATTTTCTTAGGTGGAACATTTTTTAAAATTCCATAACTTTGGAACGGAGTAATGGATTTTGATGTTTTTTTTTTATTTTGCTCGTAAAAGATCATATTTTTTTCTGCCATTTTCAAAATAGTTTTAAAATGAACAAAAACTTTCTTTTTTTGAGCATTAAAGAAAAATTGCGATTTTTCGCGAATTACGTAGGCTAGTTTTTTTTCATATATATTTTAAAAAATTCGTGGATTCATTAGCTATCAGGAACATAAAAAAAATGTTGTTATTTCCAACGGATTCCCGAGTTATTCAAGTTTTTGTAATAGCACCTCGGTCATTTTGTAAGAAGGTCTAATACAAAATCCAATAAAAGTGATGATATACGAATGTAGCTTATATTGCTGTTGCTCCCAACACTAGCAAACGTTTTTTACTATCGATTTTGGAGTTTTCATCCATCAAGTAGTAGCTTTTCACCTTTTCCACAGTAGATTGTAAAAGTTTATTTCCAATCTTTTTTGCAGGCTCGCAGGCAAATCCATGATCTTCTTTAGTTTTCTTAGGCTGCATTCATAGTGGTTGCGAAGACGAAGACGAAGATGAAGACGAAGCTGAAGTCGAATTGCTTGCGTTGCGAGTAAGCTAATAGGTGTACATAGTGCAAGACGAATTAGTTGCGTTTTTGTTATGTTAGTCGCAATAGATTTTACAAGATAGTTTGTATTTTTAATTAAAATGTAAATTAAAATGCAATAAAAACAAAATTCATCCCATTAATTTGGAAACAAAAAATTTTGGCGTGTTTTATCATTTGTATAATGAGCGAATTTTGCTGGTCCCATAAGCAGAATTTTGCAAAAACGCTGCAATTAGTTCTTCATTATGTATCGACATTTTTTTCACATGTGCGCGTGCACCAAAACACAAATTAAAACTAAATTTCAATACATTTGACGCCTAGACAAAACAAAAATAACAACAACAACGGGTAAACCGCAAGCGATTCAGCTTCAAATTCAGTACTGCACCGTTTCAAGCTGATTGCTTGCGTTTCCCCTACATATTCGTCTTCGTCTTCGCATGCACTATGAACGCATTCGAGCGAATTCATATAAATCGTTCTGCACACTTTTTCGTCTTCAGCTTCGTCTTCATCTTCGTCTTCGTCTTCGCAACCACTATGAATGCAGCCTTAGACTTAAAAGCTAAATAGCGCGAGACTGAAAACGTTTTGCAGATTCTGTAAATCGACCAATCATCCGGAATTGTTGTCAGCAGCTTAATTATTTCCTTAGCATTCTTTGTTTTGGCCAATGCAGAGCTAAGATTATCGACAAAAAGAGTCGACTCCAAACATTTCTTTTCCTTTTGCAAATTTTTACTTGAACTTTTTTTTCCTCGAAAACCTTGTTGGGCTCTTCCTCGTTGTTTACTTTTTTGTACAATGCAGTACGGCACGAACGACAAATATGCAGTTTTACAACGAAAAAAATTTTCACTTTCTGTGTACTTTCTTTCGAATTAATAAAATTTTAGGTAAATCAGCTGTTTTGTGTCAAATGATTTGTAATCGATTAAATTAGTGCTCTCATCCATAATTGTGGTGGTCCAAAATCGATAGTAAAAAACGTTTGTTGGGAGCAACAGCAATATAAGCTACATTCGTATATCATCACTTTTATTGGATTTTGTATTAGACCTTCTTACAAAATGACCGAGGTGCTATTACAAAAACTTGAATAACTCGGGAACCCGTTGGAAATAACAACATTTTTTTTATGTGCCTGAAAGCTAATGAATCCACGAATTTTTTAAAATATATTTGAAAAAAAACTAGCCTACGTAATTCGCGAAAAATCGCAATTTTTCTTTAATGCTCAAAAAAGAAAGTTTTTGTTCATTTTAAAACTATTTTGAAAATGGCAGAAAAAATATGATCTTTTACGAGCAAAATAAAAAAAAAACATCAAAATCCATTACTCCGTTCCAAAGTTATGGAATTTTAAAAATGTTCCACCTAAGAAAATACTCAAAATTTTACAACTTTGTGTTGCTGTAAAAACAACAACAACAACAATTTCTCAAAAATTCTTTCTGTTCGCGATTTGTCTTGACATAATCTATCGATTGAGGTATATATCGGCTAAATCTGCGACACTGAGATTTTTTTAGGTAAATTTCATTTGGATTTACTCAAATTATAATTCGTGGTAAAAAATATGATAGCAACGAGATGAATATGGAGCGTACTTACTACATATACTGAAATAAGAGCGTACTTACCGGGTAAATCTATTGCTAAGGAATGTTTTAAGTACATTCACGAATCAATTAATGAATTTGTTCGCAGATCAGGCAATGCAGAAATTCTTTCTTTTACACTGTACGAGTTAAAACTTTATGAATTTTTTTCTGCTTTCCTTACCTTTTTGTAAGGGTTTTTTAAAAATTCACACAATTAACAAAAAATACTATTTTTTTCGAAGTGTTCCCGCAAAATAAATGGACGTAACTCCCGATAACCTCTATTCGGCCTAATACCCTCATATGCGCTATGAGTACAAGAACAGGCCTGACAAGAAAATCAAGGCAAAACCCGTCGGTTTTCCGCTTTGGGTTATAAGTTGTCAACCGGTTTTCAGGATCTTGATGTTTGGTTCGCGGATCTTATTAATTTAATCTTTGGCTTAAAAAAGCTTATCTCATACATATTCGATTAGTTTAAATTTAAAATAATCTAGGATTGTAATGGTAAGACTGAAATTGATAAATTGAAAAAAACTTTAAAAAAATTGAGGACAAATACAAAATCTTCGAAACGCTTTTGTATTAGGCGAACAGAATTGTGTAGTAAGCATTAAAAGAAAGCACACACTGCATTGCAAATTTGCAATTTACCGTTATAAAAATTTAAACAAAAATAGCAACCGTGCTTTTGATTGGTCGATAGATTTGATTCTAAGCCAATGGGAGTGCGTCAGTGTGCCGTTAAATAAAATGTAAACAAAATACATGTATACAAATATGCGTTTGTGTGTGCGTACCTTACTAATCTTTCCTTCCATTCCATACCGTATACAAAAATTGTCATTTTGAATGCTGTTCAAGAATTTTATTCGCCTGTTACTCGTACCAAAGATTTTTAAAGATTTTCAAATCAAAATTTAAACTTTTCTTAACCCTTTACTGACCTGAACACTTTTGTTTAATTAATTCCATGGTTGTTGTTTTTTTTTTAAATATTTGCTCTATAACTAAATTGTTTTTCTTATAAAAACTTGACAAAATGTTGTACGTTTGTACGAGGGCTATACCTTAATGTGGGCGTGGCACATTTATTTTAACATAGAAAGTACACAAGACCTAGAAAAGCTTGAGTTTAAAATTCCAGCCCAATATCTTTAAAACTGAGGTAATAAATCGTGCAGCAACAAACAGACAGACGGACATGGCTAAACCTATTCGTCTCGTCGAGGTAATCAAGAATATATGTAGTACCCTATAAAGGTCTACAATTCCGACAAACTAAATATACCTCTTTCACATCGGGGACAGGTTTAAAAAGATAATAATAAATATAAAAAAACAAAATAAAAAAAAAAAAAAAAATTTAAAAAAAAAAAAAAAAAAAAAAATAAATAAAAAAAAAAAAAAATTAAATAAAAAAAAAAAAAAATTAAATAAAAAAAAAAAAATAAATAAAAAAAAAATAATAAAAAAAAAAAAATAATAAAAAAAATAAAATAATAAAAAAAATAAAAATAAAAAAAAAAATAATTAAATAAATAAAACAAATTAATTTTTTTTTTTTTTTATTTTTAATACATATTTTTTTTTTAATAGTGTATATCTAAAAATATAAATCTATACAAATATATATATATGTGTATGTGTATATTTTTTCATTTGTTTTTGTATATAAATATTTTGCAAAAATAATATGTAGTTTGGTTTTGCTTGGTTATTTTAAAAGTTTTAAATAAAAATTAAAAATAATAAAAATATTAATTATAAAGAAAAAACAATAAAAATAGAACTATTGTCGCGTTAAAAAAATAAAAATTTTAAGCAAAATGTTTAGCTATATAAAAAATAATGCATTAACTAACTAAATAACTGAGATACTTTTTTTTTATATAACGCGCCCTAATAATCTTCTGCTATAAAACACAATAATTTCTTAAAAATAAACTTTATATAAAACTAAATTTACTAAAAGAGTTCTACACGTAATTAAATTATAATTATTTATTGATTTTACTTTGTTTATTTGTATTATTTTTTATTATATTTAATTTTATTTTGTTGAACAGGAAATTATGCTTTTTTTATTCACAGTTTTTTTTTTTTTTTTAAATTTATTTAAATTTAATTTTTGCACACATTTTTTTTTGTAAATTCAAATTCACAAAATTAATTAAAAATTTATTTGCTGTATTTTATTTAAATTTCTTTTATAATTTGCCAAACTTAATTGATATATTTGATTTAAATTAAATAATAAAAATGATTTTAAAATTTTGTATAAGCTTAATGTTTTTTATTTATTTTTTATTTTTTTTTTAATTTACAGCATAATTTTTATACAACGTTCAAATTTTAATTAATTTTTAGTGTTATTTTTTTAAACTATTTTACAATTATTTTGCGCAGTTTCGAAACGTTTTTATATTTATTGGGTTTTTCTTGTTTTTAATTACAAAAAAAAAATTTACTATTTATAATTTGCTCGATTCGAATTTGTTTTTTTTGTTTTCTTTTACAATTATGACGACAGTAAAAAGGTTACTCCATAATGAAGTAAAAAAAGAAACTTTTTGCGAAATTCGTGCGACATGTTAGCTGCTTATTTTGGTAAATTTCTAAGAACTTTTGCTAATATTTTTTTTTTATATTTACTTTTTAACATGTCTACATATGTATGTTGTACCCTGCACGTATTGGGTTTATTGAAATTTTGTTTTTCCACTACGATTTATTTACGTTGTTCATTTTTATTTTCAATTAATTTATTGTGTGTATATATAAAATAATCACTGCACTTAAATTATTTATATTTATAATTCGTTTTTATTTACTTTCATTTATATAATTAGTTTATTAATTTAATTTTTTAAACTAGTTTTTTTTGTTAAACATTTGCTTAACAAATTTTTAATTATTTATTTATTTATAATTTATTTTTTTTGTTTTATAAAAAGCCTTACAACTAAATCGCTTAGATCTGTTACATTACAGCAAATAATTTTTTTAATAATCAAAATCTTTTTAAATCTAATATTTTTTTTTTTACATTTTTTTTTAATTTCGATTTGGATTTTTTTATTTTATATGTATAATTTTTTTTTTTGCTTTGTGGTTTTTTAAACCAATTTAGAACGCGTTCGCAAATTATTTTAAGTTAATTTCCAGCTACGCAACATCAAATAATTTGTTTTTTTTTTTTGTTTTGTGAAAACAAAATTAAATTAAGTATAATTTTTTAATTAATATTATTAAATTTATAATTTGTTATGCATAACTAAAAACTACGAATATATATTTATAATAATTTTTATAAGGCCATTTTTTTAATGCATTTTTACAGAGAAAACAACATCAAATGTGTGTTACTCTGTAAGTTTGCTCTAATTTCTTTAACTGCTGTCGATCTGTCTATATTTTTATATATATGAAATATTTTAAACAAATTATTTATAGTTTTAGCCACGTTTTTTTTATTATTATTATTTTTTTCTGTATATAACGTCGACTTGATTTTTGTTTTGTTTTTTTTTTGTTGTTTTTGGCTTGATAATTGTATTTAAATTTCTATTTAATAATTAAGCAAATCGAAAGATACTTCCAACTTAGCATAGGTTTAGCATTAAATATTATAGATATATATAAGTATAAATGTAAAAAACCACTATTATAAGGCTTACTTAATTAAAAACAATCATATTAATAATATTAATCATATTTAAAATTGTTAAAATATTGCAAAAAAAAAAAAATGTTTTACACAAAAGGAGGAGAACAAAAGAAGAATATTTACTCTGGAAGCAAAACAACTCAGGCACCACAATATATTGCAGCGTCTAAGTGGTGGAGTAGTAGTAACAGCAGCAGCCGTACACAGGGCTCTCATGCCTTACGCTATTACATTTTCTTTAATTAAAAACGTTTTTTTATATGTACAATTTTATGGTTTTGTGTGGCACTACCAAATTAAAGTAGTACTGCAGCAGACTGTTGTAAAGAAACGAAGAGAGAATATTTCGTCAACTTGATCACTTAAGGTAAGCCTTGTACAACATTTGACTTCTACACGTATTACGATCCTGTTCCATATAGAAGACCATATCGCGTAAATTAATGCGTTTGATGCGTGGCCGTAGCGCTGTGGTTGCAGAAGATGAGTTGCTTAAAGAATTACCACCTCCAGAGTTCTGTGTTGAAAATTGACATAAAATTAATATTTATATACATTAAAAGGCAAAATAATATTTTAATAAACGAATTAAGTTAACAAACAATTTAATAAACATTTTTATACATACCACACCAGACGCAGTGCCATCATTATCTAGTTTGATTTTTTTACGTGGTCCAATAGCCTGTAACGCGGTCAAATTCGCATCACGTTGACGCAGTTCCTCCATTTCAGCGCGCTGCATTTCTTTTGCCTTTTGCAGAAGAAAATATAAAATTAAGTAAGTATTTAATATAATTTTTTCCGAAAAGTTAACTTACTCTCGCTTTTAATTTCGCTTGTTCAGAGTCTTCAATGCGTGATCTTGACTTTGCTGCGCGCAACAGCATTTCACGTTCGACCTCTTCGTGTCGTTTATGTTCGGCCTTATCAAGCTCTTCAAGGAATTTTATTTGACCGCGTACATCTTTTGACACCTCATAACGTGGATCCAACTATAAAATAAAATATTTATGCATAAGAAATTCGTTGTTATGAATAGTTTTTTTTTTTTTTTTTTTTTTTTGCAAAATACCTTGATAACATCAATGCGATGCTCTGCTATCACAGCCAATTCCTCGACAATTGATTTGAGTCGTTCCTGTACTGCATGTGATATGAGCACCGCTACATCCTGTGAGGGTTCCTCTAAACCACGATCTAACATCATACCACGTATACGTGCTTGTAGCGCTGGCAAATTTAAGAATACCTCATCCTTACAAGAACGTATTTGTGTACCAATGTTTTCCGTACAGCCAAGTATACGCTGTGACTCTTCGGCGAGATTGACACCACCCATTGCTGCCACATCGTTGATATCGTCATCGCCGTACATTGACGATGACATTGACATGGAATTCTGTTGGAAGAACGATGATGCGGCTGCCGCTGATGTTGCAGAATTGGCGCTAATCATTTTATCATCTTTATCTTTGTCCATGGGATCTTTTTTCTTTTTACTCGCTGCCTTATTTCCCATGTTTACGTTGGTTTTCATCGTAGTTAGTTTGTTCGTAAGTGGCGCCAATGTTGCAAGTTTGTATTCATTCATTTTTGTTTCAAGTTTAATCTCACCCAATGCTAATGCCGCATGATTATTATTATTATTGAGAATGACATTGTTTAGATTATTCAGTGCATTTGTGTGCATGGTCTCACGTGCACGCATTGCTTCCGGCGGCAGTTGTACAGTAGGCAACGATGGCACTGGTAAACCACTTCCACCTGTGCTGGAAAGGCTTGTTAGCAACGGGGCAGTGGCTGAGAGTGTCGGTGTCGGTGGTATGCTGTTCGATATGGCGGCGAGTGACGGCGGTTGACTGGAGAGTACAGGTTTTATTTGCGTTTGACCCACTTTAACGGCAGTGACTTTACTGGTGGGCGTTAATCCGCCAGCGGGACCCTTCGTTGTACGAAACTGCACAGCGGGCCGTTGAAACTGCGCAGGAGTGGTGGGTCCACGTATTTGCACAATATTCTATTTAAATAATAAAATGTTGTTTTTATTTTTGTCTAAGAAAAAGTATACAAATCATTGCACTTACTGTATGCGTTGGCAGTTGTGGTGTATTTTGCTGTGGTGGACCTGTTGGAAGCGGACCGCGTATTTGCGCATTCACTAGTCGCGGACCGTTCGGCGGTGCTTGTATACGAAAACTTGGTTGTTTAGTTATTGTCGTATTGCCAGGAGGACGTTGCAATGGTACACCAGTATGCGAAATCATACGCACTTGAGTCTGTCCAATGGTTGTCGTTTGATTTGGTTGACTAATTGGACGAATTTGCGCTTGAATTTTCTGTTTGGAATAAAGTGAAAAAAAAAATTTAATAAATAAATTAAAAAAAAAAAAAAAACAAACTTTAACTTTGATCAAACTGAAGCTTTAAATACCCGTCAACTATATTTATTGTAGTGTCGGTAACCCGATCTAAATTATTTTCTATGTTGGCATTCCTATAACCTTATCAGCCAGGCTCCTATTTTCACTTACGTTTTTCAATCATATTATGTGATTTCATTTCTGGGTGCTCCGAAATTCGTAACTTTTTGCTATCGATATCATTAGCTATCGGTTATTATTAGCTATCGGTTATAACAAATAATTTCATTAAAATGTAATTTTTAATAATTTTTTGGAACATTTTGAATGCAATGAAATTTGTTGCTGAAGGAATAAATGATGTTAATAAATAGTTCGACATGTATCGATATCGAACATACTGATAAAAATATATCGGTCAAATGTAACCGATTGTAAAACAAGAATATGTTCTCGTTTTGCGGTTGTCGGAGCATGAACATTTTCATTTGAAAAGTAAATCACTAAATTTTAGTGATTTCGAAAATGGGAGCCTGGCTGTATGTATTATATTACAAGTTGTCTAATACTTTATATGGTCAGTCTATGATGCTTTCCGGCAAACTGATAACATAACCCAATATTACGGAGGGATCCTAAAAAAAAAACCTTGCCCGGGTAAACATTTTTCAATGTAAAGAACAATTATCAAGCCTTAAAAAAAAGTTCCGGATCGTTGGATTTTTTTACATTTCTCCTCTTTTTTTCGGGCCTGTCATTATAGGTATAATCCATATCAAATAAGTATCAATTATGTTATTATACCTAATTTAAAAATAGGAGATTAATTAGTATGTAAATTTAGATTATATAATTATGTTCATTACAGCTTGTTATAAGCCTGAGCCTCACGGTATTCACCCAGCTGGGATGGTTCAATGCTACTCGATACCAATTCTAGATTAAGATTGGTTTAGGAAAATAGTTTGCTTAAATAAATGAATTTTGTTGGATTTATATTTTAAATTCTACCGATTTTGCTGTTTAATATTAGGGATAGCAGTAAAGACAGATGGAAGAATGGACAAAAATAGCTAACTTGACTAAACTTTCGATGCTGATCAAGAATATAAAAATAAGGGCAAAACAGGGCAAGCATGGGAATTGCCCCCAGCGATATTTAATATGTTTAAATGATGTTCGCTAGCCCTTGACCAGAGAATTCTTTATGCGTACTGCCTACTCGACAACGGCCTTATAAACAACTATATAAAGGTAAAGGTATGCAAAATGCTGTAACCGAATTTAATTAAATATTTTTAAAGCAAAATTTCCCTCTGAGATGTCAGTTTTATCTGAAGTCACTTGTGGCATTTAAAACATACCGGTAACTGTTGATGTAATGAACTTAATCCAAGTACATGTTGTGGTGGTGGCTTTATGCCTTCAATAACCAGCTCCTTTGCATATAACGCATGACGTAGTAGTGGCAGACTTTTCTATAAAAATTATGCAACAAATAAATCAAAATATTAGTATAAAAAAAAGTCATGTAAAAAATATTGAGTACAAACCTTAAGAAAACCAATTAGACACGGTTGTGGACTTGCATTTAGCAAACGTTCCAGACGATCACAGAATTCTTCAGGCTCCACATTTGCATTGACCAGTTCCTGTATAAGACTGCGTACATTCTTTTCAACAGGTTTCGGTTCACGTGTCGACAGATCAATTAAATTTGCTAAAAATTTGCGACATTTCTCTTTGGTATTGCCCGCCGTAGTTGTTGGCGTTGTCGCCATTGCTACCGTTGCCTGATGCGTAGCGGTCGCTACACCGGATGCTGTTGACGTCGTTGTTACAATAGCAGCATTTGAATTGTTGTTGCTATTAATGCTATTCAATGCATTTGTAGTCTGATGCTGACTTTGTGCCGTTAACGTTTGAATTTGCGAGATCTGTGCCAGATGTGGTGTTTGCAATTGATGTTGCGTTGTTGGTTGCAAATGTGGCGGTTGCGTTGTTGAATTATAGACATGCGGCGTTGAGTTTGACGTTGATACTGAATTAACAATAATATTGTTCGATGTGGAGGTGTTTGCCATTGTCTGTTATGCGCATTAAAAAAAAAGAAATAATAGATTAGTTGAATAATTCTATTAAATTAATATTAAAAAATTATAAAATCGTAAAATAGTGCTTCAATGATGATTTATATAAAAGCCGTAATACTAAACGCAACTTAAAAGCACAGTAACAACAACTACAGACAAATATGTTGGTTTGTTTTTTTGTTTAAAAGCAGAATAAAATTTTTGAAATAAAAGATTTTCAATATTTAAATTATTTAAACTCATGCAAAACTTTAAAAGAAAATAATACAAATTCTTTAAAAAATCAAATTTTAAATTTTGCTCATTTGTTGACAACTTTAATAAAGGCAAGCGTTGAAATTAAAAAAATATATATTTCTTTATAAAATAAAAAATGTATAGAAGACGTCTAAGAGTGCTACGTAACGCATATTTTGTAAAATATAGTATAGACCAGAGGTGGGCACACAAATTTTTTTTTTGGAAGTGCAAGAAAACACTTTAAGCACATTTGATTTTGCAAAGTATTCGACATATTTGCACAATAGTTTACGTTGGGGATCACTGTCGCCGATTTCTATCAACAACAAAGCATACGAAAGTGTTGTTGCTTTATAGGCAAAGAAATCATTAGTGTTGCGTGCTGCATTTATGCATTGCAAGTATAAAAGTGCATGGGCTAAGGATATGTGCTTTTACAAAAACAAATGTGCACTTGTGCATGGGACGCGCCCACCTCTGATATAGATAAATAAAATAAATAAAATAAAGAGAAAAAAAATTGAAACTGAAGAGAGAGCGTTTTGGTTTTGGAGGATGATTTTCAAGCTCAATTTACATTTTGTTTAATCTGTTTGACAGTAGCAATTGTTGTTAATCCTAATGTTGCAGTTGTAGCTGCCTGATGTTGCTGCTGTTGCAAATGTTGTTGCGCTGTACTATTTATATGGATTTTATTGACGGTATTAGCATTAGCAGAGGATGAGAGGTTATTATTTGTATTATTATTGTTATTTGATGTAACGGAGGATGCGGATGCGGCTGCAGAGGATGTTGTTGTTGTTCTAACAATCGTTTTACGCAGTGCTATACTAGGTGGTGGTTGTGGTGGTGGTAGTGCTACTAATGGTGCGTTGTGGGACGTTGTTTTAATTGTTGTTGGTGCTTGTTGTTGTTGTTGGAGTGTTAGCGTTTGGTGATGCTGTTGCTGTTGATTTTGTGCCGCTGTTGCTATATTGGACGTTGTTGTTGTTGTTGATGTTAGAGACGTTGCTGGTTGCCCAGTAAATCTACTTACAGAAGCCGGTACAGTTTGTAGACGTATTTGTGTTGGATTTGTTGAATTACTGCCACCAATTGTTTGTGTCATTGTTGGTCCAACCGTTGATGTTGCTGCAGTGCCGACACGTAATAATTGAAATCCATTATCCGTTTTTAATAACAATGCAGGAGTCTGTCCCGGATTAAGTGTGCTTAATGTTATCTAAATTTTAATGAAGAGTTAATGTGAAGATTTGGTTTTTGTTTTTATAGAATTTTTTTTAATAAAAATGTATTCTTACCGATGGACTCTGCGGTCGTGCGCCAACCATATGCGAATTACTGATAACCACGCGTCCCAATTGATTCTGCATATTCTTTTGATGTTGCTGCGCCGTAGGTGGACGCATACCGACAACTACACCGCCTGGCAGCATTGTATTCAACAATTGCTGACTTCCCTGTGAATCATTAAACATATTACAAATATTTTCTTAAAAAATTATATTAAAATTATAATTTATATAACATGGTTTAATTAAAGTTAAATTAGTTCATGCATTTCATATATTAGATGTGTTTTAAATCACTTTCCGAGAGTCTAGAGAGTGCACACAATAAAATCTTTATATACTTCACTTTTAAAGATAAAAAAAAAATATATATCAATTTTTAAATATTTCATTTCGAAGCAGCTAAGCAACTGGACAGCATTCATGCAACGTTTTCAATTGGTTCTCCAAAAAAAGAGTTAAGGAATAATTTCGTTTTCTTGTTGATTGAGGTTTCGGGTAAACAATATTCTAGGGAATACTTCAAGCCAATTTTTTTTTTGTTTTAGTATAGAAAAAAGCAAAATAAAGTTTTACAAATTAGGCATTACGAAAAAAAAAATATTAAAAGCTTTAAATGAAAAAAAAATTTGAGAAGAGTTGTCTGCCAAAAAAAGGAAATTGTGGATTGTAAAGAATTTAAATGGTTTGTGTCTTTAAAGAATTCTAAAGTAAAAAATCACGTAAACTACACAATTTGCAAAATATTTTATATAAATTTAATTTCGATAAAAAAAATATGTATTTGTGTAGGTGTCTGTGTGGATTGTATTGAAGAAACATTTGTATAGAATAAAAAAAAAGCTAAAAACCAAATTTGTTTCTTTGTTTCGCCACTAATTTCTTTGCTATTTTTTTTTCTTTTTTGCGATACCTGATTTATGGTCTTTGTCATGGTTACAATTCCTGGTGCACTTGAGACTAGACCCGCCGGCAATGTTACAGCGTGGTGATTGGATTTAATAACTAGGGTTTGTGTTTGCGTGGCACCTACTGTTGGCGTTTGTGTTTGGCCCTGAGGCTGCGCCTGCGCATGTTGTTGCACATTTGTGGAACCTGTCTGTTGTTGCTGTTGCTGCTGTTGTTGTTGAATTGCTGTTGTATTGCTTGCTGTTTGCAATAATTGTTGATGTTGTATTTGTACCTGTTGTTGTTGTTGCTGCTGCTGCTGATGATGTTGTTGTTGCAATCCTGGATGATGTTGCGTAAGGCCAGCATTCGATGTTATCGTCTTTATTGTCGTCGTATTAGGCAATTGTGTTGTTGATATTATCGTTGGCCCACTACTGCTCACATTAATTGTACCATTTGGCAATTGTTGACTTGTGAACGTAATACGATTTCCCGCCTGTGTTGGCGCAGTCTGACTGGTGTTCATGCTGACGGCTTGGATATGATTTTCTTGTTATTTTTTGAAGACTTTTTTTTAATAAAATACTTTCACTGCTGTTGCTAAGCTTTACTGTACTTTTTTAGTTGTGCTCTTTGGAATAGTTTTTTTCCTGGGGTTTTTTTTTTTTTTTTTTTTGTTTCTTTGGAGTGTATTTTTTTAAGCGACAGCTGCAAAGAGAAAAATGTATTTTCCATTATTTTAGTTTAATAAAAAAAAAAAATTGAAGCTAAACCCTTTTAAAATTCGAAATAAAACAAAAAATCGCACGCGTTTTGCTACCTGCTTTAAGGAGTGCAGCTAGTTTTTTGGATTTGGCACGCGGCACTCTTTACCTGTGATACAATTTCTTTATAATGCGTGTAATAAACCCGAAATATGCCTAACTGTTTGCGGATTATAAGGTGTTTAGGTTAAGTAAGTTGCTGCACTTGATGAGCTGAAGCATTAGCAGCTAAAGAGAAGTATTGCAGTAAAAATAATACAAGTTTTTCCTAACTCAAGAATAGATATTTTCCAATGCAAACAAAAAAAAAAAAAAAAAAAAAACATAACATATCACATACATTCTAAAATCGAAACTGGCAAGGATCAAAGTGTCGGACGTACTTTTTTCTGACTAATTAAGTTTTCTAAAGCTCAAAAGTCTTGGGTCATTTGATCCTATCTACACTTTTTAGTCCTACTAGGGTAGTTATCAAACAAGCTAGTGGAACCAATCGCCCTGATTCAGCACAAGGATATAAACAATTTCGTTTTCAAATACCTCTTTCAGTTCAAAGAGAATTTTATAATTTTCATTTTCGATAAAATTTTTTGAAACTACAAATTCAAATTTTATTCATCAAACAAGCATCAAGAAAGTTTAATTAATTTTTAGGTAATATTTATTCAGCAACAAAATCTTGAAAGTGATTTGAAAAGAGAAGGTAGGTTTTAAAAATTTTTAATTTTTTTTTAATTTCATTAAAATTCATAAAAGAAAATTCGACGAAAAATCAAAATGTTAAATATTTCAAGCATTACCAGCTATGGGGGTGCTTCATTTTCGATCGATTTTAAACGGGTTCAAAATAAGATTTAAAAAAATGTATGACAATGATTCTAGGATGCGTTTTTTTTTCAAGACTGAAATATTTTCGAGAATTACTGCGATTGTTTGCGAGAAGTAATTCCCTAAGTTCCAAGCAGTTATAAATATTACTAGCCTCGTCATTGAGACCCTTTCGATATGAAACATTTGTTCAACATATTATTATCAATTTCTCAATATGAATAAGCTTGTTCAATACGCTTCTAATTTAAAAAAAAAAAAGCTTGGGAAAGCGAAAAGGAGCATGGATTGTTTTAATAAAAATGCCTTCAGAGTAGCATACAGTTTATCTGCCCAAAGGAATGCCACTGTATTATATTTCTTAGAACTTAGAAGAGAGATTTGAAAGCATGATTTCATCCGGATATTTAGTTTCAAGTCGTACTGTTGCCATTGGTAAAACCTAAACACATACCAATCTGTAAGAAAAAAACAAGTATTGAATTGATTGATTACAAAGAATAAAAAAGTTAAAAATACCTAGAGAAAGTGGGTTACATTCAGTATTCCTGTCCTCTTTGCCAATAGGTTAATAACTCCCAATAACCAATTAAAAATTTTAGGTGTGTTTTATTATTTTTTAGGGATATTCCGCTAAACTCATTTATATACGAATACGTATATAAAGGTCTAAAATAATAATATATTTCAGCTGAGAAATTAAAATCCATTGCCGGATTCGGTGTTTAAAGAAGGACGGACGCACGAGAGCTGACAACGGTAAATGGTTATCAGCTCATCGATAACTTATGGGGTCTGTCAAGATTCCTTTTGCATGTAACATTTGTACGAACTCTTTTTAGGATTTGAATTTAATAGTATGCTCTGGAAGGCATACTAAACTTTTATGCATACTCCTGAAAACCGCAAACATAATTTGCATTACAGATTTGGTGAGTCATGCATTTGCAGAAACCGGTCGCCTTGGGTAGTGACTAACTTGGTTTCATGTATATAAAATCATACCAAGTAAAATGAGAATAGGATCAGCAAGATTACGAAAAGAATGCTTATAATCTCTTTGATTTCGTTAAGGCGTTGTAGCATTCATTAATAGTAATCAAGAGAACAGTCTTATCAATTAAAGTTGATTATTCTGATTTGACTGGTGATAAAAGATACAATCAGAAGCCACAAGCCGGTACTGCTATTTTACGAAGCTTCCACATGTATAAATTATTTGTTAACTAATTTATTCGTATTATTGTGGCATAAAATAAATATTGCTGCTTTATGCTAGTGGCCATTGCGAGTCGATTCTTAACAATTGGGTGCAGTTCTTATAGCATTATTTGAATTTCTTTACACTTTAGGACTATGTCCTGTTATAAGGAGAGAACATATGATTTGAAGTAGTTAAGTAATAGCTCCCATTTCGTTTAAAACTATCCACAACATGCGAAAGGCTACTGCCTGTCCGAGTGACCCATGTCTTACCGGCGATACGATTATTTAAAAATTCCTTGACATGATTATATACAATAACAATAAAAACAAATGTATCGGATAATAACCTTGGCAGCACATTCGCTCCACACGCACCGCAAGGTTATACGCGCAACAGTCACAGCTGCCGCTGCTCCGGCGTCTTCTACGATTGTTTTAATCCGACCGCTAGCATACGCGTTGCTGCAGTATAGATACGCACGCAGTCAAATATTGTGAAGCGCCACGCCGGAATAAGGTGCTCCGTTTATTTAACTTTTCTTGTTTATTTTTTTTTATTGAATTTTTTTTCTTTTATGCTGCAAGCCCGAGGTCGCTTTTCATAAAAATAATAATAATAAAAGAAGTTTATCTCCTTTTATATATACAATATTTTTTTTTTTTTTTTTTAACACACGCTGCTGACCTTTATATTTTATACGTTTTTCTCTCGTTGCTGTAATCACACACAAATTTTTTGTATTTAAAGACTTTCTTTGCACTTTTTCCCTTGCGCTGTTTGCTCGATTTCACTTTGCGCGCATTATTTTCGTTAAATTTGTGAAAACATTTTCGCGTTTTAACTTTTTTTCTTTTGTGTTACCGTCAACCGCACCACCGACAACGTCACTATAAGGCTGGCAGCGAAGTCAGATTGAGCAGAATTCGCTTTATTTTGATTATGATGTACAAAAATTTGGCAGAGCGACGACGACGACGCCATTTTCACGAAAAAGGGCAAAACGAAATACCATGAATTATAACCGCTAACTTAAATGAAATAGCAATATAGGCATATACGAAGTATGCCTATGCGTTGACAGTAGGAGTAAACGAGAGCAAGCGAGCGTAAGAGCTATAACCGTTTAGCGTGATTAGTACTGCGAATTTATAGTGTTGTGTAGCAGTTGCATTAGTCGTGCAGTAGAGGGAGAGCGCGATTGACAAAGAGCGCTGTGAAACAGTACGGAGTGAACAGCGCAGCAGAGTGTGCGGAAACGTGCGGCAGGGAATGGTGTGTGTGTGTAGACGTACGACGACGGTGGCGGTGGCTGAAGCAGCAACGAACGGCGATATCTATCTGGCCTGGTAGGCTACTTGTGTGTACAGACTGCTCGGCAATTATTATTAAGTGGTTTTAACGCATTTAAATAGTTGCATTCGATTTTCTTTCATGTTCGTTAGATGCTTTGTGCACTTGGGCGCATTTTTAGCCTATTTTACACAATTTTAGAACGCACGTAGTCGTTAAATTTGCTTTTTCTTGTTTACGTACCGCACGCAACGACAAAGTGATTTTTCACGTATCTCCCTTTCAATGCTGCTTCGCATTAATTTCAGTGTTGTAAATAACAGTTTTAATTTAAGTACGCAGTGTTGCTAGTGACTGGCTTAAGTATTTTTGGTAGTGTTGAAAAACTCAGCGTTGAAGGCTGTTATACACGGTCGTGCTTGAGCGTCATGTAGCTACCCTGTGTTATTTTGTATGTACCCTGTTATTATGGCAGTGAGTCACCCACTTATAGCCGTTATATTTTAAAAATAGAATTTGACGACTCCGAATTTTAACACTGACTACTTGCAACTGAGTTTTTTGAAATATTGCACTTGAGGCACTGTAGGGCACAGTTTTGCCATTCACCATAACAATTTACATTATGACAAATGCATTCAGTGTTTTTGACAACAACAAAATTTTAATAAAAAAAAATTATAACAAGCTCTGCAGTAACTTTTGCTTTACTTTATTTTTTATTATTTAAGTTTGTATTACAAATTTTAAATTAAAAGCAAGTTTAAATTGAGCATGCGATGCGAGAGTCGTATTTTATCTTAGTAGGCATTTTCTTTTTTTAAATAAAGACTTTTCCGTGTTTGTTTAGAGTTTTTTTTGTGCAAACATTAAACAAAGTAAATAATAAAAAAAAAAAAGCAACAACAAATTCTTAGGCAGTGACTTCTTTTGTGAAACAATCTAACAATTTGTAGATTTAAAAATGATGTAAGTAAAAATATAAATGAAAAAAAAATGTATTTGTTCATTTCGATCATAAAAAAGATAAATTTAAATAAAATAATCAGGGAGCTACAAACGGCAACCATTATTAATGAACACGCTGCAGCATTTGAGTTAAAGTGCAAAAGTGAATACCTTGGCTACTCTTCATGCATTTATTACAATATTTCTATTTTGCACGTTTACTCTCTACACTTAATACAGTGTTAAGCAAAAGTTTTGTACTTTCTTCTTTAAGTATTTCTTATTTTTGTAATTTATGATTGAATAAATGAAGTATTGCGTTTAAAATTTTTTTTCTTTTCACATAACAGCTTTTTTCAAGGTCCTTTAAATAGATTTTTTTTCTATGATTTTTTACCAACAAGATATTTATTTAGATATGGAGATATGTATTAAGTAGTCGCAGAACGTTAAATCTGAAGAATATGCAGTAATGGACTTATGCCATGGCGACTGCACACGTGTGTACCCGAGCTTTGGCTTGGTGAAAGTTGTACAGTTGCGTTTGTATCAAATTAATGTCGAGCCTGCTCAACAGTTTTAAAAAATATTCGCGAGGTCCAAAAATATGCTCCGATCGTCTAAAAAAATTTTATAGACGATTTCTAGCGTTAAGACTTATTTTAAGCGTCTTGAACATTGGGCACCACTTGTGTTGGTACCGACACAGCCAAAATCAATATACTTCTCGAAATTGTTGGTGCAGAGTCTACTCTAGTCTATTTTTATTCCCTGTACCCAAAGGTTATATCAAGATTGTGAGAATGTATGTATCAGACAGAAGTCGGCTAGAGAGACCCTAAAAGTATATATTTTTTTGATCAGCATTGAAATAGGTATCGAACTGACTATGACTGCCATATGAAAACGATTATCTCGGAGACTATAAGAGATGGAGCTACCATTTTTGTAACTCAGACTCTCCTAAGCCGTCAAGTGTGCACTACGGTTTTCTAGCCCCATTTTATGGAGTAGCCCTCATACCAATCTATCCCAAAAGTTTGGGTTTTTGAAAAAAAACTTCATTGTTTCTTATTCTAGGAAGACAAAATTTGGTATAAAGTATGCCTTTGATTGGGATCAATATGATATATGATTCCAATGACTACCATACAAAAATAAACCCATTTTTTAAGTTTTTTATGAAAATCCAATAAAATGATTAATGGCAATAACTTAAGGTACATAAAGATTGGGTACAGGGTATCTTGCAGTCGAGCATACTAGACTTCAGTTTTGTTTTGTTTATACACGCCACACATAGTGTGAAGGGTATTATCAGTTTGTCGGAAAATTTCTCCGTCTGTCTGTCTGTTGCGAGGTGATTCATTCGCTGAGTTTTAAAAAATATTGATATGAAAGTCGAAACTTAAGCTTTTCTCAGTCCTAGGTAGTTTGTATGTTAAATTCAGATTGCCACGCCCACTCTGAGGTATAGGCCCCATACAAATTTACCGCCTATTTTTGAAATTTTGTATAAAAATGGTTATTATTTATGCATGTATTCACTCGAAATTGGGTAATTATGTCATCCAAAGGCAAAACCCTGGTGTCACGCCCATTTTTAGGTATAGCCCCCATACAAACTTAGCGCCCATTTTCTAATTTTTGTATAAAAATAGGTATTATTTATGAATGTATTCACTTCAAATTGGGCAAAATCCTATCTAATATCATCCAATGTACACACCAGCGATATGGTACGGATGGAGCCATTATACCGTATAGCCCTATACAAACTTACCTCTCATTACTCCATCCATCCCATCTCGAAGTTCTATCGAAGCAGGACGATCACACATAAACTCTTTAATAATTCGTGTGAGGGGTATTTAGGCTTCGGTTCCACCGAAGATAACGTTTCTCCTTGTTTTTATTTTTTTTTTTCAATTTGTAGAAAACAAGATGAAATTGAAAATAAAATGCGAAGAGATAATTATATGAAGACTTTGGGTCTAATTTGCAAGGATCAAGTAAACACTGAGAAAAAACCAGAAGAAGAAGAAAAGGAAAAACTTTTCAAAAATTTCGACAATGACGAAGAATTAGAAAAGATAATGGCGGGTAACTGCGTGCAACCGTTTACAACGTGGCCATGGCCGACTACGTTTACCGAGGAAACGTCTTCGGAAAATCAAAGTGAAATCAATTGGTAAGTAAAACTTACTTAAATTTTTTATCTTTAGTTTAAAAATAAAAAATGTTTCTGTCTTATGTATCCAGCGATAATAGAACCGTTCTTGACATTTTAAATTCTCCTATAAAAGCTCCCTCCTGCTTTTCGAGTGATAGTGAAAATACAATAGATTATGAAGCAATAGCTGAAACTGAATCGGAATCTGATTCTGAAGCAGATAACGAAGCAGATATTGAAACCGATATTGAACAAGATATTGAATCAGACATTACACCAGACATTATACCAGATATTAATCCAGTACCTGTGCTCTTACGCCAAGTTAAAGGTAATAAATATTAAGAAAAATACCGGAGATTAATAATTTTAACGAAAGTTTCAGATAAATATCCTAGAAAAGCAAGTGGTATCCCAATGGAATCTTTTTCGGAGTTTTTCAAATGTATCCTTTGTTCGGAACAATTTAAGAATATTTCGCAGTGCGTAGAGCATTTGGAAACTCATGATACGACTGATCAACCGGATTATCTCAAGCACACTTAGCAATGTGCAATGTAACACTGAAGATAGACGCAAAGAGTTAAACTCCATTTTTTTCTCATTTATATTATAAATTAGATACCTAATAAAAAAAAAAAAAAAAAAAAAAATACAAATATTTCAAAATAATTATCGGAAGTGTCACACAAAACCTAGTTGGGTTGGTTTCGTTGTCAATCCACCTCTCTAAAAAGCTCAAATGAGAATAAAATCTCTTTTTGAAAGCTGAGATTTGGTACCCTATTAAAATACCGTTGGAAAGTAGTTTAAAATATCTACCAGCTCTTCGCATTCCACACTAAATGGAAACGGTCGGGTCAACGGGTTTTTCACCTCTTTAACGCGTTTGAATGGTGAATTAAACACTATCGATCATGATAGGATGTTGAGGTGAATTAAACACTTTCGATCATGATAGGACGTTAGAATTTTTTTATTTTGTAGATACTCCATTGATGTTCCAGTCACAAACCGTTTCGAACATTGAGTTATTTGTGGCAATTTCAAACAGCTGCTTTCAATCAATCGAAGTGTATTGAAGTTATAACCATTTCAAAGCCAGGAAACCCTGAAAACAATCTTGCTTCCAACAATAATTTTAATTAACTTAAAATCAGTTGAAGTGAACGTTATCCACAAAATTTATCTGAGCATTCTAATCAGTTTGACTGCGTAATAGATAACAGTTTAACAATATAACTAATCACTAATCACTTTCGGTGATTTTTTCACATTGACTTAAAAATCGCAATGTAGCGCTGCGACTGAAAATAGTGATTTGCTATTTTCATGTTTTTCAGCGAACATGTTCAGTTATCGGCGATTTTGTGTAACGCTCTTCGCAAACAGTATCACTGTTTGCGTTCACTGTGATTTTCAATTCGCAAAATCACTCTTTTTGCCAACACTAGTTCTAATCACATTTCAAGTATAAAGTAGCTCACCATTATGCTCAACCTTCTGCTCCATTTACTTACTTTTTATTTATGATTTCTTTTTACGAATCAACCATCCCACATGGATTAAATATTAAGTTCCGCAAAATATAAAAATGTACCAGTGAGAAGCAGATCGACACACAGCACCTATTTATCGATTTCAAAGCCGCTTTCGACACACCAGTAAGATCAAAGTTCTTCGATGGGACAAGCGGTTAACGAAAGTAATATGATCAAAATTCTTCAAAGCACTGACTGAACTTCGTATCCCTGCAAAAATCGTTCGCCTTTGTATGATGACGCTGACAAACACTCAAAGCCTTGTCAGGGTCGGTAAAATCTCTCCGACTCCTTTGACACCAAGAGGGGCTTCAGACAGGGTGATGCGTTGTCGTGCGACTTCTTCAATCTCTTGTTGGGTATATACTACGCCAATGCCCTCATGTCGATTTGACGCGCAACATTTTCTTACAAGAAACTATGCTGCTCACGTTTGCCGATGACATCGACATAATCGCAAAAATCCACGTACAGTGAGCTGGTCTTTTAAAGAGATTGAAGAGACATCCCCCTCAAGATGGGACTAGCGGTGAACGCAAGTAAAACGAAGTACTTGGTATTCTTTTGCAAATCAACAACACGAACTAAAGATTTTGGGACTATGGGGAATTATCCTTGGGTTGTAAAAAACTTCGTCTACTTGGGCTCTCAAAAAAAAAAAACAAGAGCAATAACACCAGCCTACAAATTAGATGAAGAATTACTCTGGCTAACCGATGCTACTTTGGTCTCGGTAAGCAAATGCGAAGTAGAGTCTTATCCAGTACAGCGAAAATTAAACTCTACAAGGCGCTGTTTATTCCAGTCCTGATGTATGGCGCAGAAACATGAGTCATGTCAGAGGCTGACAAATCGGCGTTGGGAATATTTCGTAAAATCTTTGGCCCTGAATGCAACGAGTACTGTACCAGCATTTAAAACGAGCTTATCAGCTAAGCCAGGCGCACCAGCTATAAACGATTGCAGTGGGCTGGTCACGTGCTTCGAATGGATGAACTGGCTCCGGCGATAAAAGTGTACAACAAAAACGTGAACGAAATTAGAGGAGCACGACAGCGAGTAAGACCGGCGCAACCTTGGAAGGATCAGATCCTGGAGGACGTTCGGAGTATTATGATCGAAAATGGGTATCGAGTAGCATTGGCCCACACCAGCTGGATTAATACCCTAAGTGATGCCCAGGCTTATAATAAAAACATAAAAATATTTAATATAAAATTTTGTATTTTAATTTATTTTCGCTTTACAGTCTTTAATGCTAATAAAGGTAATGTGATTTTTTTTTTTTATAATTTCTTAAATTAATCTAAAATTATTTAACATCAACGATACATCAGCGCGCGTATTTACATTCTTATTAATTAAATATATAAAATATATTTTTCTTTAATTTCTATTCCAATTTGCATAAAAATCAAAAAGACTATTTGAAGCGGATGAGATTGTTTTTGTATCATTTTGACCAAAACTATACGAAAATATTGTCTTAGAATTTTGCGACTCACTGTTATTGCGATATTTCAAATAGTATGGACTGCCCAAAGTGACAAAGTCTTTAAGCATTTCAGTTGGTTTCGATGTTGTTGTGGTTGTTGCAGTTGATGTGAAAGTTTTTTCAAATTTTTCTTTATATTTGGAAAAAAATGGATGTGTAAATGGATCATTTTTTGGTGTTGGTGTTGCATTGGTTGTATTTTTAGTAGTTGTGTTTGTAATGTGTGGTTTTTTTGTTGTTGAAAATTGTTTCGTGGATTTATTGGAATTAAAATTTGAATTTGTTGTTGTTGGACGTCTTGTTGTTGTTGTTGTGCTGCTAAATGGAGTTTTTTGTGTCTGACTTGAAGCTGAATTCTTATTTGTTGTTGAATTTTTATTCCAATGTTGCCAATTCCAATTATTTGTTGTTGCTGTTGGTGTTTTTGTTGTACGCGTTGTTGTTGTTTTTTAGTGTGTTACTTTGATTGGATGTACGAGAAAGTTGTTGGCGTTGTATTTTTTATTTGTGAACTTTTTGTTGTTTTATTAATTTTTATAGGCGTTGGTGTAGTTTTTATGGTTGTACTGTATGGTGTTCTTGTTGTTGTTGTAGTCTTAACGGATGGCCATTTTGTTGTTGTTGTTGGTTTTTTAGTTGTTGTAGTTGGTGTTCGACTACTTCTTGTTGTTGTTGTAATTTGAGCTCTTGAAGGTGCTCTAGTTGTTGTAATTTTTATTGGTGTACTCTTTGTTGTATTATTATTGTAGAAATTTGTTGTTGAAGTTGTTTTTCTTTGAGTGCTTTGAGTTGGTTTAGTAGTTTTTGTTGTTGTTGTTGGTTTTCTTGTTGTTGAAGTTTGTATGCGATTGCTTGGCGTTGGTGGAGTTCGGCTTGTGGAAGCTGTTCTTGTTGTTGTTGGTGTTTTTCTAGTTGTTGAAGTTGTCTGTGTATGACTGCTGTGAGTTGGTGAAGCTGTTTTTGTTGGGTTTCTAGTTGTTGAAGTTGTTGTTGGATTATGCCTTGGCGTTGTAGTTGTAAAGCGAGTTGTAGAGGTAATTTTTGGTGTTGTACTTTTGTTGTTGTTGTTGAACTTTTTATTTTTGTTGTTGTATTTTCTGTTGGACGTACGTTGTGTTGTTGTTTTATTTAATGCACTTTTTGTTGTTGAAATTATTTTTGCAGTTTTTGTTGTTGGTATTTTTATGGTTGTTGTTGCAGTTTTTGGAGTTTTTGTTGTTGTCAAATAATATCCACTTGTATTTGGCTTTTTTGTGGTTACTGTAGTTTGTTGATTCCAATTATAATTATTTATTTTATTATTTATATTTAATTTATTTCCATTTTGTGTGGTTACATTCCAATTATTTGAATCTCTCCAATTTTTTTGTTGTTGTTGTTTTTAAAGTTGTTGGTTTTTGTTTGCTGTGGTTTTTACTGTTGTACGCGTTGTGCTTGGTTTTACTGTGGTTGTCGTTTTTGCTGTGTGTGTTTTTACTGTATTTGTACGCGTTGTGCTAGGTTTTACTGTGGTCGTCGTTATTGCTGTGGTTTTTACTGTTGTACGCGCTGTGCTAGGTTTTACTGTGGTCGTCGTTTTGTTGTTGTTGTTGTTGTTTGTCTAAAGGTATTACTGTTTATATAATTTTCAATTGGGTTTTTATATTTATTATTATTATTATTATTATTATTATTCTTTATATTATTATTATTTTTATTATTATTTATATTATTATTATTTATATTATTTTTATTGATATTATTTATACTATTTTTATTAAAATTATTATTATTATTATTATTATAAATATTTTATTATTTTTATATTTTTATTATTATTTATATTATTATTATTTATATTATATTTTTATTATTATTATATTTATATTATTATTATTATTATTGTTTTTAATAAACGGCTTCAAAAACGGATTTACTGCATAAATTGGTTTTACATTATTTTCTAAATTTCCCATTTCCACATTTTTATTTTTATTTATAGCACCCTGTATTGTTTGTACTGATTGCTGCATTTTGTCTTTAAAAAGATTTTCATTTAAATTATTTTGTTGTTTTGTTCTTGTTTTGTTTGATGAATATTTTTATTTAAAAATGGATTATTTGCATAATTATTTTGATTTTGAATTGTGGTTTGCTTTTTATTATTTATTTGTGTCGTCGTTGTCGTCATCATTGTTGTTGTTGTTGTAGGTTTTTTTGTAGCTGCTTTATTTAAAAATATATTTTGACTATAATCCACTTTATTTTGAATTGGTTTAAATGTTGGCTTTAAAGTTGACTCTTTTGGTTTTTGTTGTTTTTCTGTTGAAATTTGATTTAAAAATATATTTCCACTATATGCAATATTTTTATTATTTTGTGTAGTTTGAAATTTATTTTGAATTTTTATTACTGCTCCACACTAATAATCTTTTCAATTTCATTACTCTCAAAACAATCAGTTAATTCTTTAATCTGTTGATTACGACAATGCGCATTATAAACAGTCCAAGCAGTAAAACCATCACCAGAAATACGTGTATGTTCTGCATATATATTACGTATACATTTGATATCATCCGTAATATCATTATCAAGTAGTTTACTACATGCTATATTACAAGCCTTGCCACCCGCAGCATCATGCGAACACCAATAAAGATCACTGATCTGAAAAAAACCATGATCAGCGCTGCCATCTGTATTAAGGCGTCCCACAGCGGCAGTATTAAAACTAGATTCATAGCGTGCTATACAAACCCAAGTGGGTATTTCAGACATAGGCATACGATGTTTATAGTAGAGTTCCTGTGCAAGCTCACAACGTTTATAGATCTTACCAGTTGGATTTGTCAGCGCAGTGTTGGAAGGCACTAAAGGCTTTGTTTGTACTTTGGTTTTTTTGTTCAATTCATGCGGTTCAAAACAATCAGCAATTTCTTGCTCAGACTGCGCTCTACAATTTCGATTATAAACAACCCAAGCAGTGAAACCATCCCCAGATATTCTTGTGTGTTCTTCATGTATGGTTTTTATACACTGCACATCATCGCTTATATCGCCATCCAATAGCTTTTCACATGGTATAGCACAACCTTTGCCTCCATATTGATCATGTGTACACCAATAGAGATCACTGATCTGAAATAATCCATGATCAGCGCTGCCATCTGCATTTAGGCGTCCCACAGCGGCAGTATTAAAACTTGATTCATGTTTTGCAATACAAACCCATGTGGGTATTTCACTCATAGGTATTTTATGTTTAAAATATAATTCCTGTGCCAATTCACAGCGTTTATAAATTTTAGCTTTATTAAAAGTTGGTTTTATTAACTCATTACCCGTTGTACTTGTTGTACTTGTTGTATGCACACTATTATTATTATTATTTGTTATAACACTTTCTTCGAAACAAGCTGCAATTTGTGCCACACTTTGTGCTCTACAATTTCGATTATAAACAACCCAAGCAGTAAATCCATCACCTGATATTCTGGTATGCTCCTCATATATTGTTTTTATACACTCTACATCATCGCTTATATCGCCATCTAATAACTTTTCACATGCTATGGCACAACCTTTGCCTCCATGTTCTTCATGTGTACACCAATAAAGATCACTGATCTGAAATAGTCCATGATCGGCGCTGCCATCCGTATTAAGACGTCCAATTGCTGATGTATCGTAACGAGATTCATGCTCGGCGATGCAAACCCACGTAGCTATATCCTGCATTGGAAATTTATGTTTAAAATATAATTCTTGTGCTAATTCGCAACGTTTATAGACTTTACCCTTGAGTGGAATATAATTTTGTGTATATGAATTCAGCTGTTGTTGTTTTTGTGGTGTGTACTGTTGTTGTGGTTGTGGTGAGTAGTGATGCTTTTTGATATTGTTGTTGTGGTTGTTGTTGTTTCAATAAGAATGGATTGTGTTGGGATGCAGTGTAAGCATTTTGATGCTGTTGCTGTGTTTGATGTTGTTGTTGTTGATATTGTTGTTGTTGTTGTGTATTATATGAAATAGCCGAAGTACTTTGTTGTTGTTTTGTTAAAAATGGATTATTTGCAAAACTTTGTCCAAAAGATGATTTTTGTGGCTTTGAAATTTGTTAACGCTTGATTTGCATAGAATTTTTGTGGCAACGCTGGCAACGCATTTGGATGTGCCTGAGGATGTGTTGCTGGTTTATTGAAACATGCTGCTACATGTTCATAACGCTGATTACGACAATCACGATTATAAACAGTCCAAGCAGTAAATCCGTCACCAGAGATGCGTGTATGTTCATTGTAAATACGTTTTATGCAGCGCACATCATCCGTAATATCCGTATCCAGAAATTTACTGCATGGCAAACCACAAGCCTTGCCACCCTGCCAGCGTTCATGTGAACACCAATAAAGATCACTAATCTGAAATAGTCCATGATCAGCGCTGCCATCTGCATTGAGACGCCCCACAGCCGATGTATCAAAATTCGACTCATGTTGCGCTATACAAACCCAAGTGGGTATCTGTGCCATAGGCATTTGATGTTTATAATGCAATTCCTGTGCCAATTCACAGCGATTATAGATCTTTGTGCGCTTTGGAGCTGTCGCTAGCGAATTAGGATTATATGTCGCTATGTGTTTTGGACTATTATAGCTCGGTGCTGCTGCTGCTGCTAGTACTTCACAGTCGGCTATATAGCGCTCCGGCTGCTCTTTACAGTATGGCACATACGCCTGCCATGCTGTATAGCCATCACCTGAAATGCGTTGATGTTCCGCATAGATTTGTTTTGCACAGACCAGATCATCGCTGATTTCATCATCACGTAAATGCGCACAATTAATATTACAGCCGCGCCCTTGACCTGGCGGTGAACACCAGTAGACATCGCTAATCTGAAAGATGCCATGTGAACCGCCAGCAGCTGAACCTGCAACACCGCCGTAGTTAGCCGTATTGAAGCTACTCGTATGCTGCGCAATGCATACCCAGGTCGCTGCTTCGGTGCGTGTCAAACGATGTCGCTGCAGCAAGAGACGCGCAAGTTCACAACGTTCAAAAACTTTGGCCTCCACGCGAGCGTTATAAGCGGCCAAAAGTAAACAAAGCGTTAGTTGCGCATAAATTAAATAAAACATCGCGCACCAATTTTTTTTCTTTAAACTAATTTTTTTTTTTAAATTTTAAATATTTTATTTTTTTAACAAAAAAATATTTGAAGAACTTTAATTTTAATTTTTTTAATCGATTGGATTGATTTGCTACCGCACGATTGCGCGTTCGCGCGAAGACTGTTTTCATTGCGTTGCGTTTGCGTTCGAGCTCATCTGCCCAGCGTTAAATTTCGTATAAAAAAAAAAAAAAAAAAAAACTGATTTGAATATTACGCCAAAGACTTGAGTGAGATGTATGCCAAAAACTGGTTGCCGTTCCACAATATATGCGCGTAAAAGTCTGTCCCCTTGCAATAATAGTGTAAAAAGCTTATTGGTAGTGTTTGATGACGTTGAGTGTGTCTGTCTGACACTTGACTGGCGTGATAACAAGTTGATTTAAATTGAATTGTTGTTGTTTTGTTATTTTGTTCTAGGCGTCGCCTGCTAGTCTATCATTGCATAATTGTGCGCAGTCGCTGTTTCAAAAAAAAAAAAATAGGTTCTGCTTAACACGCGCCTAGTTTTAATCCATTTTTTGTTGGCTAGAAAAACGGGCTAACATATCGTTCGATCGATCGTTCGATCCAGAATTAAGTAGAAAAATATTTTACTGTTTCAAATTTTGTTTTCTTTACGCCCGAATCTAAAAAGTGTTAATGAGTTATAAAAAAGAACACTATTTAACAGAAAAAAGAAACAAGACAGAACACTGCATTCGAGTAGCCTAGATTACGGCTTACCCATTGGACTTAGTTCTATTTAAAACATGGAAAAACGTTATCTTCGATGGAAGGTGGGGTGGTTTTTTAATACACAAACTACCTAGGACTGAGAAAAGATAAGTTTCGAGTTTCAGCTCAATACCTTTAAAACTGAGCGAAATTTATTGTAAAAATTTTTAAAATAAATTTTTTACTGTGGGACAGGTTTGTATGGGATCTGAAAACATTTTTTGAGTACAACATAAAAATCATCCACACAAAATTTTTGTTTTTCTATGATCACACTGAGCTTTTTGATTCGTCATCGAAATTTTTTTTTTTTAACCTATTTTGGATAACTTAAACCTTTTGATCAATATATACAGTGGTGTTCGAAATAATAAGAACAACTCAAAAAGTTCAGAAACGAACCTGACATCGTTTGGCGCTACATATTGTGGTCAGACGAAACCAAAGTGGTGCAGTTTGTTACAGGTTCAGATGAACAGTACGTAAGACGCACTCCTAAACTGGAATTCAATTCAAAATTTACTTGTAAGACCGTTAAGCACGGCGATTTTAGGCTGATGCTGTGGGGCTGTTTTTCATGGAGTGTTGTGGGACCTCTGGTGAAGATTGTGGGTAATGTGGATGCCAATTGCTATGTTGGCTACATATTGGAAGGTGTTAGGAAGAGGAAATGCCGTTACGGTACGTTTTTCAGCAAGAGAATGACCCGAAATACACATCTAAAGGAGCAAAGGTGTGGTTTCGATGCCACAAAATCAATGTTTTAGAGTGGCCTGCACAATTATCGGACCTCAATCCGATAGAACACCTCTGGATAGATGTGAAGATAGGTGTACAAGCTGCTAAGCCAAAAACTTCGAAGATTTATGGCAAGCAGCAAAAAATACTTGGGAGAATATTCCACTCTCCAGAGTCTGCGTGCTGATAGCTTTCATGAAGTCCAGATGCATTGAAGTAAATGGGGAGCGACTTCTTACTAAATGTATTAATAATCTGTTAACATTATCTAACGATTGTTATACCCGTTACACAAAGTGTAAACGGGTATATTCAGTTTGTCCGAAAGTTTGCAACGCATTGAAGGAGACATCGGAGACCCCATAAAGTATATATATTATTGATCAGCTCGATGAGACGAATCGATCGAGCCATGTCCGTCTGTCTGTCTGTCCGTCTGTCTTTTTGTTGCGATGAGTTGTTCTACTCGGAGAAGTTTTAAAGAGATTGACCTGAAATTTAAAACTTAAGCTTTTGTGCTCCTAGTTAGTTTGTATATCATAACCAAGGTGCCACGCCCATTTTTAGATATAGCCCCCATACAAACTTACCACTTTTTTCGACTTTTTGTATGAAAATAGTTATTATTTATAAATGCTTTTACTACAATGTAGGGTAAAAATACTTCTAATGGCATCCAATATCAAAAGAATGTTGCCACGCCGATTTTTAGATATAGCCCCCATACAAACTTAACGCTTTTTTCGATTTTTTTGTATGAAAATACCTATTATTTATGAATATATTTAATCCAAATAGGGTAAGAACATTTTTTTTGTCATCCAAGGTTAAATCTAAGGCGCCACGCCTATTTTTATGTGTAGCCTCCATACAAACTTACCGCCCATTTTCGAGTTTTTATATCAAAACATTTACTATTTCTGAATGAATTCAATTAAATTTGATAAAATAATTCATGTGCACCTAAGTGAACACTTTCTTATGGTAAGGCAAATATAACATAAAGCCTCCATACAAATTTGACCAAATTCATCGTGAAATTTAATCAGCACCTGGTGAACATATAAACTATTAAAAGTGTTGTGTAACGGGTATTTCAGCTTCGGTTCCACCGAAGTTAACGTTTTTTCCTTGTTTTTTTTTCTTTTGTTCTTATTTTTTCGTATTTTGTTGGTACGCACCCATACGAAAAAATTCATGACTTATGCGGTGGACCAGGGTGATGAATTCTAATGTATTTTGGTTCGCCGAATCCGAATCAGAACTCCCAAAGTTGGTTCGGGTTTTTATTATAACCTGAAATAACAGAACTTTTTTGAAAAAATTTTGATCCTTTGCGATTGGTTGCTGAAAAATTTAACTACCGTAGTAGACATATCTCAAACTGACATTTTATTATCTTCAATATCGAGCTAGAGTGCTTCTAGATAGCCAAAAAAATTCGTTGAAAAATGTTCTTATAACTTTTATTATTTATGTTAACTAGTGTAATTAATTAATTCACTTTCTGGCATTTATTAAGAATCGATAGATAGGTAGATGGATCGATCGATCGACTGTTCGTACATTAGAACTGCTCATTCGTTGGATTATTAATAAAATGCAAAATGCGTCTGTTGTCTGTTGACAGTTTCGCAAACGAGTTTTCTTATCTAGACACCCAGTGCTATGCTTTGTTAATGATAGTTTCTTTTTTTTTTTTGCCACTACGAAATAACACATGTTTCCATTGATCATAAACCACCATCATCGATGATCGCAGTTAACCGTGGCTTTGTAGTATTGACCAATTTAGAAGTTTGCCGCTACTCAGCGGGTTATTTGTTCTTCGAGTTTACAACTTGTCTTATACACTTTAAACTTTTAGACTGTCTGTCTGGTTTAACTAAAAAATAACAAAACAATAATCAAAGTAGTTACTTCAAATATATTTAACGTTTTTATTAATCAAACGCCTTTCATTGACGTTGTTATGTGAAACTGGAAGTGTGTCTGTCCGTCTGTCTGTTTTTATTTTATTTTTATTATAATTATCTTGTTTTTTGCACTTTGTTTAAATAATTTCCGTAGTTAATTCATTTCTTATTTAAGATAAAATTGCACTGAGTTATTTTTTTTTATTTATAATCAATTTTCGACAACTTTATTTTGATTAATTTGTTGCCGAAATTAGATACTCCGTGAATTTAACTTGAACTGTTAGTCAAGGCGGCGCTATAAATGATTAAATCGGCACTTTAGTTCAGGGAGAACGTGTTCCATGATAATCATTGGAAATTTGTATGATAGTTTATGCAATTAAAGAATATTTCTGCATGGAGTTAAGTTAAAAATTTCATAGTTGCCATTGAAGCTGCGTATTCATTGAAAAAAAAAAAAGATTTAAGAGGACAAGGACTTCCTTTTGCTGTAAACCCGAAAACAGTTCAACCAGAAAGCAATGCATTTCGTAAAAGAGGAAAATTAAAAATGAGAATATCGAGACAAATCGCTTACTCAATGAATTACTCATAAAGATTTAATGTGATAAATGATCATATTTTAGGAATTTAATGGTTAAGTTAGTATTCGTCTTGCATTGGGACGGTGAAGCTCCTAACGGTAGAGAATGTGGAAATACTATTTGGTATTCAAAAACTCCAATAATCTTGTGACGTAAATATGCTAAAACGATAGAAATCTTTCTACAGAAATGAAAAAATAGATGATTTGGTTGAAATATATTTAATACTAGCAGCCGGACTTCGCTTCAAAACAACAAATTTTGTCTTCCAATCGTAGACGATAGATATTTCTGGAGCTGTGTCGATTTATTTCTTCAAAGACTGTGACTTCTTCGGAGCATTATAGATATAACGCAGAGTCTTGTACTGAAATGTAGGAACGCGTTCAATGTGAGGTTTGCAGACAGTCCCCAAAAGTTGATTCCAAATCTTTATTATTTTTTTTTTTTTTTTTTTTAAACTTTATGATTATTTACAATCTGTCTTTTTTAAGACAATAAGCAAAATTTTTTTAACTAAATAATACATCACATGAGGGGAACATCACAGGTTCATTTCATAAACGAAATGAATTAAAAAAAAAAATTTACAATTAATTTACAAAAATAAACAAGGACAATGGCTTCACCAGTTTAATTCAGGTCTGAAGTGTACGTCCAGGGGGTGATTTCTTTTAAGCCTCCTTGTGTGTTGACTGTTGTCGAGTAAGTTTAGTGCTAAGTGACTATCATGATACTCCAATCTGGAGATGTAGCGGGTTCCGAATTTCCGAATTTAATTTCGCACAGACGGTACGTCTAGATCTCTGTGGATGACGGAGTTCCTGACGTAGGTTGGCGCACTTGTATAATTTCAATGTTGAATTCAGCTGCCGTCCCCCAGAGTTGGATTCCATAGGTCCATATGGGCTTAAGCAGCGTTTTGTAGAGCAGTATTTTATTACGAGTGCTCAGCTCAGATCTCCTGCCGAGTAGCCAGTTCAATTTAGCTAACTTTAGATATAGCTGTTTCCTTTTGGCCTCAAGGTGAGCCCGCCAGGCTGCTCAGTAATTTCTCCAACATTGACTCCTTTAAAACCTTGCTTGATGAGATTACTGAGCCAAATGCCGACCTCAACAGTGGAGAGAATATAGATCAAACTATCGAGAAGCTCTCGCGTGACATTTGCGAAGCCGCCTCCGCCTGCTCACCTCCTGCTCGGACTTTTCTGCCCCCAGCAAACCAGAGGGATATGTTTGTCTGGTCAGATGAACTCACCAATGCGCTGAGAGAGAAGAGACCAAATACCTCAAAAGGCCAACCACGAGGAAAGTTCCCATTCGGAGTTTAAATGGTTCGTGGTGCAGATCAAGCGTGGAGATGGCTGAGGAGTTCACGTCGCATCTTGCAAACACTTTCCATGTCTTCATGATGGTAAAATAACCATTTTATAAATTAAAAGTTTGTTGCTTAGTCGTAGCTTTTT
This sequence comes from Leucophenga varia, assembly GCA_018903435.1. NCBI lineage: Eukaryota > Metazoa > Arthropoda > Insecta > Diptera > Drosophilidae > Leucophenga > Leucophenga varia. The sequence continues at coordinate 80,487 of JAEIFJ010001868.1, forward strand.
TGATGGGCTAAGCAACCAAATTAATTTCTTGAGTTTACAGCGGCACTTAGTAATTACCATAGAATTTTGGTTTCTCCAAGTACACCTCTTGTCTTTAATCATGCCCAAGTATATTAAAATCTGGAGTAAGCCATAATGACAGTGTCATCAGCATATTTAGCTAACAACATATGATTGCCATGTCTGCAGTAAACTGAGCAAAGAAAGTCGGGCTCAATGCACTGACTTGGGGTACTCTGGCACAAATTGATCGTTTCGTTGAAAACACGCCTTTTACCGCTACCTGAAAGCTACAACCAAATGAAAATTATTTATATAGCTCCAATTTTTATGTATCAAACCCTCCACGCCAGACGCGGTAAGAAGCTTGCTGCACACTCAAGAATACAGCAGAATTTTAGCGCTTACCTCAAAGGCATCAAGAATATGAAGCACCACAAAGTGGTGGTGGAGGCGTTAATAAACAAAATTATCGGTTTTTTGCCACTGAAAACCCTAAATTTATCGAAGAACGGTCTCTTTACGACCAAAAAGTTACTGTTTGGTGCGGTATTTTCGCGGATATGGTCGTCGGGTCGTATTTATTTTGAAGACGGTGAGGGTGCTACGATAACTGTCAATGGTGAGCGTTCTCGAACCATGATAACGGATTTTCTAAAGCCAATTGATCGTAAAAATTAATGGAATATTACTGGTTCCAACAGGACGGTGCCACATGTCACATAGCTCGAGCAACAATCAATTTATTGGGATCATTGTTTCCTGGGCCACTGAAATCGGAAATTGGCGATTTTGACTGGCCACCAAGTTCACCTGATTTTACGCCACCAGGCTTTAATTTGTGGGGTTATTTGAAATCCAAGATATACGCTAACAAGCCAAGAACTCTAGCTGCCCTCAAGAACAATATTCGTCAAGAAATTGGCGCCATATCTGCCGAAACATTGACCAACGTGCCGAAAAAAAGGGTAAATTTGGTTGTCAAGGCCAAAAGTGGCCATTTGCGCGATATTATTTTTAAGAAGTGATTATATTTATTGAATCCATAAAGGTTTAACACTTTTTTGTTAGGTACCAAACACAAATAAATACTTACACAAAATTCTCGTAAAATACCTCAAGTAACTAAAATAACAAATAAATTCACAATCTACCCAAAATTACCACAAATTAAAAACGTTGAAATATTTTAGTAAATACTAAATCACAATATAATAAAATCACATACATATATATACATATATAACAAAAAAATAAATTATATACAAATTCGAGAATGTACCAACAGCAATAATAATAATAATATTAATAAAAATAATTATCAAATAACAACAAGATTATTAGCATAAAAATTGTTTCGATTCACGATGTTTTCTTAGGACTGTCTTGAACGACAAATTTTAGAACCAACCGAACTGGGCGTAGTTTTACTTGATTGGTGGCGCCTCCTCCACAAGCGGTCGACGTCTTTGTACAACAAAATAGATCAGACAAATTGCGGCGACACCAATGCCACCACAGAGCGACGCCCAATGCACTATGTTCAGCGTTTTAAGCGAATTGATAAGTTTCTTCTTGAAGAATGCAACCATTTCGCTGTTGAGTTGTATGCCCTGAAAAAAAAAATTTCAAAATAAACAAAAACCAAAAAAAATCCATTTAAAGCGTTAAAACGCACCTCTTCAACCCAAATGGCAGGCATTAGAGAAGTTGTTAGATTCTCCGTGATTGTTATGCGATTTATGCTCTTCAGAAACATATTAAATTGTACACGCTTGCCGCCCTGCAACGGTGTTCCGGTTAGCTAATTGGAAATAATTAATTAAATAATATTTTTCTATTAATTAAAATAAAAAATATTTTTAGACTTACATATTGCACATCGACAAATGTTTGATGCTTCTTGGCGTCCGGTTTGAGGCCGCGTATCATACGCGTGTATTCATTTGAGGCTCCCAGCATATGAGGCAGCGTCAAGATAACCGGTGCATCTATAATTCCAAGTAGTTTCATTTATTATTTTATTTTTAAGTCAAATCATATCGTGTCGTGTTATGAAAAAAAAAAAAAAAAAAGAGTTAAACATAAAATTTTATTAATACAAAACAAAAATTTTAATTAAAATTATTATTTTGTAGCGTCTCAAAGTCAAGTGCAATGACATTTTAGTTGTTGACAATTAACATTCGAAGACAACAAATATTTATATTTATTTTTTAATTTATTTATTTTTTTAACATTTAAATAATTAACCTTCGCTCGCATACTGCGTTTATAGAGAGAGAGAGAGAGATCTGTAGTAATAATTATTTCTTATTTATATTCTAGATATTTTTTATTTTATAATTTTAGTTGGATTAACATTTAACCTTGTATTTAATTGGTAAGATGATCTTTATGGCTTATTGGATTTAAGTTGAGAAAATTAAATTTTAAGCACATTTTGGAAATAGTTATGGTACAAAGTTTAGAAGAATTTTATCAAGTAAAATATTTCTATTCGGTTAGACCTCTTTAAATTTTCTATATAACAAATTATTCATTTAGACAATAATAAAATATTTAGTATTCATTTATAAGACGATTAAGGATAGGAATGAAATCTGTTGTCTTCATTTATAAGAAAATAAGAATAAAAAAAAACCTCAAACTGTATCCCAATTTAAGGTGTTATCAGCCATGTTCCCATTTTCTTCAAGCTCACATATCGTTAAATCGAACTATAGGCATTTTTTTTTTCGTTTTTAAATCGATCGCATTTGATCGGTCAGTTTGAAAACACTAATTTACAAATTTTGACTTTGTCGAAGGTTCTGGTTTCTCATAGTAGATCCATTTCAATGTATGTAAGTCCGTATATTCCTAAAATGGCAACGAAAAATTGTTCTTAAGGATCGTTCTCGAGATATCCTCAAAGAACAATCCATTCTCTAGATATATAGTAAGTAAAAAAAACGTATCTTTTAAAATATCTCAGGATTGATACTTAAGACAAATTTTTCGTGACCATTTTTGAAATCTACTACCTAAAATACATGAGAATAGATCTATGAGAACCCAGAACCTTGTCGAATCGAATTAGTTTTTTTTCGTTTTTAAATCGAATGCATTTGATCGTTCGGTTGATAATCGTAGGTATAGTATATCTAGTGATTGTCTGACTAAATAGAAGAAAGAAAAATATATCTTGTAATATTTTTAAAAATACTATTGTACATTTATGCTGTTTTACAATGGTTAATGTTTTTTTACAGTATTATTTTAAAAGAGTTCAGACAGTATTTAATGATTGATCCTCGACTAGTCAACTGGCTAGTCAAGCCTGGTCAGCACTGATCCATTGGCTAGCCAAATTCTATGTTATTTCCTAACCCAATTAACATTACAATGTTCCACAAAAAATGACGGATCCCCCTATCCATTGGCGTTGGACAGTCGCTGGCCATCACTGGCTCGTCTCGACGGAATATGGAGATTATGGACATTGGTATGGAGATTACTGTGGAGATTCTAAGTTTCAAGTTAGTTGGCTTTATGTATTAAACCTCCGATATAATCTTTGAGGAATAATATATTTTAAAGAGAAGCTGGAGATTACCGGGCACTGTGACTTCATTGGAATCTATTGTACCCAAGCCCGGGTATCATGGTTGAGTTAAGAGACTAAGAGTCCTTTTCGCTTCTTTAATAAGCTAGAGAGTATTCTTAGTCGACTCTGATTTGGTCAGTTGTGATCAAACACAGTGAATCTAAAGCTGACCAAGGCCGGACAATCGCAAAGAATGTGTGTTCTTTTTTCCTCCTTCTCCAAACAAAGTCTAAACTCTGATTCTGGTGACAAGCCCATTTTAACTAGATGGTATCTTAGACGTTTTTGACCAGTGAGATAGCCAGTAAGCAGCCTAAGATTATGACGAGTAAGATGAAAAATGTTTTTAGGGCAGATGGGGCCAGCTAACTGTTTAGCTTGTCGTAGACTTGCATATGGCATTCAATATTGATAAATATATTCTACAGAAAAATTATAAATAATACGTAAGGCAGAAGCGCAGCTAAGTCCACAGAAAGGTTCCGGCCCAAGAAGGGGCTCGTCTGCGATTTTATTGCCATCAATACCTTTGTGTCCGGGGACCCAGCAGGTAGTGATTTACGACCTTTAGAAAGGTGTTGAAGTGTATCAAAACTTTGATGAGGTAACCCAGATGAAAAAGTCCCATGATGTGAGTGCTTGATAGCTGCTTGGCTATCCGAGAAAATTGTAATGTTTGCCTTCCCCGAGGACTAAGATCCAGAAGGCGAGGACTTTAATGACATGAATCTCAGATTAAAAGACCGTAACCCAGGCACCCATTGCAGCAGAGATCTTGGTATTGGGACCGAATATACCAAAACCAGTGCATGTTTGTGTAGCGGTTGCTATTGGTGTCCTATTTGATAGTTGATGGTTCAAAATAGAGATGGGCGTACTAGCTCGAAACTTTTGGTTTTCGGGAGTTTTGCCTGTTCGACTCGATAGTCGAAAATTTTAAAATTTTTCCCCCTCCCCCCAACCCCAAAAAAATTTTCGAAACCCCGGGTTCCCCCCCGACGCCCATCAGTGTGCCATTCAAAACCTAGGTCCCCACAATCAGATTTACTATTACTCAAAAAACGAAGTCGACTTTAGTTAGTGTCGACTATAAATTTATTTCGTAATAATAAATTATTTTTGAGCTACTACTGAAAAAGATGTGTTCCCAAATTCGACTTCCAAAAACGATTTTTTAAAGAGTTTATCAAAACGAAAACGCAAAATGTTTGTAAATTCGAATATGTGTGGGCACTTGACTTACTATATTACTTTTTTTTTTACTTCGTTTTGGTAGACAGCTTGCATGACTAAGACGATTTGTCTTGTTGAAGCTTTAATGAAATATTACATTACAATCTTTTTATTCCAAATTAAGAGTTGTAATCTGCTTACATATTTTTTTTTCAATATTTAGAAATAAAATTAAAATAAAAAAAAAACACTCATTAATCCAATTAAAGAAAAAAAATCTCTTAAAAACAAACTTAAATCTTCCAAATTGAAACAATTCACCACAGTCACGAATCAAGGAAGTACTACAAACGTTTTGAAGAAAAACTTTTAATCAGACTATTTGCATAGATTATCTTTCAACACTTTACAATATAAATTATATAAATTGTGTTCAATCACGTTTCAACAATTAAAGCGAATAATTGCCGCCAATTCGTCTCGGTTTGTGGGCGATCCGAGACAAAACAGCGCTTCAACAAATTAATACTTCAATTTAACAATTAAAATATTCAACATAGAACTTCACACATTATATTTTTTTTCTATTTTTTTTTGCCTTTCGATTTCGTTTTGAGTTTGCGATACTTGAGATACTTGAGATTCCATAAATATGCGATACTTTATAAGGCTATAAAAATGTTCTTAGAGATGCCTCGTGTATTCTTTGTTCCAATCTTCAACTTTCAAATAGATTGAAATGATAACTTTGAAATTTTTATTGCGTCACATTTTGAGTGTTAATTAAGAAATTAAAAAACAATCTTAAAAAAAAAATTATATGAGATACTTTTTTAGACTTAGAACATTTTGAAGTTGATTGATCGATTGAGTGACTGAATGACTGAATGAGTGACCAAACAAGTGTGTCTCTTGGATTGATTGATTGATTGATGAAGTAATTTAAATGCGTTTCAAGTATTTTCGAGTGCAATCCTTTTGGTTTTTTTCGATTTGAAGTTTTGTATCTTTTTTTTGTTTTTAAATTAATAATTGCATGCACGCTTCTCTTAAATTTAAGTTTTTGTGAAAGGTGATTTTATTGAGTGTTTTTTTTTTTATTTTAAGTTTATAAATGTTGTCTTTCAATTTGATTTAAATATGCGCATAATTTTGTGTTTTATGAGAATTTAATTTTTGGTTTTATGTAAATTTCTAAGAATTGAAAAAAAAAAAGAAGAGAATATTAAATATTAAAACAGAAGAAATGCATTAGCTTTTAAAAACTTTTATTTTAGAATAAATATTAAAGAGCTCGTAAAATAAAATTAATCGTTTTGGTGCGATAGCATCTGCGACAATTTTTTTTGTTTAGTTTTAGTAAAAAATAGAAAAAAAAAAATATCTTTTCTTACGCATCATAAATCTAAAAGCAATTTTATTTCAGTTTCAATTTCTTATTGTTTCTAATTGGCATCAAAAATAAAGTTGCCAAGACTAGAAGAAATCTGGTCGGAAACAAGTTTAAAAAAAAGATGCTACAAATCAAAATACAAATCGCTTTAAACACGCCTTTCAACTATTGAATTAATACACGAATAGTTTGTCTAATAAAACAGCTAAATAAATGATTATCTAATTTTGCATGTTTTCGGTATATTTTTTTTTGTATACCAGTTAGTTTGTATTTATCGGAAAGTTTATATTTTATTAAAGAAGATAAGATCATAGTTATCATTATGAAACTTATATAGTAAATATATATTTTTTTATCGAAAATAAAGCCAAATTCCCTAAACCGCCTATTTTGGCAATAATTAGCGTATGGAGTTGAGAATAGGTACAAATGAAAATGTCAGAAGCAAGGTCGAAAAAAAAAAAAAGTAAAAAGTTCAGTTAACAAGTAAAGGAAATCGATAAACATATATTTCTATAAAAAGAGCGGGGTCACGGCTCTTTCTTTATAAAATAGAAAGACCGATTTGTGCACTAAAAACTTAATCGATTTCTGTGGAACAATTTATTGTACGTTTTTATTTATTTTGAAATAGTAATAAGCTTTAAATCATTAGGAAAAAAAATTAGTATTTAAAGTCTAGTAGTGTGTCCACAGAGGGGGGGAGAGAAAGGGAGCATCGGGGCACACTGGACCCTTAAGAAGTAGAGAAGAACCCTTGATTGGATTGGGATAGGGAAACAATTAAATTTTTCTCGAACGAGACAGAACATTCGTCTTTTCCCAATACACCTGACGATATAATAGATATCTAACTTTTATGTTTATATATAAAACAAAAATTAAAAAAGAAGAAAAGATGGAAAAATGTTAACTTCCTGGTAACCGAAAACAAATCCCGTTACACGAAACTATTAATAGTTTTTAAGTTTACCAGTGGCTTAGGTAAAATTTTGAGAGGGGCTGGGAGAGGCTCATTGATCTCGTAAAGCATAAGCTAAGATCAACAAGCAAATAATAATAATTTGCTTAAAAAATCACATAGTGGAATACAAGTTTGTACGGGGGCTGTTGTTTTATATTAGCCCGATCTTTATCATATCGGTAGTGTTTTATTAGAAGTGTTTTTAGTAAATTTTAATAGAGTTCATTCAAAGGTTTTTATACAAAAACTCGAAATAAGCGTTAGTTTTGTATGGGAGCTATGCATAAAAATTGGTCTGGTACTTTGGATCTGACATGCAAACTGCTTAGGGCTAAGAATAGCTTAAGTTTCAATATCTTTAACTCTGACCGAATGAAACGCATATCTACGGACAGACGGAGAACTCGTCTTGTCGTGTTTTTTGATCAGCTCGACGAGACGAGTTGTCCGTTCGTTTAGTATGGCCTGATCTTAATTTAATAAGTAGTGTGTACATAGGTTGACAGAAGTGTGTTTATCCACCTGAGAGTATATACATATATGGTATATGTCAATAAAAATTTATGCTCAATATTTCGAAAACTGATCAAGTGAAACGGTAGATCGATTAGATAAAAATTTCAAAGATCTGAATATAGTATGCCTAAGAGATTACACGTTGTTACCATTCGGTGGAACCGAAGCTTTAGTACCCGTCACACGATTCGTTAAATAGTTTATCATGGCTTAGTAGACTTCCGAATGGGATGCAGGGTCAATACTCAGATACAAACTAAGTTTGGACACAATATTGACATAAAATTTTGAACTAAAAATACAGACAAATGAATAATTTTCTTGAAAATACCAAATAATTGGAGATGAGTTTGTATAGGAAGGAATGGTCAAAAAAATAGATTGGAAAAAATTTTAACAAAATTTGTATGCTCCCTAGGATTGTTCTTTACCAAAAGTAAGAAAACGCGTATTTTTTTAACGGATATTATTCAATGGTGCCAAATTACCTAATGAACATTTATGGACCATTTATGAAATCATCGTTATCCGGTTAAAAAATATTTATTTTTCAGGTTTCTATATCATATCTACGAAAAGTGTTATTTTTCTTATGTATAGTACATGGAAACTTCAGGGGATTGGCGGCACTATAAAAATAATATCCGATAAAAAAAAAAAAATATACGGGTTCTAATTTTTAATATGGAACAATTCTAGGGGGGTGGGAGCATAAACATTTTTTTTGACCAACCTAATGGGATAATTAACATATCGGAGGTATATACATTGTCATCCTGTGTATACACCACCGATATGTTAATTATCGGGCGACTATAACATAAAGATCCCATTAGGTTGGTCAAAAAAATGTTTATACGACGAGACGTGTTTATGAGACGTGTTTATAAGACGTGTTTTTACCCAATTCGGATTGTATACGTTCATAAATAATAACTATTTTCATAAAAAAAAATTAAGAGTGGATGGTGTGTATTGGGAGTATAGCTAAAAATGGGCGTGGAACCCTGGTTCCGACATACAAACTGCTTAAGGCTGAGAAAAGAACAAGTTTCGAGTTTCATGTTTATATTTTTTAAACTTTCCGAGTAAAATGCATTACAACAGACAAACGGACGGACATAGCTAAATCGATTTGTCTCGTCGAGCTGATCAATAATATAAATACTTTATGGGGTCTCCGATGCCTAATTAAAGCGTTACAAACTTTTCGGCAAACTGTCGCTGGGTGTGAAAGCGTGCAGAGTATCTCATATTTGAGTTTTCAAGACTGCAGCGATCTTTTATGTGATTTTTTATTAATAGAAATATCGTAAGAGACGCACAATGGGCAATTTCCGGTTTTAAACATATTTTTTTTTAATATTGTCGAATTTATAAGTTTTTATTTGGTTTTTAACATTTTTGTTTGGCATCTATTGAGGCTCATCGCTTGTTAAAACAAACAGTTATTGTGCATAAATATTATTAAAATTATTTTATTAGTTTTAGTTAATTAGAATAATCTATTGGCGCATGGCTGCAATCAATTCGAATATAAAATCGAATATCGAATTGTTCGGCATACATATTTTAATAATTTGAAATCAAGTTTTTCAGATTTAGATTGCTAAATATATAAAACTATTATCTGGTTGAAAGAACAAAAAGTTTATACTAAAAAGATGTGAGGAGTGTCAATTGTTTTTTAAGGTATTTTTCATAGATTTTGTTCTGATAAAATATTATATTCGACTTTATTTAAACCTAATTTATTATCCGATATAGTGAAACAACCTTTCCGAATCTTTCCTAATAACTCTATGAAGTATCTAAAGATAGTCCAGCTATTTTATAGGTGCTAAATGAAGTAACTTGAATTTCAATAAAAGTTTTTAACTCTTGAAACCGATAAAAATGTCAATTTTTAAGTGATTTCGTTTAATTATTTTAAATTCAAATCGGTTGAATGCCAAATATAAATGAATGTCCAATTTATATCAATCTTTCTATTAGGCCAATAATTATTCCATAATATATGGAGACATACTATCTATTTGAATAAAAAAACGATTCATTCTGGTAAACTTTTAAACTTACATTTTAAGAAACTAAGCTGACAGCAGTGTTTATTTGAATTTAATTAAAAAGAATTGTTAATTAGTTGCAAAAAAATATGTCAAAAATAAAATAAACCTGAGTTTAGCCGACATTTTTGTACTCTAGATATAATATCGAAGGCTGTGACTTTTAATAGAATTATAAATGGATATTTTCTTATTGAGAAGTAAGAGAAGAGTCGTGGTTGCCAAGTTGGGCGTCTGACCGCCCAACATATGATAAATTAACATATACGACTATGCTTAACTTTGACTTGAGCCTTATATCAAGTCTCTAGATTTTCGGAAACTCTTTGAACACGTAAACATTTTTTTAACCATCTTTCTAATGCGTCCAGTATCATGGGTCTACGTCTTTCCATTCTAAAGATATGGATTTTCTGGTTTCGAGGCTCCCATTACGGCTCCGGGATCAAAAATTTTATAGTTTACAAAATTTAAAATCAAATGAAATTAAAAAAAAAATTTTCCAAAAATTATGTTGGTCCACCAATGGGTCCCAGGTCCAAAATTTGAAAATCGCTTGAATTTGTCTAAAATATTTTTTCTAATATTGCGTCTCTAGGTCTTTCCATCCCAGAGACAAGGCTTTTCCAGTTTCAAGGCCTCAATAAGGCCCCGGGGTCAAAAATTTTACAGTTCAGAAAATTTAAATCAAATGAAATTAAAAAAAAAAAAATAATAAATATAAAATTCGTCAAAAAACTGTTTTGGGTCCACCAATGGGTCCCAGGTCCAAAGTTTGAAAATCGCTTAATACGTATAAAATATTTTTTTTGACTACCTTGCTAATATTAAATCTCTATGTCTTACCATCCCAGAGATAAAGCTTTTCCGGTTTCAAGGTCCCCATTACGTCCCTGGTAAAATTTTTCCTAAATAGTTTCTTAGCGCTCACTTTCATTATAAAACGAATCTACAGTTAAAATTTCAGGTTCCTATCTGCAGCCGTTGGGGTATAGTCATGTCTTTCGTCAGTCAGTCTGGTGCAAGAAGAGAGAGAGAGAAAGGAAAATCAGGTCAACGTGAGCGCAGTGCCTGATGCAAAACGACCCTGTGGTAGTTAGTGACAGGGTGATGCAGAGGCGGACTGGGATAAATTGGGATGGGAAAATAAGTTAAGGCCCATGACTACGCTTAGCTAGTCCCCTGATATTATATCTTGACTAGTCATGGATTGAAAATAGCTGAAAACCATAAATATTTTCGGATCTGTGTTACAAACTCAACTAAAAAAGCATGTAATTTCCAACTTTACACTACAGTAAAAAAACCCAAAAGCAGTTTACAAATATTTAAAATTCATATAACTGGTTTGGCCATTGAACTTAAAGACGTCGAGACAAATGGCTAATTAAAAATAGGCTAACTTTATTAAAAGTGCCCTTTTGAAAAAAAAAAAAAAAACTGACTTCAATTATTTAGTCATAATAAATGTTAAATGTTTAATAAAACGCTTTTGTTAAAATCTAACTTACCCAGACAGGTGGTCAAATCTAAAGCGCCCGCATAGAGACAACCATTCTTACGCTTAATTACATTCGCCAGTTTATCAACACAAAAGCATTCATTATCATGTTCCGGACCAATATCATTTATGAAATTTTCACCGATTGAATAACGAAAACCGGGTATACCTTGATATTGTATTTCGGATTGATAAAACAATTGCACCGAACGACAAATATCAGCACTAAAGATATACATTGAATCGCCACGTTGCCGAAATGGAGGATACGAAGAGGCATCGGTGCCGTTAATCTGATTACAAACTGAGGTCTCACCCTCGGATGTATTAAGCCAAACTTGTAAATTATGCGAATCATCAAGTTTTTGTATTTCAAGTACACGCATTGCATCACCTTTGCCCGTATGCACCTCGTAGACTTCGTGACCCGAACCATTTTTCTATAAAAAATATAATATTATAATTAATATTTGCTAAATTGTTTGTTTTTTTGGACTCATTACATACATGATTAAAGAACGAAAATGCTAAACTGCCATCATGCAATTCACGTATTGTCTTCGAACCGCTCTCTTTGATTTGATTGCATATTGCCTTGGCAATACCCTGCGGATTTATACAGAAACGTACACCTTCGAAAAGATATTCACGTACCGTGGTCGTAACAAACATGGAACGTGGATCATTAAAAACCGCTTTCAGATTTGCATTCAAATGCACCAGTAACAGTGCCAGACCAGGATCATTCTCAGAGATTTGCAGCACGGACTGTAATAAAGTTAGAAATTGTTTTTAGTTTAAATTCCAAATAAATACTATGCCGCATTTAAGCAGGAAAAATTATTATACAAGCCATGCAAAGCAATTATTTTAAAATTTTCATGCCTTAAATTTAGGAAAAAAAAATATTTAAATAAATATAAAATAAATTTTATTTAATTTAATTTACAGCATGCGAAAGCCATTTAATATTTATTTCCCTCGTCAAATAGTTAGTCCATTAATTATGTATTTTTTTTTTAAGCCTGTCGGCGTCGTTTTGACAAGTTGTTCTAATCAATCTCGCTGTCAGTCAGTTTCAGTAGTCAAAGTCAGTTTCAGTAGCCAGTAGCATCCGAATATCCAAATCAGTTATTTTTTTTTTATTAATAATTTAAAATAATTATAAAGCTTTGCAATGTTACGCTTTGAAGTTATGATTAATCAAAATATTTACACCTTGTTATGTTGTGGAATAAAAAAAAAAAACAATAAATAAATAAAGCGAAAATAAATTACACTAAACATTTTTGAAGGTTAACGCCAATCAGCAAACTTGAAAAATTAATTGTTTTTTAATTTTTCACTTTTCGAAACTTACTTTGACATTATCTATGAGATTGAGAATCGTGTTATGCAGCCATAGAAAGGGTTCTAGAAATGGTTTTTATGTTAATTTAATTTAATATTTTGTAATTAGCCCTTATGGTATTTTCAAATTTTTAAGGCATTTAGAATTTTGATCGAATTGTAAAAATATTCGTTTATTCAAATAAGGGCTAACTTATTTGTAGATTTTGTACAAGAATGAAATGAAAGCAGTTTATGATACTCAGAAAATCTATAAAACGGTTTTTTTAACTGATGCATGACTCAGCTGCGTGGAGAGTAAGGAAGGAGGCGTCGAAAAGAAATGGAGAGAATATTTTCCGTATATGGGTTACCATATAATATTTTTATAAACGTGACAGAAAAAAAGAGAATCTCGTCGTAAAATATAGTGGGGTGACAGAGTTTTGGTAAGTGTTTTGGTGTAAACACTCGATAATTTAAATATAATTGACTTTGAATACGAATTTTAAATAAATATTTTCTTCTTATGCCTAAATTTATTCAAAGCCACAACAATATGCGATTTGGTAAGACCGATAACCTTTACATTGATTTCATTGGGTAGCCAATTTTTTTTAATATTTTAAATTTCTCTAAAAAAAAAAAAAAACTTATATTTTTGACCTTGCAAACTGAAATTGAAAACTTACAACTCTATTTAAAACGTAAAACTCAAAACTCTAGTTGAATTGTTTTCGTTGTCACCCCTAAATATCTTTTATAACAAAAGCTAAGCTCTCTTTGAACCTGAAACTGAATATACAGCCATGCTCCCGTAATCGTAATCGCAAAGTTTTGCGATTTACTTGTCAAATCGCAAACAAATAAATACTTCCGATTTCAAAACGGCAGCGTTTGATTAAGTGAATTGAAAAGTAAAAGCATAATATTACAGCAAAGAATATTCAATCGATTACTGAAAAATATTTTTATTTTATTCTGTGTGCTTATAGAGCCTATCTTTGTAGTTTTTAATATCATTGATTCAGAATACCGAATTTAAAATAAATGTTTTCTACCAATGCCTTAATTTATTCAAAGCAACAATAATATGCGACTTATAGGTTTGTAACCGATAGCATCTTATTGGCATATTGTATAAAACGCAAAGAAACGTTTTGGAAGTGAAACATAATTTTTTCGATTGCCGGAGCACAAATAATTTGAAATCGTACGAATTTACTAAATCGTAAATCGCTAAAATTTTGCGATAACGGGAGCATGGCTGATAGTCTACTTTATTTAGTTAATAAATACACAATCATAGGTCTGCGATTTTATGAAAATACAGATAAGTAGAGTAAATGGTGACTCCTAATCGATTTTAAATTTGGTGTCTCTTAATTAATAAAATAGTTTATCAAATAAAACTTTTAAGGGTTTAGAGGTTAGATTTATACCCTTTAAAATTGAGCTTTAAAAATAACTTTGCAGACTATTACTCATGAAGTCCCAACAGAATCTTTATTTCAAGTTCTCTTTCTTTATATGTAGTCTTCTGATAGAAGTGACCCTTTGAAAAGCTATGTCAACGTTCCATTAACGCTTGATGTTGATCATCCAAAAATATAAATTTTGGTGTGTGCAACACCTCGCTATGTTTTTTTTGTACACATTCAAACATAATTTTTACAATTTATACAATTATGGACTTTCTCAGAATATAACTTATTGGGAAATTGACTTTTTTTGGTTTGGAGGTTCTTACGGACTCAAAATTAAGTTTCTTACTACCAAAAACAATTTTTTTTTGTCATTATAAAGCATTAATATAAATGATTATTAATACATTACTTTGCACACTTGTGGACCCGATCTAGAAAAATCGTGTTATACAATATTTGTTCAAAAGGTTCAAACATGGAAAAAACATTGATAGAAACTCAGCTTATCTTTCCCGAAGAGGAGAGTAGGGGTAATGGCAGACCATAAGTACAGACCCTGTACAGACACTTATTGAGTTTGTATAGTGGTCCGAATCTAACAATAATGTTCTGTGCTCTTTCATATTGTTAAAATTTTTGTTATACACATGTATGCTAAAAACTTTCTTTGAATTGATTTCTTTGAGTATTTAAGAGCAGGCTTTTAAACTAAATAATGGAGGGGACACCTCAAGATGGGCTACGGTTTAATCCACTTATCAAATGTTCCTTTATGTTCAGATATTTTTAGTCGGCAATTTGATACCCCGGCTGACCCTTCTAGATTAGCTGTTAATAGAAGAAAATAGCGGCATAGTGTTATTTTAGGTAAACTACAAAGCTTGGTACACAAAAAGTATTCCCAAATAGCATAACGTCGTATAGTGGAAGAAAATATCTTTCAATCCATGTTAATTTCAGCTTTATAAATTTTTTTAGTACTAACTGAAAAAAGTATATTGCACAAGAAATGTTTTTTCCTAAATGGTTCCTGAGAAAAATGTTTGCTGACCATTTTGGAATCTATAAACTAGTGTTAACAAGTAACCTGTCAGAAAAGTACATATTTCTTATATTTATCTTCATAAATAACTGAATAGTAACCATACACTCACAAGGAACATTACGAAAACCGGACTCACGGATGCGAGTGCATCAAGGTTTACTTCTTAAGGAGTGGTCTCTACCCTTAAATTTGAGCCTTTGAACATAACAAAAATACGTATCCATTATTTTTTTTATATTTTAAAAAGAAAACCCTTGATTCATTCGAATCGGTGAGTCCGGTTTTGTTAGAGGTACGAACTAAATGAGGTTAGGACTTGTATGTTCGCTTATATGGTAAGTCCATGTTCACAAAACATATATCCACGTTACTAAGCCGCATAAGTGGCTAAACTAACTTCACTGAGCAGCATTACCGAAGGAAGTTGAATTTATTGACCCAAGCTATCACTATTGTTACAGACTTTATGTTGAGATAGTAAATACAGTAAATATCAAATGGTAATTTGTCTGATAATAAAAAATATTTAATATAGTTATTGTATTTTTTTTTATAGTTTCGTTCATTAACTGCAATATTTATTTACATTAGATAAAATCCGTTCTGATGAATATATTGCATAATTGTTTCCATTAAATATGCAAAGCATAAAGCGCCGCATTGCGTATTTGTAACCATAAATGTATCTAGATACAAATCATTTACTATATAATGTAGTTTGTCATCTACTCATACCATAACCATATTCTAGTAATTTATGTACTAATTGAACAAAAATGGTTTGTGTTTAGATTAATAATAAGCATAATTCAGGTTAATAAACCGTGTGGCATCATAATACCGTTATAAAGTTATAAATATAATATAAATAGTAATAGGTCAAGGTGTAATTTGTTAACCCAAAACCGCAGCGATGTATCTACTAAGCACTCAAGTATTCATTTATGCATTTATTATGAATTAGTAGTAAATAAAATTACTTTACGTTTCCCACGTATTCGTTCCATCAAACGCTTCAATATACGAACGCCAGGCGTTCGATTCAGTCTGGAATTCAATCTATTTGCAAAACCCTGAAAGATATCTGTGATTTCTCTTTCGAATACTTGTAAAAATGCCTGTAAAAGGAAATTTGATTTTAAATATTAAAAATATTTTAAAAAATAATTGAGTTCAGCCTTATGTGGTATGTCTATGGAACCATACTTTCATCGTTTCAATTAAACTCACATTCATATGCATATTGAGCGCTACAATACGATCGCTCTGCGAATAGGGCGCCGATGCTGCCTCATCGAAATCAAAATGAACATTTTGAACATAGGAAATTTTCGAACCATCGCGTGAGAAATGTTTCACCTTTTTCTGACGATATTGCCTGCGTAATTTTGGAGAATTGACTTAAAAAAATTTTTTGTTCTTAATTTGCATAGTTTAGCTACTTACTTGTAGACATAGGGACCAATTTCTTCGACTATGGGTATGGCACCGTGTTGTATCTGTTCCGCATTTGTTACATTAAATATGTAAACCTTAAAGCTGAGTGGTTGTGGTAAATTGACAAAGCGTTTATACTGTTCCGAGCCGTCTGCTATGATGACACTCTGAAAAATAATTTATTTATTTTTTTACAACAATTGAATTAATTAAAAAATAATAAATAAATAAAGTGTTCATTGCACTTATTTTGCATATTCATTTTTTTTAGTTAAATCTAAGTAATAAATTCATGTCAAATGCAGCTGAACTTGTTTTGGTTTTTATCTAAATTTTGAAAATAATTAAATGAATAAAATCAAACAAGCAGAAATATTTTTTATGCACCGTGAAATTCGGTTCATTGACCAAATTAATTAAAAACGTTAATTATAACAATTAGAAAACAATATTAATTGTCGAAATTTTGTTTTGGAATTTGAAATATTTTGATATTTGCACGAAATTCTTTTGGAATTTAAAATGAAACTGGTGTAGAGATAGGCCTTGGGGGGAATCCCGCCGGCTCTAATTATATTGAAATACTTCACACTTTGGTATTATTGCGTTTTGAAAATTTGAGTTCAAAATCGAAATTAGCGACCATAAAAATGCCCGAGTGACGTGTTTTAAGTGAAACAGACCAATTTAAAAAAAATTTTTATTTATTAATTTATATGGATATGGTTAACTTTCGTTCTTTCTTAAATGGGACATATTAAAAATTCGATCTTTCTCTCTTTATCTAGCTATGGCTGCCTGTCTGTCTCGGAGTCTATAAGAGATAGGGTCACTATATTCGAAGCTTTGACTCTCTTAAACTGTCAAGTGGTCACTTTCCAACGGTATTTTTTACTTGAGTCCTGTTGTGTTATCTTTGAACTACAAATTTAGTATGGATTTTACCTACAATAGTCCAAATGAAATATCGCAACAGGGGACAGCCCCTATACGAATTTACCCCAATTTTTTTTTTTTTTATAAAAATCCAATACAATAAAAAATTTTTTTTAAATTGGGTACAGAGTTTCTTGTAGTCAAGCCCATGGTGTAATTATGTTAGGTGGTGTCAAGTGAAACTATAGTTCCATAGGAAACGAGCGTATTTGAGCTAAAGGGATAGCTTACTTATTATTTTTACTTTACAAGTGTAAGAAGGAGATAGATAAAGGCCTACCTCGTCAACAAACGAAGTACAACTGAGGCTGGTATCCATCAAATTGAGAAGGAAAAAGCGCTTGACATAACCAGATATAATTGAATCATGGTCGAGCCTACTCTACTTTGGCGTTTTTCTTTTTTTCATTATAAAAGAGAAAATCACATCAATAGAGTCATAAATAAAGTATGGTAAAAAACATTGCATAGGCGTATTTTTACATTTAATCAGTTAAACTTGATGAATTTTAACCAATGGAATATTTATTTGAATTATTTGAACTCAAATATGCGAATACTAAATGATGTCAGAAAACTATTCCAACGTGTTTCGATAAATTGTTTACGTGATAACAAAAAGCGTGTCAGCGGAAATGCAGCATAAAACACATGTGCAATAGAGCTGGAACATTTTCGATAGTCGCAACATCGACAGTTTTCGTGACGATAGTTTAGCTATCATCACTATCGATAGTACTATCGGGCTCAACGAAGATCAAATTTTATATTTTTTTGATAAAAATACAATTTTGCTTTTTTAAAACAAAACTGTGATAAAGAGGTAGAAATTTTGTGTGAGGTAAATTAGTCAAGAAAGTCCTTCAATACATGCATACCATGATTTTTAGTAACTGGGATTTCTCAGAAATACTAAATAATAACTCAAATACGTTTAATCATTCTATATGTTGATACTTATTGAATTAAGCTGTATGATTTACTTTTACAGCTTTTAAACGGAACCAAGGGTTTCGCGGAGCATTGTTTGAGAAAAAAGGTGTCCATAATTTGTTCATCTCTTATACCACGAACTCATAAGGTAAAAGGGAACTATATAACATGGAGACAGCACGTAGCTTTCATAAGGGATACTTAATCAAATTCCCCAGTTTCATATGAACAGATATAAACCTACACCACGTTTTTGAGTCTTTGCACAAAAAATTTTTTTGTATGGGACAATAGTATACCTAATTTGCTTTAAATCGGATTATATTGTATTTAATATTTTTTAATACTAATCATACAAAGACTTTCTTAGCAACCTTACAAATTGAAGTTTAGTCACAAGAGAGTGAAGTTAAATTGCTATATTTTAAGATTAAGTTTGTATGTTGATAATAAAGCTATCCGATAATTTTTGACAATCGATAATGCTAGTCAAGAAAAAGACCATCGATATTGTCATTATTGCTATCGATAGTTATCCAACTCTTATGTGCATACGTATTATTGAGCAGAGTTGTCCTGCAATCTGAACTGATTGGCGGGGAATGTATTTCAAATTTTACTTGGTTTATTTAAAAAAGGCCAATTATAATTTTGTGATTTATTAATTTTTATTTTTATATTATTTCAACTTTTTAAGTTGTGATTAGCGACTGCGACTTGAAAATCGCTGTGACTGCAAACAGTGATAAAATCGCAGTTCGCAGACTGAAAAACAATCAGTGACAGAACGATAAACAAAATCGCTGCTAACTGAACTATTTCGCTACACCAACACAACAAACCGACTGACACTTCGGGAGATTAATTAGAGAATTATGTGACACTCCTGTTTATTTTTGATATTCCAACGTATCGCATAATTTTGTGATTGTAGTCTCCGATTTTTCATTTAGCATTCGCATCAAAAGCTTATTGAGCAAATCAAATTGATTCGAAATGAAGGGCGGCTTAAGTAATTGTCCGTCACTTATATCATTTTTTCCCTTTTTAAATTTGTTTATTTTAAATGCAAATAGTTAATTGTAATTGGTCTTATTTACTGCTCAGCTTCCTCACGATCGATTTAAATAAATTAAATTGTAAGCCCAATGCTTAGATTAAATCCGAAAGAAAAATAACAAAATCAAAATATTTTGGCAAAAAAAAAAAAAAAAAAAAAATACACTCATTTGTGTATGCCATTCAAAAATCTATTTGTGTATTAAAAAATACAGTAGCACTTAAATAAACAAGTTCAGTTTTCATTTCCTTCAAATTGAGTGATTTGCGAACTTCAATTAAATTTGCAGAAGGTAAATCCAAAAAAAAAAAAAAAAAAAAAAAAACTTCAGGGCAAATCACAAAAAAAGTAGTAGCATTAATTTTTAAGATTGTTAACAAAAAATATTTTAAATATTCGATACAATTGAAGACATTAAGAAAAAAACAACTAAAAAAAAAAATATATAAATAAATAACAATTTTCAAGGTCATTGAACAATCAAAGAAATCAACGAACCAACAAAATCGATGACGATGACGATGACAACGACGACAACAAAATAGCAAAGCAAAATAAATACAATAAAAAATCCGAAAGAGTTCAATAAATAAGTGAAGCGTCAAAAGATAGAAAGAGAGAGAAGGGGCAGCTCAGAAAATTTAGACCTAAAAAAATAAACACACATTGACACTGGCCCAAAATCTGCTATGAATTTTGAAAAGCCTGTCAGTTGCGGCTTGGCTAAAATAAAACAAAACAAAAATAGGCAAAAATAAATAAAAACAAATAAAAATAATTATTGCGAAATACAATTTTTTTTTTGTCGGCCAAAGCCGCACTCAAAGTCAAAGCTGTGCTGCTGGTCTTCATTGGACAAAGTCGAAGTCGCGTGTCAAAACGTGACGAAAATTTCTAAAAATTGTGCCACACGCAAAATGCGTTCAGCATTCAAATCAACCAAAAAAAAAAAACTAAACGAAATGAAATCATGCGAAAAAAAACAAACTAAACGAAGAAATGAGTTCAGTTGTTTTTAGAATTTAAATTGTGAATTTTTTAATTCTTTGACAACGTTTTATAATTGCACAATAATATGGAATGGAAAAGTTTACTTTAGTTGACATAAAGTTTGGTAGTCCTGTGTAATTAAACAAAAAATCGATTAATAATCGATTTATTTTTTAAGTACAAAAATTAACCTTCTGCGGATCACTTAATTAATTTCTATTACTAAATTTATAATGCATCATATTATACATCGAGTTAAATTTTTAAAAATCGATTTTTTTCTTTTAATCAATTTTTTACACATCACTAAGGTTTTATTAAAATATTAAACATCTTCTCTGTCATTCTCCAGATTTAAGTAGAAAAATTTTCGAACATTTGGGAAAATTCTTATTAGAAGATTTATTCAAAATTTACCGTAATCGAAGCCTAACTAAATTTGTTAAGGCGACAAAATGGTGGTCTATGAGCTGTCTCTATAGATCATGTGGCACCACAGTATACATCTTTTGGCCTAAGTGTCGTAGCGCTTGCCTGACCACTCGACCACCTAAACCTAACCTAACCTAAAATTTTATTTAGTTAAATAAATTTTATTTTTTTTACCATTTCCTTGACTTTCTGATAATAGATCTGTTGCCAATCTTTTTTAATGATGCACGTTTTTTCATCTTATTTATTTATTCGGAGAGTGGACTGATCTTTTTTTTCTGACAAGTCCACTTGGACTTGTCACTGACTTAAAAAAAATAACTAGTTTGCATTGTTCATACGGGCCAATCAGTGACTCTTCAGAGTGAATCCCTGACCCATGACGAGTCAGCTGTAGTTTGTTACAGTTGACCAAGGAAGTAGCCAACCTTAATGTTGTTTCCTATCTAATTTTATATGACATTGTTCTACAAAAGCTGACTCCTCCGGCTCGGCGACATCCTGGGCAGTAGCTTACCATCACTAGGTTGTCTCTGCATTTAATGAAACTTTGTAATTCTCAAATAGTTTTATCCCAATATAATATGATAACTATAACCATAAAAGCCTGAGGTTGTGCCTGGGCCGAGGCAGCGAGGCAAGAAAGTGGTCAGAGCGAAAGTGGAGACTCAAGTAAGTCACCACACGTTCCCATCGTTAGGGCAGAGTATAGTAGAAACATGGTACCCTTCGATAACTGGAGACTCTAGGGGGAGTCTATTGTACCGAAAAAATATTATAGTATAATACAAATGATAATGATCAGTCAATGTCCCAGGCTGATGTAGAGACGGACGCATCAGCTTTTGTAGGACATGAGACTGGTTAGCTCGAGGAAAAGAGTTGACCACGCTAGGCTTAAAGTAAGACGGCAATTTGTTTTGTCAATATTTTTTTTTTTAATTTCCCCCCATAGTAATTTAACACTGCTATCTGTAGAGCACGTATCTTAAGTCGCCATGCCAAAAAAAACTATGAGCTTCAGATTTAGACACCTGCGACTATTTTCTGTTTTAAAGCCTCCCCTAAAAACTTACCAGTTTTTCGGGCATTTGAGGTTATGTTGTACCGATTTTCAAGTTTCTTATTATTTTTTTATCTATTTGATTCTGATTTTGTATGTTAGCGTTACTCTTAAGAATAGCCGTATGCCATTATCGCTTGTAGGCTTCAAAAACTTTGTAGCTCCGTATTCTCTTACATCTCGCTCTTTGCCATAAAGCGTCTATCATAATTTCTTTGTCGCGTAATTTGTTGCATTCAAATTAGCGTCACTTAGAGACAGGGGAAAAACAAAACAAAATTTTAACTTAAAACGTTAACAACAATTAAACACGCAAAACAACGCGCAACTCAAGTCGCACGTCGCACATTTTATGTTGAGCTTGTTTGTGGCGCATGCGCAACTTGCGCATAGTGCTACCATTTCACTTCATCACAATCCTCTTGTCTACACTCTTCAATCCAGGTTATCATTTGGCCTACTCTGCGTCATCGTTGCGCATCGAGCTACGCGAAGCCAAGTTAAGTGAAATTACTTGGGTGCTTTTTGCCTGCCATGTGCAAAAGTGTCGCAATTGTACATAACTTTGAAATTGTTTGGTTAAATTATGAATAAATGTGCTTTTGATTGTCATAAATGAACTCTGTACAAATGCGACTCATTCATTTAAGGTTTGTTTTTTTTTTTTTTGTTAAGATGATAATTATTTTTGATTTATTTTTTTATCTTTTTCTTCTTTGAAGTAAACTTAATATAAATAAAAACTCTTTGAGAGCGCATTGCATGCACATTTGTGTCCATTTATAAAGAGTTTTCAATTCTTTAGCAGAATAGATGCATAAATTGAATTAAGTTGGCTAAAAGTATTGTTCATAATATGTTCGGGAGGATAGCTCGACTATCCCGAAAACTCCCGAAAATTTTTAAAAGTTTCCCGATCCCGCCCAATCCCGAAAAAATTTTGGGACCCTAAATTTTTTCGTGATTGGGCGGGATCCCGCGGGATTCCCGCCCGACGCCCATCTCTAGTTCATACACTCTTCCAAGGGCTTAACAGTGACAAAAAAATACTGTACAGTCGCCACCTCTTCATCGTTTTTACAACTTCTACAAAAATCGTTGAGAGCTCCCCTAGTCGAGCGACATGTTTGCCAACTAGACAGTGTTCTATGAGAGCTCCAATAAACGTGGATAGAGTATGCCTGATATGGCGCTTGAGTTGGACTGTTCGCTTAGTATTGTATTCTGGCCACGTGAGTTTGAATACATTGCATTTGGAATTTGTGGCCCATCTAATTACTGCTAGTTTGTACATACTCATAACTGCTTGAACATATGTATTACATTCTAGCATTTATGTATTCCTGCGGAATACATGCCAATCATCAACATCGTAGACTTTTGTAATGGTTGTGTCTTTTAAAATGAGATGTCACCAGTCACCATGTCCTCAAAGAAAAATATTCACGCCGACGGTTCTACGGTATGTTAATAGTAGATGTTACTTTCGAAAACTTGATTTCTCTTATCGAGTTATCGGTGCGTTTTTTTGAGCAACGGATTACTACATTACTTAAAGTAGAAACACCAAATTCGGTTTGATTAACGCCTATAATATACAAAAAAAATATCAGATCGGCCACCTATAACGCCAATTGAAATATTACTGTAAGTCGAAAATGACTGTATGGAGGGTATCACTATATTTTATAAAAATGAACACAACAGAAGTACAAAACAAGAGAATGCAAAATACTGTTATCTTTTGTAACGGCACTCCACTTATATTCTTCATTATTAATTTCTTAATTTAGCCACTTATAACGCCATTTACCAAAAATATTAAAAAAAAAAAAATTGTAGTTTATAGTCCATAGCCGGGACTCATCCATACATTGGCAGATGGAGACATGTCTTCTGTAGGTCTCAACTCTTGTCAATGCCCATGGTCATTATGACCAAAAGGTATAACATTGACAAGGAATTTAGCATGAGATGGTCAAGCAAGAAAACTGGGACATCTAAAAATAAATATGCAATAAAACCATCAAGAGGTAAACAGACGGGTTTCTCATCTAGGAAGGCACCGGTTTAGGTCCCAAGCACAAAACTTTGGGAACACCTATAATTATAATTCAATAATTCGTTGTACAAAGATCAATATTGACAGGAACACCAAAAATTGTGATATCGCAATATTATCGGACAGTGAAGTAGCTCTTAAGGCATTGCACTCCGTTGTAGTAAAATCCAAACTCGTACAAGAGGCTATATCCACCTTGAATGTAATAGGACAACGCAACAGAATACAATTATTGTGGGTGCCTGGGCACTCAAACATCCTTGGTAATAAGCAAGCAGACGTAATACCCAGAAAGGTGGCTGCATTTTCTTTGAAACAGTCAGAACCTTTTTGTCCCATTTGGAGCCACACAAGAAAGTGTATGCAAAAAGCCAAACTACTAATAGAGGGATTCAACTCTAAGGTCATCAAAACATTAGTTAAGCTGAACAGAACCCAGCTGAGGATCATAATAGGGCTCCTATCTAATTATTCTGTAGAATGGAAGAGACACCCATCCACATTCTATCAGAATGTAAAGTTCTTACTCTTCATAGAGCAGGTTACGAAAATAGAACCTATACAAATGATTAGATTCATACAAAAAACTAATCAATATGGGAAAAAAATTTAATCAATATGGGCTTGCAAAATACCTTTCTAGCTAGCAGTATACATGCCCATATATCGAGAAAGGTATTTCAAAAAAATTTTTCATGTCTAGAACAATCAAATGACATTAAAGGATGTTAAATATTGTTGGGGCCTTTCTAAACCTATGAAAAGTTATGCACCTGAAATAAATAAAAGTTACCAATGATATTCAAAAAACAAATTAAAATTTTTAATTCTTCTTGTAAATTGGATTAAAACTTTATAGATTATTTTAATTCAAATAAATTAGTTTATAAAAATTGTCACAACATACTCAAGTAAAGAACAAAAACTCTCAAGGTACTTTTTAATTTAAAAAAAGAAGTTAATTTATGCAATACAATTTTTATTACAACTTCAACTACGAACTTGAAAGTAACACCAGCTTTAGTTCTTAAGGGTAAAGACGCACAAAACCTCGTAAGAATAATAATAAAAGTAATTAAAAGCGGAAGTTCATTGCGAATAATTTTATTAGCATCAAACTATTAAAAAAGGCAGTTAACTATTCTACAACAAAGTTAACCGACATTAAACTTCGAACTGACCTCCATGAAAGCCTAACGAGACCAACTTGCATGGCAGGTTGACTTTGTGAATTCTTTATATAAAATTTAATGAGAATAAAAATACATTTTATGATACAATATAAAAT
Source organism: Leucophenga varia (assembly GCA_018903435.1). Classification (NCBI taxonomy): domain Eukaryota; kingdom Metazoa; phylum Arthropoda; class Insecta; order Diptera; family Drosophilidae; genus Leucophenga; species Leucophenga varia. The sequence goes on from JAEIFJ010001868.1 coordinate 105,694, forward strand.
CAAGAACAAACTCATTAAACTTAAAAAAAATATAAAATAAAATAAAACTGAATGGACTTTATATGCTAGATGAGAAAACTTTTATTGACTTAGCAAATAAAAAAAGGTCTTTAAGTCAAAGCACAATGTCTAAATAAATATTTAATATAGATGATTAAGTCTTAAGTAGAATTTAAAAAAAAAGCATTTGACAAAGTTACACATTAAAATAAATATTGACTCTCAGAATTTCATTGAAAAACATTTAGTATTCATTTTAGTCAGCTCCAGCTCATTAAGATGAAATCATCTTCCCATGCCAGTCCCTTCCTCAGTTTGACATTTTTAAAACTTATTTCTCAATTTGAACGAAGTGTATAAATACTTCAGTTTCACGCAATAAAAATTCTTTAAATAATTTCTTATAATTTACGACACTTTGCGGCATTTACTTAAAAATATTTCGAAAATTTTGTAAAGCGATCTAAAAATTAACAGAAAAATCGTTTTAGTTTTTTTTTTTAATGTTAAAAATTAATTTTTTATTACATTCAACGCTATTAATTTAATTGCATTCTTGTGTCCTTACATTCAAAAACATTCATTTTAAGACCCCAACCAAAAAAAATTCAAAGTTTTTAATAGCACACATCAAAAAAAAAACTTCTATACTAAATTGGCTGCAATATTCTTAACTTTAGTCTATAATCGCATTCAATACAATTCAATTCAATTAATTCATATTTTATGATGTGAAATTTATAAATGAGTGGCAACACGTAGGCTGGTGGGGTGGCATAACGAGTTGCTAGTTTAAGAATTCCAAATAGGTTAGACCATTAAATTAAATATCATTCAGATATTGAAATAAAAGATATCTAGATAAGAATATCGTGAAACGTGTAATCCATTCTATTTGTTAAATCAATTATTAAAAGAGTTCAAACAGTTAATTAAATGATTTTACTTTATCCTAATGTTATTTATTTTGTTATTTTATGTATTCGAGGAAAAATTTTATCTATATAAAAATCATTTTCACCTGACTGAGAGACTGACTGAAGATAGTGAAGATTAGATGACGGCTGAAGATAAAAAGCTGATTTTTTCCCTGGTATAATATATGGGAAACTTCAGGAGCTTGGCGGCACCATTAAATATTATCTGATTAAAAAAACTGTCTGTACCCAACCTATATGTTATGATCCTGAAAGTTATGTTGTATAATGATAATGCTCTGATAAACTACTGTTAACTAGAGGTGGAAAACTATCGATAGCATTATTTTTCTACCATCATCGATAGTTCGGCTTACACATTACTAAAATAAATTTTTGGGCGTTTATTAATTTGTGGCGTCACTTAAGCATGTAAATTTATATTGAAAATGATTGAAAATTTGTTTGTATGCATAATTAATGCACATAGAAATACAAACAAAATAAAGTGAATGTCACTGATAATCGTACATCTCAAAAATTTTCATTGCTTGGCAAAAAAAACCATGTTTCATTTTTAAAAAAAATATAGAAAAGTTAGCGTGGATGGGACTATTGTAGACTATCGATAGCTTTAAAACAACAATCGTCGACTATCGATAGTTTTTCACCTCTTCTGTTAACCTACTGTAGAGCCGTTAGCGTTAACATTTTATTTGAGGACATGGTGAATGGTGACATCATCTTTTAAAAGGAGTCATCGCACAGGGATACATAAATGCTTGGGAAGTAGTATGTTCAAGCAGTTATGAATATATATATATGTTATGGTACGTAGGTGCTGCTTTCGAAAATTTGATCTCTTATATCGACTCGATTATTTAGCTAACGGAAACGGGCATTAGGAGTTTTCATACAAAGTCTCGAAGATAATTCGTTTCCCGTCAGACAGAATGAAAGACATAGCTAGATTGACCCAGTCAATTTAATAATATATATTTTATGGTGTATGTCAAATATCCCTTTAATCTTTGGGAAAAGGCAGAAAATATGCTGCTATGTGGAAAATATAAGCATCCTTCAAATTCGCTTTAATTGTCTTATTGTTAGATAGATAGAGAGAGATTACGAAAACATTCGTAAATATTAGGTAATTCTTCTCTTTTCAACTACAATTTAAATTCCAGTTTTGAGATGTCAATGGGAATGCGATATCGTTAGACGGATGAATAGATTTATATGGCTATATAACATTTGATGGTGAATAAAAATTTTCTAGTTTTTAATACGAAATGTGTTCAAAAAGTATCGCGAATTTTGAATTTTCGCGGGTTACGTATATTCGAATTTCGATTTTTTTTGTGGCGTTATGTTGGTACTCATGTCTCTCACTTATGCCGACAAGCTCGGCCATTTTGAATGTTCACTTAATTGTTGACAGCTGCTTTGTTTGCACGTGTTTTGGATCGTCTTCGATTTTTATCTATTCAAATAAATGGATCAAAGAACCTGTATCAAATCTTGTGTGAAAAACGAAATTAAGTGCGCGGATGCATTCCGAATGTTGACTGTGGCATACGGAGAAGCTACCTTGGACCGAAGCAACGTTTATCGGTGGTACAAAATGTTCTCAGAAGGCCGAGAAGATGTGAACGACGAAGAGCGCCCTGGTCGACCATCGACCTCAACGGACGATGCTCACACCCAAAAAGTAAAAGAATTAGTGCTTGCACACCGTCGATTAACTATGAGAGACATGGCTGATGAAATTGGCGTATCGAAAGGATCAATTAATACAATTTTGAAGGATGTTTTGGGCCTCAAACGTGTCGAGTGTCGATTGGTACCAAAAGTGCTGATTTTTTTTTTAAACTGCACTGATTTTTCATGACTTTTTTGCCAAAAATCCAACCAATATCGTTCCGCCAACACCGTATTCGCTTGATTTGGCTTCGTGTGACTTCTGGCTATTCCCAAAACTCAAGAGACCACTCCGGGGAACGCGTTTCGAGTCGATTGAGGAGATAAAACCTAAATCGAAGAAGGCGCTGATGGCTATACCGGAAAGGGACTATTTGGCATTGTTCGAGGATTGGAAAAAACGTTGGCATAGGTGTATTTTATCGGGAGGGGATTACTTCAAAGGGGACAAAATAGATATTCATGAATTAATAAATAATTTTTGAAAAAACACAAATTTCGCGATTCTTTTTGAACACACCTCGTATACCACAATTTATTAATCTACGCCTGATAGATTTTTGAAGCAATATGAAACTTTGTGCCGGTACTAAGCAATGTTGTGGTGTCTCAAATCTGGTAAAATTACTTCTTAGCTCTTTACTAAAATTAAATGACTTAAAACATTTTTAGTTACTCACCTCTTCGACTTTCTTATGCACCATAGTCGGAAATAGAAACCAACCGCAATAGGCGCCCAAAGCGGCTATTAAAACACCCAAAGCACTTACAACTATTGACCAGTGTATCATTTTAAAAGACATTTTGTAAATTTAACAAAATATCAAATCATTTATTGAACTCTTTTTTTTTTTTTTTTTGTTAATAAGAATTTTTGTTGTTATTTCTGCTTTTTTTTTGTTGTTATTTGTAGATTTCGTGATTTTTAAAAAAGATGCATTGACCAAGTTTCGGACGCGAATACAATTGAATTCTTTTATTATTATTTTTATTTTATTATTTCCAAAAAAAAAAAAAAACAAACAGAAATAATAATAAAACAGAGTAAACAGCAATTGAAATGGGAATCAATGCTGCTGACCTATGCCAAGTTTAAATGCGTTTCATATGCGGGGATTTTGTGTATTGCCGCTGCCTTTGCAGCATGACAGCAATTTTTTTTTTTGGGGTTTTGTTTTATTTGATTTTTTATTTTAAGATTTTGTTTTAAGCGTAATTGATGATAAAGATTACGTTGCAGAGGTGTAAAAAAATTTAAAAAAAAAATAAAATAAAAACTCAGATACAATGCGCACTATTTATAATTTACTTGGTTTTTTTATTTGATTTCTTTTATTTTTATTTTTTTAACAATTTTTTATTTTTTTTTTTTTGGTGTTTGGGTGTTTTGAAATAAACAAGTTGTCGCCTTGTTGTTGTTGTTGTTTTAGCTTTTGTTGTATTTTATTGTTAACTTTATTTTTTTGTTTTAATTTTTTTTTTTGTGGTTTATATTTCACTTGGAAAAAAGTTTTAAATAAAACTTGTTTTTTTTATTTCTTCAGCGAAAGCATTTTTTCTTTGCGGTTTTTGAAATTTGAGAAAAATTTGTCATTTATTTTTTTAAATTTTTAAAATTATTATTAATATTAATAATTATTACAATTCGTAGGCAATGCACGTTTTTCACTGACAATAATTTTTTTGCGATTCGTACATTTTATATTGTCAGATACTATATATCGGATAGGCTTTATATATATAAACACGTAAGCATGTAACCAACTAATGACTCTTCAATAGTCAATGTCACAAAAGGATAATTAATGAAACAATCATTTTATAAGCAATTTGTGTTCTAACATTTCACTGAGATTATATCGCATACAAAGGATTCCCATGACATGCGCTTCATGAGATACGATCAGAGCGCGCTTTTATAGGTTTTTTTTCCCGGTCAGTCACAAAACACAAAAAAAAACATGAGATACTTTAGCACTCGACACACGCGAATATTAGAAATTTCGCTGGGCGCACTTTAATAGCTTCATTATAATTATTATTATTATTAATTTTTTTTTGTATATGTTACGTATGCACTTTAGGCTTTGGAAAAAAAAAAGCCAAACGAAAAAAACAAACAACAATATTGGCGACGACTAGAGTTGAGCGACAGTTTGCAGCGTACTGATTTGTATTTGAAAATGTCAAACCGAGCAAAGCAAATCATCGACAGCAAAACTAAAAACTAAAGAAAAAAAAATATACAAAATTCAAACAAAATAATTCCAAAAGCGCAACCAAAAAAAGTATCTGTAAACTGCGAACGAAAAATACGCGCTTAAAGATACATTTTACAATAATAAAAGTTCAGCGCGGGTTTGAGTTGCAAGCGTGTTGCGCAGCTGAAAAGAGACACAGAGAGAGAGAGAGAGACTTTAAGCAAGATATATAGTATAGCCCATGAGCCCTATGCAGCCCTGTCGCATGCGCTCAAAGGTTTGATGTATCTCATTGACAGCATCGCTCTTATATTTTTAGTTTTCTCTTCATGCTTTGCAGTTCATTCATGCAATTCCGTCAGTTGCTGTTTATGTTTATTTATAAATTTACTTTGTGTTGTCTTTCATCAGCTGTTTTTCTTTTTAATTTTTTCGTTTTCCTTTTTGTTACCTTCTCTTTGCATAATTTGTTTATTTAATTTCTTTATCTTTTGCTTGTTTTAGCATCATCGCACATATTGCCGCTATACAATTAAAAAATAAATGAATGGCAAAGTGGCGCATCATGGCTCTTGTTTTTTTATATTTTTTTTTGTTTTATTAGTAAAAGAGATTGGCATTAAATAGGTGAAATGGTTCAAGGTTTTCGGTAGCAACATATACAGGGTGCTTTAAATGATAATTTAAACTTTTAAAAATGTATAACAAATTCAAAAAAAATTTAAACCTTTTTTTTGTTTCATATTATTTGAGTTGCGTTTTGTAAAACTTTTGGGTCAAATGTGGATAAAATAAAGCTAGAGATTGTTTGGAAATCGTATAGTAGATGTTGTAGGTCTCCTCGAGTAAAAAAAACTGTATACTTAGAATAGACTCCAAAAATCTGAATTTATTGTCGAAAAACTGATTTTCCATTTTTTTTCACTGAAACGGCTTTTATTCAGTAAATTAGTGTAATCACTAGGACTGTGTGATTAATCGATTAATCAATGAACAATCGATTATTTTGTGTAATCAACTGATCAATTGTTGGAAGATCAATAGTTGAAAAAATATACTAATTATTTAATCAATAATCAAGTAGTTGATAGAGGATAGAGATACAGTCTTGGCATTTCCAAGCGTGATAAGAAAGGTTTTTTCAGATGAGAAGCAAAAAAAAAAAAAAAAAAGGTCTTCACTCTTTAGCTTTTATAGGTTATACTAAGAATATAAAATATAATAAAATCAAAAAATTATATTAAAAATTATTTTTTGATAATCATGATTAATCAGCAACAACCGATTTATTTTTACAATCATCAACAATCGATTAATTCAAACAATCACACCATATATACTGCCCGAAAGGTCTACGTTTTTTCATTCTAAAAATCGGTTCGTAATTGACTCAATTGTAGCCCCATTAGTCAAAAAACGGGAAAAAAATTGGACTCCCGAAATATCTAGTACTATATAGTTTTTATATTCGACCAGACAACCTACCTATAAAACTTGGATGCCATTTTTTTTGTCGCTTAATGTTATTCATTATTAAAAAATTATGCATCTAAATTCAACTAAATATGAGACCAATAGACTAGGCCTTTATGGTCCCTAAAGATTATAATGAATAGCAAATTTAGTGTCAGTATTGAAAAATGCAACTTACGCAGCAGTGGTGTAGATAGTTTTTTGCTTTGAAACCAAATATTAATTTGTTTTTTATTTTAATCAAAAAATATAAAAAATAAAAAATGTTTAATAACAAAAAATGGATTTGTAGGCTAATTTGGTCTTATCCAAATTTTGTACTGAATAAATGTGTTGACCTAAGAAGATTTTTTTATCCAAATAAGCTCTAAGTCGTCATAACCCATAACAACTTTATATAAATATATAGATGAACAGACAAAATTGGATCGACTCCTACCGTTAAGCTAATAAAGAATATTTACAATATCTGCTATGCTCACATAATCGAAATCGCTAAAAAATTTACGATTTCAAATCGGCAGCGTTTAAACGCGACAATGTGAAAAGTAAACATAGATTAAGTCTTTACACTTTTTAATATTACTACTTCTAAATTCAAATTTTAAATAATTACTTTCTACTCACGCCTAAATTAAAAAAGTAGAAATTTTAGTTAAAACAATAACAATTTGCGATTTGGCTAGACCGATAACTAGGGTGATTGTTGAAAATAATCGATTGTTGATGATTGTAAAAAAAAAAATTGATTGTTGCTGATAAATCATGATTATCAAAAAATATTTTTTGATATAATGTTTGAACTTTATAATATTTAAAAAAAATACTTAGTAAACCCTTCTTTTTTTTTTTTTTTTTTGCTTCTCACCTAGAAAAAGGTGATATCTATCCTCTATCAACTACTTGATTATTGATTGTTGATAAATCAACTATTGATTATTCAACTAATTGATCAGTTGATTATACAAAATAATTGATTGTTCATTGATTAATCGAATAATCACACAGTCCTACCGATAACCTTTTAATTTGAAACTGATTGCTAAGATGCAAAGAAACATTTTTAAAATGAAACATAACTTAAATAAATGATGTGATTATGGGAGCAAGGCAGTATATGTAGGGTCTACTGTGTTTTTTTTTTTTTTTGTTGAAAACATGGCAAATTTTATGAAATACGCATCAAGTGTTTCTTTTCTTGTTTTCAGACCAAGACATTGCAAAAATGTATGGTGAGAGCACCATTAGTGAAAGGACGGTTTTACGACAGATTTTAATGCTTTAAAAGTGAGGCATGTTCCCGTAAGCTGTAGGCTGAAATGAAACAGATACATGTGAATGTCAAAAAGTCAATCTACTTGATTCGCTTACACAAAAATTTAACTGTATCATGTACGAAATAATTTTTTTAGTCTTATAAAACTGATCACTTCTTCCATAGACTAGATTAATGCTCCAGTTACAGTTTTCAAACTGTTATGCTAATTGCTGATCTCAACGAAACATTTTTTTTTTATTTTATCAGTCTAATAATTTTTGTTGGAATGAAGTTAGCGACCTCAAATCAAGTTTAAAAGTGCAAAAAGTGTTAATTGCCAAATTGCAAAAATCAGATACGAAGCGCAGCGTTATAAACGGTCGCCCTTATTTGTGTTGAATATACGCGCCATCTCTTTCTATTGTACATCTCTGTCTCTTACGCACGCTGAGACGTGGGTGGATTAAGACGTGCCTCACAAATTCAATTCATTTTATTGAGAAGCAACGATTGCAAACTTGACAAATGCGGCATATTAACAGGTTTTCCATAGATATTATTCATTTAATACTCTTCATGCATAAAGGGGCATGGTATATTAGTTTACTTTTATAGTATGTAACATTTAACATGAAATGTAACACATGAAATTTTACAAGACGTGTCATCTAAGTAGTCTTGTATGGCTTTTCATCCAAGAAGTCTTCTCATTATGTCATTGGAGCATTAATGCTGCGTTGATGACTTTTCCGCTGGTAGTGTTAAAGTGAAGTGTATACAAATTTCGGCTACTCTGTTTTCTAACAAAAAACATTTTCTTTGATTTTGATTTTGATTTTTATTTGTTTTTGTATTTTTTTTACTTTGTTGACAGTTTGCGTGCGTTTTGATCGTAAACTTGTAAAGAGAATCACAACAACAGAAACATTGGCTTAGCTAAGTTTTTTTTTTTTTTTTTTTGAACTTGACACTATTGTAAGTGGCTGATTTTGTTTTTGTTGTTGTTATAAATTGAATGTTGCGATGGTATTTTAGATTTTGCAAAAATGTTACGCTTTAAATATTAAACAGTTTGATAAGGTCTTGTCTTTTTAGATTCTTGTATTTATTTATTTATTTATTTAAAAACCTACGACAGCACCGAGGCGTATGTGTAATATTTATTGAAAGATATAAATTTTTGATAAAATTTTTATTGTTGACTCGGCACCAATGCGGTGAAATGGTGTGTAACCGGCAGCTGGGGGAAGTGATTAAACTGATAATATCATTTTTCCCTTCATTAGTATAAAACTGTGACCACAGTTATTTCAGAAATGTAGTATCTTAGGTGTTTAGTAACTTCTAAGCATTTGATTAGATATTTTTAAAATATGCATTACACTGAAGAAAAGCATATATTACCATCTTAACTGTAAAACAGCGTTTTCTGTACAGCTGTGATAGCATTCGGTGTGTTGAAAAAAAACTGCTTTTGAAAATTGTACATTGCTTTCAGAGAAAATAGTCATTTCTGGTTATAATATAGGTAATATTATACATTAATACAGCATGACTATCTGTGGCGGCTAAAAGCAGCTAAAAGGGCATCAGTGGGTACGAAATTGAGAGAGAGAAAGAGCGCTATAACCTTGTCTAAATTTTACCATGAATGAGCTTGGTGCAATCATGGTGGAAATTTAAAGGCGATGTCAAGCGAAATGATGGTACCTGGAGTATGATTACGAAAGTGATTGCTTACTTTTCATTTTTAGAAAATAAAAAAACGATTCTCTTTTTTGTTTTTGTTTCTTTTTATAACAATGAAATACAAATGACGTTGGTGCAAAAATACGTTGAGAGAGTCAGAGCGTTTGATATAACTATGTTTAATTGAACCATGGCAGCAATCATCGTGGAATTACTTAATGGTGGTGGTACACGCTCTCTCTCTCTCTCTCTCTCTCTCTCTCTCTCTTTTAACCATGTTCGAGAGAGATGCAAAAGAAAGATACGTTCTGTTCGTTTCGTTTAGAAAAAAAATGTTCTTAAATGTTTAATAATAAATATGTACAATGAATGGATTTTTTCTTTATATATACTATGATTAATTTACATTATTTTATTTATTTAAAAAAAAATAAATATATATTTTATTAGTCACTCAAAGGAATTTTGTATTTATTTAATAAATTTATTGTGAACACTCATGATTGTCTTTTATTGTGCTAACAGCTGAAAAATGCGTGCGTATAAAAATGTCATGCGTTCATCCGACACACGACCATTCACAACGACATGTGCCTTCAAGAGCGCAGACAAAATAAGTACACCACCTTAAGATAATTTCACCATGCTGATAACGTAAACATATAAAAAGAGAGAGAGAGAAACTAGAAAGAAACAAGAATCGAATACACCATCCGTTCCTTGATGCCATTTTAGCTTGTTTTTGTCTTTTTTACGCACTCATATATGGTAAACTGTACAGAAATTTTTAACAGAATATCATATGTGTATGTGTGTGAGAAAGAGAAAAAGTTGAAATGGCATCACTGCACCTAATATCAGTGATGCCATTTTACCTTTTCTTCTCTCTTTCTAAATGGCACCACACTGCCTGGAATCATTGCATCATGGGTTAGTATGTTACCAGTTCACTTCAACACTGAAAATTACAACACGTCAAAAAGTGGAAAAAATCACATTTTTTACCTTAGATCCATATTAATCAGCTATTATTTGTTTACACAAATGTCAGTTTAATATAAAATCTGTCAGTTTAATATAATTTAAAGAAAAGTGTAAAGTAAATATGTAAAGTTAATAAAATATTGAAAACGTTGAGAATACATAAAAAAAACTTGCACATTTTTTATATACAAAATTTTTTTTAAAGGTTTCTGAACCGTAGCATAAGATTTTCTGGTCGTTGTTAATTGCTTTCGTCATTATCAGAAATTTGGTGTAAATATGAGGCAAACTGTCAATCAAAGTCAACGCTACACAGTTTTGCATGTTGAATTTCCAAGCATAATGAAAAACACGATTTCAACTATAAGAAAAAAAAAATTGCATATTCAAAAACAAAAAATTACATTTGCCCCTTAGACACAAAAACAATTTACACGAAACCTTTTGGTACTGATTAAGAAGAAAAGTTTGGGGACCTTTCGCTTATACAAAAAATATATAAATTATTGAAGATAAGAAACATTCAGTCCACTCAAAAATTTTCGAAGTTGAAAAATGAAGTAATTACACAGGGCAACATCGGCTTTTTTTTTCGAACTCGAGTCTGGTGCCAAAAGTGCCCATCACGTTTGTTTTTCGAGAAATCTTATATAGACCCCAAAAATCGCATTTTTTAGTGTTTGACCCTCTCTCAAAATCATGACGTGATGGCATGACTTTTGAACACCAGATTTGTGTTCAGCGCATATCAATACATTTATATGGAACCAGTCTCGTATCAAATAAAAAAAATATATGAATTTTCCAGGCCTGTATTTGCAATTCAATCGAATATACTGGACCATTAAAGGCTAACTCCATTTTATTCTATGTTGTAAATGTAGTGTCAGCTTTGTTTCGAACGTAAGTTGAAGTCTCTAGCATGGCTGGTTTCCGAGAGAAGTAGGGGGTAAAAACACCAATAAAAAATACGATTTTGGGATTTTAATCCGATTTTTCTTGATAAGCAGTAGCTGATCTAGCCATGTCTTTCTATCTGTCCGTCTATCCAACCGTCTGTCAAAAAACCACATTTTTTAATTTAGTACTGGGTTTCCCAATAAGAGCGGTTGGATTTGAAATTAAAAAAATACTAGAATTTTGGCCAAAACTAGTGCGTAATAATTTAAATTTAATGGGAATTTTTGGGACGTTTATGATTTAAACAAAATATCGTTCTGATGACCACCACGAATATTCTTGCACTGGTTTATACGATTCTTCCAAAGCGTATACTTATTCATGATTAAATGCCAAAACTTACTTAATTCAAAAATCAACATATGTCAGATTTCTGAAATCCAAGATGGCCGCTATCAGCTATTAAAATCATATCCTCAAAAAAAAAAAAAAAAAATTATAAAGTGTTAAGTATTTCTACAACTAAATTGGTCAGCTTTTTTTCATGCCAAATATAAAGTATCTAAATCACCTTTCCGATTCGGTAATTTCCAATGGTTTATTTTCAAGTCTTAATACAAAAAAAAAAAAAAGAATTTACTAAATTTGACTTAAAGAAGAAAAACAAGTGCATGACCTCAAAAATTAAATTCAAATCTCGGGCAATCGTCTGCAAAATAAAAACTTGGCATGCCATGTTGTTTAAATTGATTGCATGTTGCCAGCAGACAGACAGACGGACGAAAGGACAGACAAAAACAAGTAGACCACACCAGCTACCTTTGCACTAAAATGACATATGAACGCTTAAACATAGTTTTACTAAGCATAGCACATATGGAGGTATGTAATATTATTCCAATATAAATATTCTAAGCACAAAGTTGATGACTTAAACTGATAGATAGATTGTTATTCTTATTTTAATATTAAGAATAAACTACACATAATGCCGCCGCCATCAAACATTTAAGAAACAATCAAATATGCAAAAAACACACACACACAAACACACAGATAATAGCAAACTAGAAAGAAAATAAATAAATACAAAAAACAAACGCAAATCGTGTCCTGCTAAAGTAAAGCGAGGCACATCAATTTAAGCATTTTTTCATTCATGCAGCAAAGTATCTAACGAACGATGACGATATGCATACAAATGCATAGATAATTCGTTGCGCCTGCAATTGTAGCATGCATATGCATAGATACAGATACATATGTATCTACGTATGTATGTATACGTACAAGTCTAGATATCATATATCTGACAGGCAAGTGCATGAGCACGCGCTTCCATTGAAGGCAGTCATTTGTGGCACAAGGACATAGCATGATGAGGCAAGCAGACGGAAAGGTTGGTGGAAAGGTCGGCATATGCCGGCCGGTATAATTTGTTTATGCCCAATTTCGTTATGCTGTAATTTGATTTTCGATACTTTAGTGAGTAATATCAAAATGCATACATTCACAACCGACCAATAAATATTCGCCAAAGCTCGGTAATAATAGAAATACAATTCAATAAATGAGCGGTCGATTTGTTTGTGGCTAAATGTGGCTTAGCTAAAACCGTCCGATTTATACTAAATAATATTTTTATACCATGTACCCAAAGGGAAAAAGGGTATATTTAGTTTGTGCGAATGTATATAACAGACAGAAGAAGGCGAGATAGACCCTATAAAGTATATATATTCTTGATCAGCATTGGAAGGGGAGTCGAACTAGCTATGTCTGTCTGTCCGTCCGTCTGTCCGTCTGTCATGCTGTCTGCCGTATGAAAACGATTATCTCGGAGACTATAAGAGGTAGAGCTTTCAAAATTGAAACATAGACTCTCCTAGGCCGTCAAGTGCTCACTTGCAAACGGTTTTTCTCTAGACCCATTTTAAGGGGTACCCCCATAAAAATATACCCCAAAATTTTAGGTTTTTGCATAAAAACGTCATTGATTTTTATTGTAGGAAGTTCAAATTAAGTATAAATTATGTCTATGATAGTCCCAATAGAATATCCCAATAGGGGTAGGACCAACAAAATTTTAGGTATTGCTTCCATACAAATTTACCCCAAAATGTTGGGTTTTTACATAAAAACGTCATTGTTTTTTATTCTACAAAATTCAAATAGAAAATTTTACATAAAAAGTAATGGTTTTTTATTCTAGGAAGTTCAAATTTAGTACAAATTATGTCTATGGTAGTCCCAATGAAATTGACCAATATGGGTAGGCCCAACAAAATTTTAGGTATAACCCCATTCAAAGATATACCCGATTTTTTAAGTTTTTCTATAAAAATCCAATTCAATGAGGTATGGTAATAAAATAATTCAAAAAATCGAAAAAAATGGTAAGTTTGCATGGGGGCTATATCTAAAAATGGGCGTGATACCTTTCTTCTGATATTGGATGGATGGATATTGGATAAAAAGTGTTTTTACCCGATTCGTAGTCAAAACATTCCTAAATAATAAATATTTTCACACAAAAAATCGAAAAAAATGGAAAGTTTGTATGGGGTGTATATCTAAAAGTGGGCGTGGCACCTTAGTTCTGCCATACAAACTGCCTAGGAACACAAAAAGCTTAAGTTTAAAGTTTCAGGTCAATATCTTTAAAACTTTCCGAGAAAAAACGCATTGCAACAGACAGACAGACGGACAGACAGACGGACATGGCTTAATCGATTCGTCTCGTCGAGCTGATCAATAATATATATACTTTATGGGGTCTCCGATGCCTCCTTTAATGCGTTACAAACTTTCCGACAAACTGATAATACCCTTCACACTATGTGTGGCGGGTATAAAAAATGGGTTAAATTTGTATGGAGCTTAAATAAATAAAAAATTTTTAGGTCCTACCCATGTTGGGTTATTTTATTGGGACTATCACAGAAGTTCCTAGAATAAGAAACAAAGAAGTTTTTACGCAAGAACCCATAATTTCGGGGTAAATTTGTATGGTAGCTTTCCCTTAAAATGGGTCTGGAGAAAATCGATTGTAAGTTGACGGCTCAGGAGAGTCTAAGTTGCAAATATGGTACCGTTATCTCTTATAGTCTCTGATATAATCTCTCTCATACACCAGACAGCAAGACAGACGAACGGACAGAGGGACATAGCTATATCGACTCACTTTGCAATACCGTATAGGGTCTACCATACTCCGATCTGCCTGTTACATACATTTGCACAAACATAATATACCCTCTTACCCATTGGGCACGTGAATTTATCTTCGAAATGGAAAGGAACGTTAATTTTTTTTTATCAAATTGATTGAATAATATCAATCTTACAGTGTTTTGAATTTCGCAACAAGTTTTAAGTTATACGATATTTCCTTTAATTTAACTCACTCAGATTGACTTTCCAATACGATGTTTCCCGACGAAGAGATTTAAGTTTACAAAACAATTCTATTATTTCAACAATTTCAATATTGATGCGGGCTGTGTTAAAAAATGGCGTAGCACTACAGTTTCAAGATGTTACTGCGTAGGGCCGAGAAAAGCATAGGTCTCGAATTTTAGGGCAATTTTTTCAAAACGGGAAAACAAGCATATTTCAAGCATATTCCACCCTAATGTATATCATTGGGGTGGGTCTCAGAGCAAAACCGTTAACTTCGATGGAACTTAAGCTTACGAGTATATACACATCGAAGAGTCTTTCAATAGTATGTGATTATCAGTGGCTTGGGGAGAACTTCGAGATGGGATGGGAGGGGATCAATGGTCTGACACAGCTCTAGTTTATTAAAAATATTTGATTCAGATTTTAAGCAAAAAAAAAAAATAGATATAACAATAATATTCTTGAAAATATCAGAAAATGAGAGTGCTATACGATATAGTGGTCCGATGCACATCATTTCGGTGGTGAGTACATAGGAAGATATTATTTGTGTTTTTTTTCCAACTTGAAATTAGTACGCGGCTAGACTAGGTATCCCTTATAGCAGTACCTGCAGAATTTGTAAGGAAGATGACACCCGGCAACTTTAGAACACTTTCTCTGTGTGTGTCCTGCACTTAGATCGAGTAGACTGAGACATTTTGGACATTGGCAGTTAGAATCTAACGAATCTAGCGATCTAACACTTTTATTTCCCTTCAAACTTAGGTCCTTCATTAGCTGTACTGGTTGGCTTTGATTCTACATAGCCTTCCACGTATAAGAGCATTCTCTACCGAGATTTTTAGTGGTAACAAAACGGCGTTTATTGCTTTATGAACCTTTCGACAAGCTGTATATTCCCGTTTACACAATATGTAACGGATATAACAATGGTCACGGCTGATGCAGAGATGATCCAGTGGTATTCAGCAAAGCCGAACTTTCATTGGACTAGCTCATGTGTTCATAGTTGCTCACCGACCTATGTGGGTCAATTATTAACTTGTGTGGGTGAACCACTAACGACCCAAGTGGGACAATCATTGACTAACCTAGTTGCATTTGCTGATATTTGTTTTATTGTATCATTTTTTATGAATAAACTTTTTGAGAATTACAAAGTTTTATTAACTGTAGAGACAATCCAGTGGTGGTCAGCAGCAGTCCCATGCTAATACAGAGACGACTCATTGCTGGTTAAAAACTGCCCAGGATTTTGTAGGACAGGGTCGGTGGTACTCTCTGCAACAGCCCTGATTAGTCATTCACCGTTCGAGTTAGGCAATATGTGTAACAAAACCCCGAGTGCTGTGGAATCCCTGTAAGGTTGCATTTTTTAAGATCTTGGAATTGAAGTTTTATCTGACTTGTCATTCATTCTTTCTATCAAAAATATCTTTTCCTAGAAATTGTCAAATTGTATTTTTCTTTCAATGGATTTAATTAAAAATTTATATCTTTGTTTTATATTTTATTTTACTAACTAAATTTACGTAGAAAAAGTTTTCATTTTGATAAAATTTTGCTTTAAATTGAATTCAAATTTAA
This sequence comes from Leucophenga varia, assembly GCA_018903435.1. Lineage (NCBI taxonomy): Eukaryota > Metazoa > Arthropoda > Insecta > Diptera > Drosophilidae > Leucophenga > Leucophenga varia. The sequence continues at coordinate 121,812 of JAEIFJ010001868.1, forward strand.
ATAATTGATGTACGACAAAACGAAACTAGCACAACAGTTTGCAAACGTACAAACAAAATTTAATTTTAAATATTTAGTTTCTTTGCGATTTAGAATATATGCAAAACTTTCTATGCCATATGGGGCGTATGAGTAATTTAATATGCATGCATGCAATTGAAATGATGATCCCAAACATTCTCAATACGATTATTTATATTGCATTTGTATGCATTTTGTATTTGGAATGCACAAAAACAAAGGACTCGAATGCAATTAAATGCATTAACCTGCATTGAAAGTGATTGAAAGAAAGAGAAAATGAATGAATAAGAAGAATACAGATACATATAATGTCCTAGAAAAGTGTCAGAACGCAAAATAGATCAAAAGATGTCAAGCGGAAGGCGAGCAAAACAAAGAATAGAAAAGAAAAATGAACGGAAATGAGGAAGCGTTACTATACAATGAGCAGCTTAAGCATGATAGACAGCCTAAAGAACCGACCAACAAGCAGACGGACAGACAGACAGTCTAACTTGGCAGGCAGACACAAATCGTTCGGTGTGTGTGTGTAGCCACTCAAAAGGACATGGACATCAAACTGAAGTACGCAATACGCCATAACAGGCCGACCGACCGCTGTCGCGTCGCTTGTCTCGGCTGCCATCATGCGACAAAGCAGCAGACAGCATTTGATGGACGGCAAACGCAAGGACAGTATTTTTGTATCTTTGTATCGAGGCAATTGTCCCTCTAAGGACGACACAAAAGGCATTTGCTCTATGTACTCTGTATGTACTTTGAAAGTGTGTCAAATAGAGTACTAAAAGATTTATGTCATACTCGTTGCAGTTATTTCTTACATTTTGTTGTTTTGCTTTTTCTTCCATTCGTGTTTTTTTTTTTCGCTCTAACGCCGCTGTTGCCAACATCAACGTCAACAGAACCGATACAACACTCAGCCACAATCGTATAGAGTCATTTATTCAGTTCATCACTAAGTTTATCACTCTACTCTGTCAGTCATTCTGTTTGTTTGCTTTTTTTTTTTTGTCCCTAAATTGGTGAGCCAGTTCTACTGTTTTTGGATTTTGTTTTGCTTACTTACTTTGCTGACTTAAGTGGCTTAATTTGTTGCTTTAGTTTTTGATGCACTTCTTTTTGTCGTTGAGTTTGATGTTGAGTTTTGAAGCTGTTTCTATTTTTTTTTTGTTGCTTGAAATCTGGCACATTACGTTCTTAATTCATGCAATTAGATATTTTGTCACATACTGAATGATTTTTTTTAATGAAACGTTGAAAACATATTGCCAGGTGAAGTACTCCGGAAATCTTTGGTTACATAAATTTGTGGTGAATTATATTTAATTTCACCACAACAGGAGAGTACGAGTTCGCAAAATTTGGAGAAAGAGTAATTTAAAATATATGTACACTTTGAAAACTTAGAATTACGTTCGCTCAAAATTAAAAAGTAGAAAAATTGACATTTATAAAGTGAAATTATATAAATTCACCACAGCATGCATACTCAACAAAATTTGTTATCACATTAGAAAGAGACAGTGACGGAATACTTTACCTGGTATAATTACATTATAATTTTTTCACTGTTTATTTAACAGAGAATATTGTTAACTTAGGTAGAAAGGAAGCTTAAATACCTTTCACATAATATTTTGCAAAACTACCCTTAGGTTCAGGATATTATGTTGACGTTCATATAAGAAGCAAGACATAATAAAGAAAGAAAGAAAAAAAATACTAGAAATTAAAGAATTCAAATAGAAACAGTTGAATATCATAAGGGCTATAATGTGGTATATTGATCCGATCATAATCAAATACATTTTGTATTCATGGGTTTAAATTAGAATTGCCTCATATAGAAAACTTTGTTCTCATATAAATTGAAAAAAAGACGGTAGATGTGTATGGAAACTATGTCCAAAAATTAAGGAAAAAGCTTAGGTTTCGAATTTTAGGTCAAATTATAATAAACGGAATAGCCTATAGAATACTATATGAGATCTAATGGGTGTTACAAACTCTTCGACAAAGTGTACAGGGTGTCTCCTGAAATCTCAGAGTTTTGTTGTTTTTATAGTTAATAACAGAAAATTTACACCGTGATATGGTGTCCACACTGCCGCGGTGTTCACTTGACCTATAACTAAACCCCTAATTCAAGGTGTAACAGCATATGCTGATGGATGAATGGTAAGAGGAAATATAACCTCTAATATGCGAACTCTGGATAACTGTCGCCCTCCAGTTTCATTTAGACTTTCTGTGTTTTCGGTGCTCTGACACAGGTTGACTTACTTTCCCATTACAAAGAACTTATTTATGGATCAATTACACAATATAAACAATGAGTCAGGTGCGTAAGGCATCAAACTGTAATTAGACCGCTATAGGTACATCTATTGAACCAAATCCAGCTGTATCGTTGGATGTTTCTCTTCCCATGGTTCAAATTCGTTGAGGGTCTGACAGAACGATTGTAAAAGTCCCTCCTTCTGTCAATTCAGACAAAAGCAAAAACCAAATCTGAACCAGGCTTTACTACCTTCACTTTGAAAGAATGACGTCGCTTTAAAAAATCACTAGCGAACGGCTACGCTAGAGCTCAGGCTATAGAGTACGCCAAGGCAACTAATGGCTGGACCATCAAGATAGGTCGCTCCGAAGTGAACTCTCCCGGGATGCACCCCAACAGGGTACAGTAAAGAGGCACTTATAGTCGGGTGACGAGTAGCGTTAAAATTGATTTTTCTCGACTAAAACAAACAGCCCTCTTGCAACAGATCAAAAGGAACATATGCATGACTGGAGCCATTGGAACTTGCCCTACTACGGCACTAGAGGCGATCATTGGTCTACTTCCTCTGTATATTTTCACCAAAACTTCAGCAGCAATTGAAGCTCTTAAGTTTCTGTCCTTTAATTGCGGTGACACCGGCCATTCTAGTATCCTCCATAACGTTCCTCGCATCGAGTTTCAGATTGTATGACCACGGTTTTACACTTTGGCAGACGCTGAGAGAAAAAATGATCTTGCCATTACCTTTAGTAATTGTATCGTGGACTATATCATGCCTACGTGAAGACAATAATCTCTAGTAACGTAAAGAATATTAAAGGACTAGTTAGTTCCTCTTACTGTTCTTTAAGTCTTTATGTTGCAAAGTTTGCTTCATTTATTCAGCATAGTCCTGGAAGCGCATAAAAAGTGTGTATGTGAACTGTAAAAGGGAACTCTGGTTGTGAGTGCTGAATTTTCTTCGCACATCTCACCTCACAGAAATATTTTTATTGTTTTCGGCACTTGACACAAATGTATTTTATTTTACAATTTTTTTTTTGCAGAGCTGCAAAAATGACGATTGTGTTTAGTAAAATAAGTGCTCATATGTGTCAAGTAGGCAAGAAAAATTCGATGTGAGTAAACCATTTCATTTTTAAGGATCATTATTTTTGTAATACGGAAATTATTTGAATCGTACCGAACCACAGTTTTTGGAGCTACCTCTTTTGCACTCTAATTTTATCCACTTAAGTATGTTTCAAACAATCCATTAATATTGTTATACATTTAAGTCAATTAGTTTTCTTTTAACTTAAAACGTCTTTTAATAATGAAATCCTCTTTATTATTATTGCGCTAAATTTTTAAGCACGTTTCACATTTCATGTATACAATGGGTTTTGTAGTCATTGCCATTAAACTAAATATTTCAAAAGTTTATGCCATCAGGGAAATCCATTTCACATTTGCAAAGCAGCAATAACCTTCGAAAATTCATTCATGAATTATGGCCATATTAAGATGCTGCGTAGTTACTGCAACTAAAGGCGCAAAATGCAAAATCCTTACAAACACACACACACACACATATATATACATGCACACAGACATGCTGACTGACAGCCCTGAGAATATATAGAAATAAGTACGCTTGAGGGCGCACTGTTTCGCTGGAGGTCAAATCACGCAAAAAATAATGCCTTAAAAACGTCCAAATTACAAAAAAAAAAAAAAAAATAATTCTTTTTAGAATGTGTGAGTCGTAATAATAACAAATAAATAATAATAGCAGACGTTATAAAATTTTATATAAAAGATATGAAGAACGCAGCAGCTGAAAGGGATAAACGTTGTCTGCGTTTCCTGTCATAAGTAATATCACGCATACGCCATGTTGCACACTCGAAAGTAGTATGAGAATAGGAGACAGCGCTGCTGGCAAAATAGAGAAAATAGAGAGAGAGAAAGAGAACGGAAGAAACTGCAAGGTGACGCTACACTGAGAGAATAAACAAATTATTGTATTAATATATTTGACTTTAGAGATAGAAATTGTTCTCCAATAAAAATCAAAAGGCTGAAAATTATGAAATGAACTCATAAAATAAATAACTGCTGTGGTCAGAGTCAACACATAAAACTTAAAGCAGTCTCGATGTAAAACACTAAAATAGCCGAATTTTATGAACATTTCACGGTCCAATGTAACTGGGACTCTGGAAGGAATAACTATTTTATTCACGCCCAGTTTAAATAAAAATAAATCGTATAACTTTTGACATGTTTCTGGGTTTTTGGAATATTTGACTTGAGGCCCAGTTAGGCGCCCGAAAAAGGTTTTATAAAGTACTTTTTTTTTTATATATTTAGTTTTTTTACTTTAGGTTAATTTTACTACATATATAGGTGAGTACAAATACGTGATTGCCCTTGAACCCGGAAAAGTAGACCTTGAGACTTAAAATTTAATTTTAAAAATGGTTCAAAAATATTTTTTAAGTTTAAGGGTTTAGCTAGTTGTAAATAAAGTTTATTGTAACATCTCGACTCCCAGCAGCACCATTATACCCACAAAAACTTACTGTTTGCTATGCATTTTGGTATGATGGCATTATCGGGTCGTACTTTTTCAAAAATGATGAGGGGCGTACAGTTACCGTGAATGGCAAACGTTATCGTGCAATGTTAACCGACTTTTTCTTTCCAAAAATTGAATGAAATTGACATTCTCTTTCAACAAGATGGTGCAACATGCCATACAGCCAAGGTTACGATGGATTTATTCCGTGAACAGTTCGGTGCTTCGATAATATCGCAAAATGGCCCCTAACATGTGGTCTCCAAGATCGTGAGACTTAAGTTACTGTTAAGTCTAAGGTTTACGCCATGAAACCAGAAAAATTGATGAGCTTGAGCCCAACATTCGAACCATTATTGCTGTTATTCCAGCGGAAATGTTGAACCGAATCACCGATTGAATTTGAAGGGTCGTAGAGCATACGTTGACCTGGGTGAAATATCGAAATATCAAGGCTTTATCGAAGTTAATTTAATATTGAAGTTCAAGGTTATAGCCAATATTTTGTCTGATCCTTTAACGATTAGAATCGATATAACGATAGTATCGATTGTTTTAGAGTCTTGAAAAGTATCGATATATTTTTAAAAAATTTTTAACAAAATATATTTATGATGATTTATGGTCAATTTCAGAACGTGATTGATACACTTAGCCATTTTAGAGCTTTCAGCACAATACTTTTCGTTTATAGAAGACTTCTCCACACAATTTTCCAACGACACAATTTTGGAGAGTAAGGTTGGAGGAAAAAAAAATCAGCTATATCGAAATTTTAAATATATGTATCGTGCAATTAATTTAGAAAGTTTCAAAATCATATTACCTACATTGAAAATAGGTTCATGTTTTATTATCTATTTTCCGATTGGGACTAAACTGTCATAAATTGATCGAATTTGATTCAATTTGGTTTTCAATTTTAACATGAATAGAGTAATTTCTTGTTAACAATGATCGTAATTTTTATTGAAAAATTCGAATTCAGTATTTTTACGTGTATTCAATTTTTTACAGTGTACCAAATCAAAACAAAAGCCACCTACAATGTTTCGCATCATGAGATAACAAAACCAGATGAAGGACGCAGTGTTGCATGCAATTAATGCAACACGCTTGAATTGTTGAAAGCCCTGAAACGACGAAATAGAGACGCATGGAGATGAGCAGCTGTTTTATTTACAATTTTCGGCAGGCTTCATCAGCGGCAAAACCCAAACAGAGAGAAATATAAAGCAAAACAAACAGAAATTGTTAATAGTTTAAACATAATTTAAATACCCTACTTATGAGTTAAATGGATTGAAGTGGCTTCAAAAAATCATACAATAACATTAATTTGACAGTTTTAAACAGAAAACATAATTCAATACTTATGTTCTTTAATAATTTTTATGTAGGTACTACTAAAAAAAATTAGAAAATACCAAATTGTAAATGTTTAGTTCGACTAATGCAAATAGAAAATAGTAGCATTAAAGCAACGTAATATTTTAGCTTTAGTAAATCCGCTGCCCAAATGCTCGTTCGACGAAACTTCGAATTTATTATACCATAAATGATCATCAGTGGCGTGGATAGTACTTCTAGAAGGGAATTGGGTGGTGATTAATGGACCGATACAACCCAAGTTTACCCAGTGTGAGCAACATATTATTGACATGCAAAATTCTTAAAACCAAGAAAATCGTAACTTTTAATACCTTGAAAGAGCGAACAGACAGACGGACACAGTTTATTTATTTTTTGACATTCGTAAGCAGAATTATTTGATAGAACGAGGCGAGTCCCAAGACGCGTTACAAAATCATTATACCCAACATTCCCGATGAATATGTAAAACACAAATCGAGGAAAAAGTAATAAAGAGATGAGAGCATTTTTAATGCTGGAGTTTCCATTACACGTAAACGCAGCCTAGACGAAGCTCAAAACACGAATGCACAACTTCATTATCGTGTTCGGTTTATAACGTTCGTCAGTTTGTTCCTTTGATTCGTGTTTGCAAGAAAAAGGCTTCACCGAGTGCGACACATGAAATGCATTTTCAGTTTATTGCAAACAACGAACGAGTGCAGTTCATAGTGCAAACGAGCCGAAACGCCGAGTCGTGACAAAACCGAGCTAAGCCGAATGTAAGGCGTGGAAGTAATAACAAATACACAAACAAGTGCAGCGCAGCCAGTATAAAAGCTAACAAAGAAAGTGAGAGAGAGAGCGAGCGAAACACAACATCTTTTTGTGTGTGTGTGCGTTTGTGTGTGTATCTGTGTGTCTTGGTTTGTTTTCGTATCAAGTGCATCGAGTATAAAACGCTAGCCTAGCATAGATACCTACATTTTATTTTGTATAAAAAATAATAAAAACAAAAAAACAAAATTAAAAACACGCAAGGAAAACAATTTTCCAGCCGTGAAAATAGAGCAACCTTTTGACAAAAACAAAGAAAACAGTAACAAAATAGAAAAAACTGCAATAAATATTATAAAAAAATAAATAAATGAAAAAAGTAACTGAAACGCAAGAAGAAAATCAAAGAGTGTAGCGCCTGAGATACAAAATCTTTTAATTACATTAAAATCCAAATACCGAAAGCGCCATAAAACCTCAAAATGTCGACGTTACCATTTCTGTTGAGCGTCGCCGATGAACTAGACAACATTCACTCGCAGTCCTATATGGACGACTTTGGACTGGGCTTCCATCCACATCGCCAATATTATCGTACGCCCACCATACAGCTATCGCTACCAGCCAGCACCGATTGGATGGAGGACCGACATTCGCGTTATCGTTCGCACAGATACTATTCCGAAACAACACAGAACAATCTCTACGAGACGAAGGAGGAGGACGACGAGGATGAGCAACAGCGACATTACGATGATGCCACATTATTGCTGCGGCGTCTGGTAAAAGAGGTGAAAGCAACAAATAGACGCAACGCCGATGATGTTGACGCCGCCGATGCAGTTGAAAATAATTTGGGTGCCAGCACCTCATCCGCCGCAGCAGCAGCTGCAGCAGCAGCATCAGCCGCAGTATCAGAAAAATACAACGCAGCGCTTAAAACCTCAAATTTAAATATACAACACAGAGCCACAAGCGGTGGCAGCATCAGTCTCCGCGGTAAATCGCCCAGCGATGCAAAACGCATTGATCAGCCAAAAGGGGGACGATGATAGCATCGATAATACGGTGCGTATGTATAATCTTTCGAAAAAATGTTGCAAGAATTACTATCGTCATGCGCTCGAAACTGGGCCCGGCGCTGCTAAGGGCGCTGTTAAATGTACCGCTGAGAGTAGTACAGCCAATTCATCATCGGAAGAGAGTTTACAGAAAGTTTCGTCACCCATAGAGTTCTTGACTTGCTTTCTGGTGAAGAAATCCCGCGCGTCCAAAAATGTTGCCTCCAAGAAATTGCTAGAACTCGGTGCCGTACCGCTGCTGGCGCTGCTGCTGCCAGTGAAAGTGGTCGTAGCGTAGCTGCGGCCAGCAGTGGGCGTAATTGTTTCTGAATATGGACGCGGGTCGGTGTGTTTTGTGGGTGGTGCATGGAGTTGGTTACAACGTTGCGGTGAGTTACCCTCGACGGAGCCACCAACGTTACCAGCAACAGCAAGAGCAAGAATTGGCTATTAATGATAGAGATTTTTGGGACGGAAGACATGAAAACGGTACAATTTTGGCATTGCACACGCCGCCGACCTGGTGTCAAATTTTTGCTAAGAAAAACTTCGCTTGGCGTAAATTATTTTGATTTTGCAGCTTTTTGCATGCAATTTTTTTTTGGATTCAATTTTTAAAGCAGTTAATTAGTGTAAAAGATTTTTTTATAGTATTTATATACATAAAAAAAGAATAAATATAAATAAAATATAAAATATGCAATTTGAAATAAAAATTGTAAAAAAAACTCTTAATGCAAACTTTTATTAAAAAAAGTATACAGTGTGGTGTAAAATTATCAGAATTTGGTGAAGTGTGTGAAAATTCTAAAAAAAATAAAAAATTATTATTGTTAAACTAAATAAAAAATAAGAAATTAAGTGAAATAAAATAAAATTTAATGTTGTAATTAATAAAATAAATTGTTTGGGTAACAACAATATTCTATACGCACAAAATTTTTGCTAACACTTTGGTAATGAGTAGGTATTTTAGAAAATTTATTATAAAAAAAAAAAATAATAATAAAAAATAAAAAAAAAATTTAGAATTGTTAAGTTTAATATTGAAACAGTCGTAATTAATTTAAATGATTTTAAAATCGTTGATTTAAAAAAGCTTAAATTATTTTTATATATCCTGGCGCTCTTTTTGTATAATTTGTTTTTTTTTTTTTTATTAAGAGTTTCTTGTAAACGAATGCCATGAAGCAATTAGCAGAAGGTGTAGTATTCTATCACTGTTTCTTACCATTTTGCTTAGTCTACTGTGGTGAGTTTTATTGAGCATTAAAGCAAACTGTGGTGAAAAGAGTACAGAAAATGTGTTAATCACTCTGCGGAACATATAACAAAGGAGGATAGACGGAATACTACACCTAGTATAATTAATATAAGGTATTCTTGATAAAATGAAAAGAAATGTTTACTCAAGCGTCTGGGTAGAGAATATTTTAATCAAAATTTTTCTGACATTTTTTCAAAGTTGCAAAATTTACAAAAACCTTTTAATATCTTTCATATATTTAAATACTTTTCGTTTCGGCTTTTATATTCCTAATCAAGTAAAAAAAAATAATAAGTATAATATTTATGGACACCATTCGTGATTTCAAGCAACAACATCACGAAATTCCCAAAAGTATTGACATGGTTTCTAATTTCCAACCAATTCACCATTAAGTGCAATATTGAATTTAAATTAATTAAAATATAATAAAAATACGTGAAATCTATTTGAAACTTGAATATCATTCAAAAAGATTTTAGAATTCTGGGAAAGACTTCGAAGCTACGTGTGCATTACTGAGTGGCTTCTATAGGAATGAAATCGTTTGGATTAAAATTTGACGAAGTTAAAATTACACAGCCACACCAAAAAAATTTTTGACATGTGTGGCGAATCAGTGGGGTCATTTCTAATGTATATTATCCTTATCTGAAGACATAATTCCAAAGCTAACCCGCGATTTCATTCTTACCTCAAAAAACTGAAATTTTTGTTGTAAATTTTTCAAAAAAATTAAGACATTTTTTTTTTAAATTTTAAAAAAATTAAGAAATTTTTTTAAATTTTAGGTCTTGTGCGCTGGACCAGGGTTGTCATTTCTTATATATTTTTGGGTTGCAGAATTCAAATCTAACCTAAAAAATTGAAAAATTTTTTTAAAATTTTTCTGAAATATTAAAAGAAACACGACATTTTTATAATTTGCGGTCTTGTGCGGTGAACCAGGATTTAGAATTCAAAAATTACCTTTTTAAAAATATTGCTCCAAAAAATATTTTGAGCCCATCACTTTAACATTTACAAAAATCTAGTCAGCAGTGATGTATTTTGAATATTTGAAACCAAATACATGTCCAGAAATTCGAAACTAATTCGACTTTTTTTTTTTTTTCTTTTTGGAGAAAAATTTTTCAAAATTGAAGGTTATAATAAAAACGCGAGCAAACTATTGAATTCTGACTTCAGATTAGGTTGAAGTGATTCACAATACATTAGAGATGGCTACCCTGGTTCAACGCAGATTTTTTTTTTTGAATGAGTGTGTACCAAAGAATCCGTTTTTTTTTAGGTTAGAAAGAACCCACGTACTAACTTTGATATTCTAACTTCAGTTACGGATTTAGAACCAAAATTTATTAGAAATGACCCCTCCAACCCCATCCCTTTTTTTTGTATGGCTGTGTTATCAAATCGATGTGTTAACTGGTGTTTCATTTTGGAATTCAGCACTAAGAATTTAGAAACAATCGTATTTTTGTTAGTGAAACTTTTATACTGGATGTTCACTATTGATGTGGGCTGGATTAAAAGATAGTTTTGTTTCTAATTGATCCGTGATCCTTCCTTTTTTTCAGCAAATTAACACTTATTGAAAGTAAAGGGTGTCCCAGAATAAGCGCAAGTCCCAGAATTAAGGCAAGATTTGCAGTAAAGTGCTGGCCACTTTGAAAATTAACAAGTTGACAGCTGAAAAGTTAAGGTCAAGTAGAAATGGTGAGTTACACTTTAGAATTTTGTTAGGGTTGCCAGCACTTTATTGCAATTCTTGCGTTAATTCTGGGACACCCTTTATAAAGTGCAACTTTGGTCTTGAACAAAAAGTAAAATACAGCAACTCTATCTTTTTCGTAAAAATTATATGAAATAAAAAATTTAAATGATTCTTTAAAAAAAAAAATAAACTATCAACAATATAAAAAGTCGGTTTCTAATAGAGCTATTCAAAAATAAATAAATATTTACTTATTAAGAGAATTTATAAATGTTTAACTATTTAATATAATTATGTATAAATTGCAAAACAATACAAAAAAAATATAAACAAAAAAATGCAGATTTATGTAAAAAATATCTACGTTTTTATTATTGCTGCAATAATTTTACACAGCACTGTATGCGTTGCTTTTCAAAACCCCATTTTGAGGTTTAATTTGTTTACAAAAAAATTTGCTTATAAAGCAAAAAAAAAGAAAATGGCTTAAATTGAAACGAAAAACTAGACAACTTAATTAGATTAGCAGAAAAAAGGCCAAAATGGAAGAAAAAAAAACAAAAGAGAAATAGTGTCTACAATAAATATAAAAGAAATAGAAAATGTTATAAGAGAAATGCTAAATTAAATGAACTAAAAAGGCTAATTACAAAGAAAAATTGCGAGCTATGCCATGAAAAAACGAACAAGCAAAAAAAAAAAAAAAAAATTTTAAGTAAGATTTGCACCCATAAAAAACAAAAAAATTGGGTCAAACAATCCGAAAAGAAAATCCCAAAAAGAAAATACAAACACACCGAAAACTTTATAAAAATATATTTGTATTTTTTAATTGAATAAAAAATGAAATCAAAACTAATTTATATACGACAAAAACAACAACAAGAATTTGAAAAAATTTTTTATACGTTTTTATACCAAAATGCAACAGATCAAAAAAATTTTTTATACAAAACAAACAAAGAAGTTTTTTAATTGAAAAAAAAAAAAAAAAAATTAAATAAATAAAAAAAAAATAAAAAATATTGAAATCGAAACATGCGAAATTAAAATTGAACAAAAAACAATTTCCATGAAAAACAAATCACTCAGAAATATTTTGTGTATTGAAATGAAAACACTTTTTGCACTTCAAAAATTAGAAAAAAAAAAAAAAAGTAGAAAAAAGGCAGACTAGGAAAGCGGAAATAGCGGAAATGCTGGCGGAAATGGGTAGTGGGCGCCGCATGCAAGTTAAAACTGACAATGTCAGTGGTACAAACAGTTTTACTGTTTACAAGTTCGTCAAAAAAAAAAAAAAGAAAACTAAAGCAGGTGGAAAATGTTCGAAAACAGAACAGGGTTTGGAAAACCAATTGAAAAGGGAAAATCCATGTAACATATTTACAATTTTGCTATTTTCAAACAAGACAACTCAATGAAAACGAAATTTTTTTTTGCTTGAGTACAAATTAACTAAACTGAAAAAAATACAAAATGAAAAAACAGATATTTTATACGCTTCACATGAAAGTATTTGATATGAAAATTAAGTTGAACAATCTCAGTCTTTGACAATTTTTCCACTACGATTGCATATGCATTAAGGTATCGATATACATATGATTTTCGATAATAGAAATCGAGTTATCGAAAGTAACGCAACATAGAAAATAAATGCAAAAGCTATAAAATTAATATTTGCTTTCTGATTGACCTATGTGAGCGCACGATCGACACGTCAGTCTTCTAAAACTTTTTCCATGGAAAATGTTGCCAATCGACAAGGAAATCGATTTCGATTTTTGGCAAAATTTATTCATGACTGATGAGGCTCATTTCATTACTTATGGACATTGTAAAACAATAACAAAGTGATATAGCTATTCCTCACTCACTTACTCATTTAATTTAGACCCTTTCATCATTGCAATGAAGAAAAACACAGTAAAGAAAGTGTATTTCAGATACGCTCTCTCACTCTCCCGCTCTTGAAATGACGAGTGAACAGATCCATGATTTAACTGTTAAAAGGTTATGTAAGCGCTCTTGCTCTCTCAACGTGCTGCGTACCAACGCCAGTCTTATTTCATTGTTATGAAAATAACAAAAAGGAAAACAAGAAGAACGCTGAAGTCGAGTATGCTCGATTGCAAGATACCCTGTACCCAATCTATATGTACCTTAAGTTAGGTTCTATTTGACTACCATACATCATTGAATTGGATTTTCGTAGAAAAATTTAAAAAATCTGGTATATCTTTGATTGGGTTTATACCTAAAATTTTGTTGGGCCTACCCATATTGGTCTATTTCATTGGGACTATTATAGACATAATTTTTACTAAATTGAAATTTTCTAGAATAAAAAACAATGACGTTTTTATGTAAAAACCCAAAATTTTAGGGGTAAATTTGTATGGGGGCTATACCTAAAATTTTGTTTTTCCTATCCATATTAGGATATTTTATTGGGACTATCATAGACATAATTTTTACTAAATTTGAACTTCCTAGAATAAAAACAATGACGTTTTTATGCAAAAACCCAAAATTTTGGGGGTACATTTGTATGGGGGGTACCCCTTAAAATGGGTCTAGAAAAAAACCGTTTGTAAGTGCACACTTGACGGCCTAGGAGAGTCTAAGTTTCAATTTTGAAAGCTCTACCTCTTATAGTCTCCGAAATAATCGTTTTCCTACGGCAGACAGCATAACAGACGGACGGACGGACAGACAGACAAAGCTGGTTCGACTCCCCTTCCAATACTGATCAAGAATATATATACTTTAAAGGGTCTATCTTGCCACCTTCTGTCTGTTACATACATTCGCACAAACTTAATATACCCTTTTACCCTTTGGGTACAGGGTATAAAAAAAAACGGAGAAAAAATTAAAAAGTAAGCTATCTTTTAAGCACTCCGATTGCAAAGTACCATCGATTCGTTTGAAACACCCTTTAGATTTGTCATCCAAGAAGTCTGCATCATATGTATGAAAATGTCGACGACGACTTTTATGGGGCTGTCCTCAGTATGTCATCGAAGAAAGAGACTAGTCATCAACGCAGCAGTGTTGTCTTTTCCGCTGGGTAGTTACTGTTAATCAGTTATGTAAAACAAATATTTTGACATAAATTCTATCAAAATAAGTTTGCAGATGTAGTGTGATTTGTTAAGTTGAGACACTTATTTTAACTCAATTATTTGTATTAAATTCTATAAAAAATAACATCAAATATTATCTTAAAGCGTGACCATCAAATTTTTTTACATTCTAACTTTTGTAAGAATAAGTTTTAACAAGTTTTATTAAGATAGATTTGAAAAGTGGATATACAAAATTCAATGCTTTGAAATTATATATATATTGTGCGAGTTCATGTGTCCAAAACATTTGTCGCATATTTGACCAACAAATTTGAAGTTGCAGCTCAGATACACAAATATTTTGACCAAAATTATACAATTTCCAGTCTCTTTTATTGCAACTCAATGAGATTTAAAATAATTTTAATGCAATGTGATGTGAAAGTGTAAATTATAAAACTTTGATTCAAATTATTTGTACATCTGAATGCGATTTATTTCAATAAACTTTTCATTTAAAAATTTGAATCAAGTTGATAGCTTAAGTAAAATGAATTTAACAAAATTAAATTTGAATACAAAATTTTAAAAATTTGATTCAAATTATTTGTACATCTGAATGCGATTTTTTTCAACAAACTTTTTATTTAAAAATTTGAATCAAGTTGATAGCTTGAATAAAATGGATTACAAAAAATTAAATTTAAATAGAAAATTATAAAATTTGATTCAAATTATTTGTACGTCTGAATACGATTTATTTCAACAAACTTTTTGTTTAAAAATTTGAATAAAAAAAAATGGACTACAAAAATTAAATTTGTCTGTCAAATTTTGGCTCTATACTATATGTGTAAAATAAATATTTAACCGTCGATTCTTAAGATAAGATGTGAACATGGTTGTATCTCTTATACTCTACAAAATCAAAATAATAAACAGACAGATGAATGGACAGACGAACAAAGCTATATCGACTCTGTTTATTATTTTCATGTACGCTTTGTTATTAATAATTTTGTTTGTTACATACATTCGCTCGAATTTAATATACCCTTTTACTGTTTGTACATAGGGTATTTTAAATTCAAGTACATTCTACGCATTACTAACAAAAAATCGTATTCTGTCTCCTTAAGAAAAATTAGTATAAAATAACAGGACACTACATAGTTTGAGGTGTCTCAACCTGCATACAATTTTCCTTATCTATTTGTGTGAAGGGTAAATAAAAAAAAAAGAATCTAAGCATGTACAGTTTTTTACATTCGTACAATAAAACTTGTACTCATATTTACATGTTACATGCAACGCAAAGGACGAAAGGACATTGAGCGAAAGTACAGATAACCTTGTGCTATTTTCTAATAAAACGAATAAACGAAAAAAAAAGAAAAAGAAACCAAAATTGTAAAGTGAGTCAAGACTAAACAAAAAAAAAACAAAAAAAAAGTCTGCACAAAAACTCACTCAACTTAATTTGAATGCAAACGCCGGCTGCGACTAGTTATGAGATACAAACTATAAAATGTTCGGGGGTGTATGTGTAGGCGAAGAAGCGAAATGACAGATAGTGAACTTGCATACGTGAAATATGAATGGCATTTTCGTAGAATGACAAACAGGCAGACAGACAGACAGACCGACAGACAGACAACTTGAAGTGCTTTAAATTGTTTTGTACTAAAAAAAAAAAAAGTGAATAATAGATAAAAATCATATTTTCAAAACAATTAAATTTTTGAAAAGTTGAAATGCAATAAAAAATTTGCATAGCTCTGCAAAAATGTATCTTCTAAATATATTACTGACATATGTATCTGAACAGTAAAAAAATCTATTGTTCTGCACTTCAAAGCCCTAAAAACAAAAAAACTAAAAAAGATACAAATTTACACAAACACACACACACACACAGATACAAATCTAGTTACACATCAGTGCACATTTATAATAAAAGAGAAAAATAGTAAATTATGCATTACTAACTTTAAGAATGTTCGTCTAAATACAAAGAAAAAATATCTCAAAAAAAAATATTTATATATATTTCAATGTTCAAATTGTATTTTAATTGTTAGCTAACACAAAAAAAAATAAAATATAAAAGATGATAATTGATATACTATGTACTCGTATGTATCTAAAAGATATAAAATTGTTGTATAGGAACTGTTTGCACTTTATGTATTTGGTAGATGCGCAGCATATAAAAGAAAAAAAATATATAATATAAACCGTTTTAACTCATACACAAATATTTACAATGCATAAATTTAAAACAAAAAAAAACTATTTAAATATTTAAGCTTAAAGATGCACTTAAAACAAAAACAAAAAATTGTATGCATAAATGTTTACTTTCCATAAAAGATACACTTTAGGAAGCTGCAATCATCTTCAAAAAACACAAACTCAAAACTCGAATAGAAATTCACACAACTTGAGATTTATGTAATCAGTTGGAATAGTTTGCAGTACGAACTTTAAAGCGTTCGCCACACTGTATTAGTTTTGATTTAAATTCAAATATTTTTAAGCGAAAATGTAATTAAATATGAAATATTTTTACTGGTTTTAAATATTAAAATTATTACTATATTTTTTTTGTTAAATAGTTCTACGAGAATTTGGATGAGTTTTTTTTTTATTTTAAACAGTTTTTTATAAATTTCAATTTACATAAAAAAATATTTATCAGTCAAGTCACTCAACACATACAAAAACATGCAAGCATATCATAAGAAACTATAAATTTTTGAACTTTTGAAATAAACTAAAATAATAATAATAATAATAATAAAGAAGAAAAAACAATTAAATTCTTATTAAAATGGTTTTCATTTATTTATTTCTAACTAGCAGATACCCGGCGTGTGCTACTACGTTGTACAGGCGTTTCGGCTGCTCTTTCAGCTCTTTTTCGTTTCGCATCTGCTGTGTTTTGTGCAATTTCAGTTCAATTTGTTGGCATTTTTAATATTTGTTTTTTGTTTTTGTTTGCAGCGCAATCAAAATGGGCTGGGGCGAACTTAAAAACATACTAAAAAATACCACTTTTTTTGATCTTACCCAAAATGTATTGGGGAAGCTGCAATCAGCTGTTTTTTGTTTATGTTAAAAAAGCAAAACATTTTTTGTAAAAGAAAATTATAAAATTGACTTCTTAAATGAAGCGAATATGCATTATGCATTGTTTTAGTGCAATTTCAATTTACTTGCATTGTTTCAAATGTAACCGGTATGGGGCTCATCGGTTGGACTTTTTAACGTTAATTGCGGAAATAGAAATATTTTTACTATTTGAACCAAAATCTTTAAATCTATATTTAAAGATTTTACTTCGTAATTTCGATGTAACTTCAGCCCGGCATAGTTAAGACAATTCTTCAGAGGTTTAAAACTGATAAGGGTTTTTTGTATATTTATACTAGGGCTTCAAACCGGTTTTGGACCGAAACGGTTTTTGAGCCGAACCATAGTATTTTCGGTCGCTTGCTTCGAACCATGAACCCAAGCAGTTCTTCTGAAAAAAAGATGGTTTTAACCAAAAACCGAACAATATAAGAGGTAAAAGTCGTTCGGTTTGAACCGGTTCTCCATTTCTTTAAAAGAAACCCTTTCTATTAAATATTATAATATTCTAAAATTTACTTGAGTGTGAGCATGTTGCTTGAGTTTTTGGCGAAGTATATCGGAAAATGTTGAAAATGTTAACAAAACTTCTCATAATGTGATTTTATTTGAAACCAGTAGATACGAGTGGTCTATAAATTTAAAGTGGTTCTTTTTCCGGATCGTCAGTTCATCTCAGCAAATAAAAAACAAGAACTATGAGCTTTAGCTCTAAGTACGCCGCTTAAACATTTGAGGAATATAAATTAATCTGAATGTCACGTTCCGATCGGTGAAGAGCGCTAAGTACAATAATTTTACCAGAAGATGTGATTTTACTACAAATGTTATACCAACTACTGTTCAGTAATAGAGGTGCTCATTTTTAAACATATGCATTACTTGAAACGTTTGAACCGAACCATGGTTAAAGTGTTTTGCAACCCTGATGTATACTCTTTACCCGAAGGGATATAGCCTTTCCGTTTGTGGAATGTATGTAACAGGCAGAGGGAGGCATGAAAGACCCTGTAATGTATATATATTCTTGATCACCATTAAAGGAAAGTCGATATAGCTATATCTGTCTGTCTGTATGTCTGTCAGTCCTGCTATCTGTCGTATGAAAAGATTTTCTCGAAGACTTTAAGAGATAGGGCCCCCAATATCGAAAGAAAGCCGTCATGTGATCACTAACAAAAGGGTTTTCTATAGCCTCAATTTAAGGGGTAGACTGGTCCAAAAATACATGGAAAAAAATAATAACAAATTTTTTAAATTATTTTATTTAAATTAAATTAAATTTATTTAAATTTTCCCACCCCCTATTTTATCGAAAATAAGAACACCCTTATTTTTTAAATGGATAATATTTAACGGTGTCATGAAGCCCCTGAAGATTCTCATTTAAGTTATATGGGAAAAAAATACTTTTCGTAGATTTGATGTAGAGACCTTTACAATAAATATATTTTTTAACCGGATAGCTATGATTCTTTTCATAAATGGACATAGAAGAACATCCAATCATTTATTAAATAATTTTTATATATTGACATTTTTACAGGAACTCTAAAAAATTATTATTTTTTGTTTTTTTATATTTTTAAGCTTTTGGGTTTTTATTGAGTTCAATATTTAAACATTATATAATAATAGTTGGATGTTCTTCAAAGTCCATTTATAAGAGAAATGTCGTGATCCGGTTATCTACGAAAATGTGTTACTTTTTCATGTATAATACATGGAAAGCTTCAGAACAAATGAAATATTGCAACATGACTTTTTGTATAAAAATCAAATACAATAAAGTAATGTATACAAAAATTGGGTACAGAATTTCTTGGAATCAAGCATACTCGACATCAGCGTTCTTTCTTGATTTCCTATAAGAACTGGAAAATGTATTATAGGGGCTAGGCCTAAAAGTGAGCTTGACTTATTGTTTCTAACATACTCGTACAAAGCAAACAGAACTTTTATATATTTTTGTTTTTAAATATTTAAACATTCACAACTGTTTGTCAAAAAAGTACTCAAGGAGTAAAGGGGTATATTAAGTTTGTGCAATAGAGGAATGTTAGCCCTTACAAAGTATATATATTCTTTATTATAGAATGGATCAGTCTGTCAGACTATAAGAAATACGGCCACCATATTTGAAACTTAAACTCTTCTGATTCGTCCCTTACAAAAGGTTTTTCTAGTCCCATTTTAAAGGGCAGTCCCCATACAAATTTACCCCATAACATTTTTGCATAAAAACTCCTTTTATTTTAGGAACACTAAATATAGTATAAATTATTCCTATCATAGCCCCAATGAAATATCCCAATATGTGTAGGTTCAAAAAAAATTTTAGATATAGCCACCAGGTGCTAGTGTATCTTCGTAGGGGTTCCCAATGTTTTGTTCTTGGGCCAGTTAAACCGAAAACGGCGGCTTCCTTGGTGAGGGACCCGTCTGGGTAACACTTTATGGCGAGTGGCTTTATCTCGTATTCCTTTTTAAATGTCCAAGTTTTCTTGCTGTTCAATCAATTACTTTTAATTTTAAACTTTTTGACATCAATTTTACAATTTTTGCCCTTTGAACGGAACCATTGTTGTTAATGGTTGTAATAAATTGAAAACAATGACTAAAAATTAAAAATTTTTAATAAAGCTTAAAAAACAAATATTTTTTCTGTTTTAACGCCACACATTAAACGAGTTTATCTGATATGAAACAACAAAGCGCTTGTATATTTTTCAATTAAGTCAAAACGAAAATATTTCAAATAAAACCCTAAAAGTATGCAATAAATGTGAAATTATGAGAACGCTTTAATTACAAATGTGTCATGGAAATCTCTTTCAGCTCTCTTCGAACGAATACTATATATATCTAAATACAAGCAGTTAACATACTAAAAGTTTCTTTTTTTCAAAACATTCCATGTTAATTCCTTTTAAATTGCAGATATTTATTGACGAAAATAGTGTAACATGCAATTTCATTTAATTTGCAACGTAAGCAATTTATTTATAAATTAAAGAAAGAAATTATTTATAGCACAAGGGAAAGCCTAATAACTTTGAAATACATAAGAAAAAGAAAATCAAATTGAATGAACTTCAATAAAGCGACAAGTAGGCTGATTTCCTTAGCTATGACTGCAGTTAAAATAAAGCACAAACGAAATGAAACCTTTTGCAAACGTGTTCGCGTCTGACAGCCACAGAAAGTGAATTTTTTTATAGCAAATTTATTTCTACTTGCAACACTTTAGCACAAAATTGACTTCGAAATGAAACCCAAATAGCAATGAAAGTGAATTATTTTTTTTTTTTTTTTTTTTACTGCAAACACGACCACAGTTTGTAGATACATTTATTGCATACCTTTATATAGAGCAGCAACAGTACTAAAGACATGTGGCAGACAATAAAAGTGCATGAGAGACGAAGTGAATACAGGAGTAAGGAAATACCTTAAGACGATGACGACGATGAAAGTAAAACAGGACACTAAAGAACGGCACTGCACTGCACTACGCTGCAATGCGGCGTGGCGTCTATATACAGATACAGATGCATAGATACACAGGATACAGATACATTTGTGTTGCTCACAATTGAAAGTATGTTACTTGTACGAATACCTATTATAATGGGCCAACCGCAAAAAAAAACAAAAAAATATACCCAACAACAACAATTAGCAACAAAGTAAAACTATAATTGGTCATTGAAATGAGCAGAGTTAGCGTACAAGCACTGTGGTTTCAGAATGGATCAAAAATTAAATACAATAATTAAAACTAAAATCGAATAAAAACTTTTTAATTACTTAAGATTAGCTCGCTAAAAAATGTTTAATATGGAACAAAATTTTTGAATTTCGTTCTCATTTTTTAGTGCATTTGAGTTCGCCACATAATTGCAAATAATTTTGCAAATAAAATCGATAATAGTTATTTTCAGTTTTGTCGATAAATAAAAGTTCGATATATTCTCTATAAAAACGCCGATAGTAGCTTGAAAATTTTGTTTAGAAAAATATTTTCCATGAACATCCGCTTCATTTCTAAATTTTGAAAACTGTGTACGATTAATGGAACTTTCAAACAAAATGGTGCAATTAAATATCGATTAATTGAAAAGTTTTGAAAAAAAATTCAGAAAAATACGTTCTGAAATGTTATCTAATTACATAAGACTCTCTTATCATGATTTTTATAGAGTCCGAAACTTCTCAACCGATTCCAATGAAAGTTTACAGATGTGTATGTATTGATTAAACTTAAAAGATAGGATATAAGTATGTAATTTGGGAAAAAGGGAGGAGGGCTTAGCTCACATAGAATCGATCATTAATTCATCGTATATTTCCGAACAATATTTTATAGGAGCGTATCTTTTGGTTCAGTTTTAAAGACAGGGTATATTTCGTTTTGGGAAATTGAACGTGCGTAGTCCCCAAAGAATCGATATACTAAATAGATCGTATATTTTGAAACCATTCAACCGATTTCAACGAATTTTTATGGAGCTTAAAACAGGGAATATATACCGATTTTGAAAAATGACGCCCACTGTCCACAGAATCTATACAGAAATTCATGTTACTAGGATCTGAATAGTGGAATAAACTAGCAGAAGGTGACACCCCATATAGACTAGGACCAAAAAGGAAAATTTATTGGCAGCCAAAAAAAAGTTATACATATATTTTTAAATAATTGAAATAGACAAATTAAATTTGGTATATATATTCGGGAAGAATATGATCAATTGAAAAAAATGGTCGGCGGTCGTTGACTCATTCTTTACAAGTATTTGAACTTCATAAGTAAAACTCAGTGTTCATAACAATGGGAACGGGAGTAGTATGATCCATTGGAGAGAAGGGCGAAGGGCGTGCCCCATATGAGTAATAAAAAAAACATACAGAAACGGGGTATTCAGGAGCAGAAAAAGCATGATCGATTGTAAAAGGTAGGCGGTGGGAAAAGCTAGTTGGTGTCACAAAAAATATTTTACACTGAAAGTCGGGTAATTCAGCTAGTAATATTATATATATTGCTCGAATGGTCTAAGTTTTTTCTATTCAAAACTGGTTTAAAAATAAAAATCGATTCGAACTTTCCTGAGTTATTACCACACAAATGGAAAAATAAGGGCAAAAATAAGTTTTTTTACCATTAGTCAAGATTTTGAAAGTGTTTCCCAATTTCCAAGTAAACAGTTTTGTTTTACTCGACCAGACCTACAACCCCTACTAAAACACTTCCCTGCTATTTTGAATTTTTTTTTTTTTTTGCAATAAAATTAAAACCAGAAAATTTGACTTTAGATAACATAATCTCGGGGAAACAATTAGGTATGATTTAAATTTTTGCAGTTTTGATAGTTTTAAATGTACCACATGTGACCACATCTGAAACAATTATGTTTATTTTTAAGATTTTTTCAACTTTTACCAAAAAGAATATTTAGGCCAAAAGAGTAAAAGTTAAAGTTGAAAAGTAAATTTTTATTTTACTATTATTTTAAGCGTTAAATTTGAAATTTCTCTTTTCCTCACTCTTTCTTTCCTTATTACCTTGCATCCCCTGATTTAACGAGTTTGTTTTAAAGGAGTAATTTTATTGTTTGGAAGTTTTACATTCCATTTTTCACCAAAATAAGTTGAGATGCCCCAGATAATAATCAATTAGATAGGGAATTGGCGAAGAAACTTTTGGTGCTACATTTTTTAAGACGTCCAATATGCATGTGGGACCACAGTGCATTGTAAGTGATTCATTCCGACTTTTGGTATTGAAGCAAAAAGTGGGTGTGTAAGTGGGCGTTGATAGTCAATTCGTTTGCACTTGTTTGCATTGCAACAAGAAACCAACTGAATTATTTATTTTTAAACTGGCCTATATTGAATTCAAAAAACATTAAAAACAACAACAAGAACAACAATAATAGAAAGACGATAGTCAGTTAGATTAAACTCGATTATTTTTGTGTGCTATTGAACCTAAAAAAGAAAACGGGGCGTATATGCATATGGAAATTAGATATAACATATGTTCAATAGGGTGGGTCAAGTTTTTTTGCGAACAAGCGTATAGCCGGATAATCTTTTTCCTAACGAACCATAGCTCAAAAATAAAATCCGACCTTCAGCATTTTTACTTAAAAATTAGCTGCTAGCTTATATACACATAAAACTGAAAAAATGTTTCTATGTCCGTTATGGAATTTGAAACCGTCCAACCGAAGAATCTTAAACCAGTTTCATTTGAAAGGGAGCAATGCAAGTATAATTATAGACCTCTTGAACAATGAATTAGGCACATTCGGCCCATTAGTGAAGTCGATTTTCGATTTTTCCTTGCGATGATTTTTTGCTTTTTGTATGTTTTTATTAGTTCCATCCTATTATTGTCTCGTTGTAATATAAAAATTTTCATACTAGCCCCAAAATTTTTTGGTTGCGCTGCTATTAAAGAAAAATGAGAAAAAGTACAAAAATGCCACCGAAAAAAAACAGCCTATGCGAAACGGAAAGGAGCTGAAAGTTATGCCGAAACGTCCGTAGAACGTAGTAGCACACGCAGAAAAGCCTCAAGTACTTTTTAAAAATATAAAATTTTCTAGTTTACACCTAAAAAGAGCGTGAAGGAGGATTGATAGACCCTATGAATTATATACATTCTAGATCAGCAACGGCGTGTTGATTATTTTTATGTCTGTCCATCCTTCCATCCTTCCATCCAGCTGTCCGCCCGTCCTGACGTCTGCCCTTCGAATCTTAGACTCTGTCAAGTGATCCCATCTCTAGCGCCATTTTGAGGGGTACGACCTTACACAAAATACAACGTTTGCAAGGTATTTTTTGACTCGAACTAATTGACCCACCCTAATGCACATACGTAAGTATTTTTAGTAGTGTTACGATTTAAGTTTTTGTTTTTGTTATTATTTATTTTTAACGCTGGCATTTAAAACAAGGCTTGTGTGAAAAAGTGCATTGAATGTGCAAAAACGGTGGCAACTCATTAAAATGCCAAAAATGACAGCAAGTCATAATCAAAAATCATGCCATACTGCAGCGTACTCGTTAAAGGACATTTAAAAGTCTGACGTCTTTTCATAGTCGTCTTCTTGACATTTGTCTTCTTCGTCTTTCTCCGACTGTCTTCTATGACCGTCCAACCGTCTCTCTCTGTTGGTTCGTTCGTTTGTCTATCTGCCACTAGTGGCGACACGTTCTACAGCAAGGATTATGCCGGCTTCTCGTTTCATGGGTCATATGCATTTCTCAGCAGCAGTAATGGCGACGCCATTCATGTCAACGCGTCGCGTAGCGTCGCGTTGGAGGAACACATTTTTGAGGCGTCCGCTGAAGGTCACAAAGTGAAATTTCTCGAAAAACGTTACGCTGCACTTGAAAAACGTGGTCGTCCTTACGGTTTCGTTTTTATTTTGTAATTTTTTTTTTTGGTTTTTTAATAGCGCCGTATAAATGTCAACGATGCCAACAAGTTTTTGTGTATCATATCACTTTGTTTAAGGTTTTTCCATTTTTATGGAAGCTAATGCAAAACATTTAATGCCGAAGTTGACCATGATTGAAAATTTTTCATTTTGTCAAACTGGCCTTGTTGGCTTGCAGGACATTTTGGCAAGGTTAAAAAAGGCAGCCAAGGGCCAAGGCGAATGCAGTTTTGATATAAAATGCAGCAGTTGCATTATAAATTGCAATTTAATTAATTAACTTTTTTTTGCTTTTATTAAAAATAAAAAAAAAGTTCAAAGTGTGATTTTATAATTTAAAGTAATTTTTTTTTTTTTTAAATTTTATTTTACAAATTTTTTGTATTTATTTTTTTTATTGCTATAATTTTTAAAGAAAAATTGTTACAAATCTTTCAAAAAAAAAAAAAAAAAATATTTTTTAAGCCAAAATAAATGTGTTAATTTGAAGCAAAATATTTTATATTTACAACTGTCAGAGCAGCTCTTTGGCAGAACATTAGATCATTAATATTTTCTGTTTCATAAGCGCCTAATAAACTAAATATTATTTTTGAAAATGTTGAAAAAGTTTTTATTCGAGAGACAGAGTCAATCGCATTGTAAGTTGCTTGACAAAGTATTTAAATTATCCTCACATTTTTGTTGTTGCTTTTATAAGGTTTTGCGGCAAACATAAAACATAATTTAAGCGTTTTATGATCACACAAAAACATGAATTTAAGAAAATCCAAATCGACATAAACAAGCACGAAATGACAAGTGACATTAAAATTATTTGTAAAAATGTCAAAAAAAAAAAAAAAAAAAGAAAATATTAGGAAAAATAAATTATTAAAAATTTTGCGTTGGAGTACAAAAAAACAAAATGGAAACACATCGCATGTAGGCGAAAATATGAATTTAGAATTTTAAATTCTTAGGACAACACATTTTCTTTATTTTTTCAGAGTGCAGTTTTATTTGAGTTATTTGATTCATAGGAATGAGTGTTATGAAAACCCTTGTGGAACCAAGCCAGAAATTAATTTAAAGCTGCTTGAATCTCTTGTAAAACGTTTTTCACCTATACCTGCCATTATGGCTTTAAAATAATAAAAAAATTTTTTCATGGCACTCTGGAACAGTGCCACAGAAGAGTTGAGAATATACTGGCAAGAAAATTGTATGTGAAAAGCGGAGATGAGGTATCGTAAAACAGGGACGTCAGAGTAGGAGTGCCCCAGTGAAGTGTTCTGAGTCCTTATACTAGGCTGTAAACTGACACATACGCCGACGACACGGCCTTCTTAGCTAGTGGCATCTCTCCTCAAATTGATATGCTCAGATGCAGCTGAGTTCGCTAAACTTCTGGCTAAACAAATGGAATTTAATGGTTAACCCGGAGAAATCAATGCAAACAACTTTTTCCCTAGGAAGAGGATGTTCCACCCCCACTCTTTGGTGTGGAGCTCAAAAGAAAGTTATCAGTAAACAAGAAAAAACGTTAACTTCGGTGGAACCGAAGCTTAAATACCCGTCACACGAATCTTTGAATAGTTTAGTGTGATCATCAGTGGCTTATATACATTTATAAATATATATTGGAAAATAATTACCTTTTCATACATATGTTCGAAAATGATCGATAAGTTTGTATGGGGACTATAGCTAAAAATAGGCGTGGCACCTTTGGTTTTGTTATTGGATATCATTTGAAGTGTTTTTACATAAATTTGAGTGAATAGTCTCATAAATAATACCTATTTTTATACAAAAATTCGAAAACGGGCGTTAAATTTGTATGGGGGCTATAGCTAAAAATGGGCGTGGCACCTTGCTTTTGATATTGGATGACATTAGAAGTATTTTTTACCCAACTTGGAGTGACTGCATTCATAAAAATTGCTATTTTCATATAAAATTCGAAAATGGGCGGTAAATTTGTATGGGGCTATAGCTAAAAATGGGCGTGGCAGTTTGGATTTGACACTGGATGACATTAGAAGTATTTGGACCCAACTTGGAGTGACTACATTCATAAATAATTGCTATTTTCATACAAAAATCTGAAAAAAACGGTAAGTTTATATGGGGGCTACCCCTTAAAATGGGCGTGGCACTTTGATTTTAACACTTGAACTGCTTAGGACTGAGAAAAGCTTAAGTTCCGAGTTTCAGGTCAATATCTTTAAAACTAAGCGAATGAATCGCATAAATACAGACAGACAGACAGACGGACGGACAGACAGACGGACGGACAGACAGACAGACGGACATGGCTAGATCGACTCGTCTCGTCGTGCTGATCAAGAATATATATACTTTATAGGGTCTACGTTTTCCCTCCTTAATGCGTTACAAACTTTTTTACCAAAATATAACCCCCCTCTCCCCCTTTGATGGGGGGTATAAAAAAAAAATTGAATGCTGGGTTGGCTTCTGGGAAAAAGATCCACCCTGGAGGGGATTTTTCAGGCCTCTTATTTATTAAAATCATACTAAGGCCCATTTGGTCATAAGGAAACTCAATTTGGGTCACTGCCAAACATAGTTACTGCGAATTTATCCAGAAATACCAAAACAATGTACTCCGTACTACAGATTGGGAACGTGCTGATCTTTTTTTTGTGGCCTATCGTGGCCCATTTATTTTTTTCGTGTTCGTGCGGTTTTGTGTTTGAAAAAATTTAATGTCGTTTGAGGCCCGTACAATCTTCAATGCACATCCTTTCTATACCAATAGGGAGTCCCTTGGGACCATCAGGAGATCCCCACGTTTGCCAAAGCCTGGAGAGGCTGGATAGGCACACCAACCCCAAGTATAGACCCGCCGCCTACGTGCAGATTACCCATTAGATCTGCCTCACCGAATAAGTTGAACTCCTCCTCAAACCAAATCAATCTCTCCCCTACTTACATTACCCCAACACCCCACGTTGAAGTTAGTTTAATATTAATATTAATTTAAAAGTATTTTGAAGGGAAAACCATTTCTCAAGTCTAGCAGGATGCCAATGAAAAGGGCTTAGATTTTACATTGTTTGTGTTTCAAACAACTGGGATCGATTCGATCAAACGTTTGTTTTAGTGCTCATTTGAAAAATATTGTATTGTTCTTCTTGGACTTAAAAGTATATTTTAATATTTTTCTTTTTTTTTCTTTTAGGAAAGTTTGACTGAAGGAATCATTTTTATATAATAAACCAAACTTAAGAGACTTAAATTGAATTTGAAAAAGTTTTGATTTAAATCAGTTAAATCTCTCTGTGATTTGGGGGTCCACTTATGTTTAGGGGTGAAAAGGAACGCAGTAACTAATCTACACCCAACGTTAAAAAATACTAGAAGAAGCAGTGCTCCTAGGGGTATTCAATTTCGATAATTACAAATCTGCAGTCAGATTTCAATAATTCAAAATGGCAGATCAAGGGCGTCATCAAAAACCACCGATTATCAAGTTTCAAGTAAATCTAATCAATTTTTAACATTTTCGTCCGCTATATTGGAACCGCCATTTTGAATTTTTCAAATCTGACTGCAGATTTGTAATCAGCGACATTGAATACCCCCTAGGAACATTGCTTCTTCCAGTATTTCTTAAATTTGGGTGTAAATAAGTTACTATGTTAATTTTTTTTTCCCCCTTTAACAAATAAGTGGACCCCTTACTCTAAGGGAGCATGCGAATCATTTGAAAGAGCAAAGTTCAACCTTCAATTACAGACAATAACGGAGATCGTAGCACGTTAGGGTTTTCCTCTAAAATTTTTTAAAAATGGCCAAAAACACTATTTTTAATGTTTTCAACCCCTTTTTCTCGAAAACCTGACGTGATGAAAAATTTTTTGAGCCCAGATTCGTGTTCAGCACGAGCACGAAAAATTCCCTTCGGAAACACTAGGCACCATTTTATTCGCAAAACTGATGCAGGGCTGTGTAATCTGAACAATATAAATATAACTGAGAGTTTTAATTTGTCCGTAATACCATAAAAAATCTTTCCAAGATCAAATAAAACTACAAATTTTATTGCTAATCGATTCTAAACAGTTAGGAAAGCTTGAATCAAAAATTTGTTTCTAAATAAAAAAAAAACTGGTTGTATCATTTAATACAATATTTCGTTTATAATACAGGTAAGTAAGTTTCTTTAATGATTTTGAAAAATAAAAATAAGAAAAATGAAAATACTTTTAAAACGACCTAGTAGACATTTATCCTGAAATATTTTATGAAATTATGAACTTATATTTATATAGAACTTTTACTAATATTAATAATAAAAAAGATATATTAACAATTTTTACGAAATCTAAATAAAATAAAACATACATTTTTTTTTATTTTTTTTTCTGGCAGAACGCCAAATTTGCACCGAAAAAAGATATTCCAGATGACTAATTTGCGGCCGAGTCAAAAGATAAACGCAACTCATAAACAAGGCAGATGATCCAACATGAAAATTGAAAGTGATAGAAATGAGTTTAGATAAAAAATATATTTCTTCTTTATAATTTTTTCTGACAGATTGTGGAGGTGTTTTTTTACCAGTGCTGTTGTTGTTGTTTCTTTGAATGTCGCCCTTTATTGTATCAAATTGTTTTTTTTTTTTTTAGGCTTACATACAAATCTTTTGACAGCTGCAACAATGTTGCACATTAAACGTAACAATAAATGTATTTTTGTATTTTTTTTAACTATGACGCTGGATGCGCTCTCAGATACATTTTCGATGTATAAAACTACTAAATCAAGCAAAAAAAAATATATAAAAAACAAAATAAAATGCGACGCGTGCCAAAACGTTTTCAGTTGAGGGCGTACCGACAAACGCTTGCCATGCCCAAAATGAAAGCAACAAATGCTAATTAAGTTTTGCTGTATCTGTAAAAATGTATCTACACATAGAATGTATCTGTATCTGTAATGAAAACCAGAAGAAAGTGCCTTTGCCCACGCCTGTACAATTATTTTTATTTATTTCATTTATTGCCATAAAATAACAAAAATTAAATGCGAAATTATTTAACCAGATTCGTTTTTTTCTCTCTAATAACTTATTCAATAATTACAATTCATTATTGTCAGAATGTAAGGCTAATGCTGTGTTACGCTGTTACTCAGATACATTTTGTTGTTTGTTGTTATTGTAAATCAGCATCAGTAATCATCGTGAGCGGCATTCATTGCATTCTAAACAAGCTCAGACAGCGAGTCGGATTTTATCGCTGCACTTATGCCACAAAAAACACACACTACTACACTTCCTCCCTCGTTCAGCAATCATGCCACAAAGTATTTAAATACATTCAGATATAAAATTTTATTCTATTTTTTGATATATACGATGACTTTTTTTATTCTTCTTCTTCTTCTGTTCGTTCATTCGTTGTTGGTATTTATGCGTCATGCTCGATACATTGACTTTCCTCGTAAATTTCATTTTAGGAAAATAAAAATTCTGTATTTCTGAGTTACTATTTATAAATATTCTGATTAGTGCTTTGCATAGATACCCCAAGTATCTATCATACAATATTCATGTAGAGTGCGTGTGTGCGTTTATATCGAGCGCAGCAGTCAAAGGGATTAGAAATATTAGTTATGATGCTGTTGACAAATTTTATTTGCCATGCTAAATGAGGTCGAGTGTGCTCATATTTAGTTCATATTTCTGAAGTTTTAATATTTTACAATACTTTAGCGCTTTAAACGTTAAGTTCTTGAAATACTTAGTACTTTTACTATATATATAGTGTATAAGGTCCTATGTTAATTGGTTAGACTTAGTGGTCACAGCAATTAGCTCGGTAATGATCTAGAATGCAAAGATAGCATGTATCCCTCATACAAATTTACCTCTCAGTTTCTTGCTAAATTTTTAAAAATTATTGTTAAATTTGTAAAGTTAGAACCCAAAAATTATTAAAATCATCGGAATTTACTGTTTCGCCCTTAAAATACTGTTTGAGCCGATACAACGATTTTAGCGGCAAACCCAATTTTCCATGGCCCGCTCATAGGCCGCCGGTGTTATGGCCTTCAGCTCCTTCAGCGAATATTGTTTGATGACATCGATCGACTCAAAGCGTCTTCTCCAAAAAGGTAATTTTAGTTTTGGGAACAAACAAAAAAGGCACAGGAAGCCAAATGGTCTCTCAATGGTATTCATTGAGTTTTTTGGCTTGTACTCCCTGTGCGAAATCCACGAGTTGTCTTTCCACAATTCCGGCAACAATTTCTGCGACTGCTCTCGCATAGGCGCCTCAAAACATAAATAATAAATCCTTTATAACCGTTTGACCATTTGGGAGGAACAAGAGTGAAGCTCAGCACAATAATGAAAAAGAACGGTCTCCGGTTATTTATTTTACAGAATGTAAATAATTTTTTTACATAAACCCCAACATAGTCTATAGATATGGTTTGTTTCCTATCACTGATGAACACCTCCTTAACGAAATACTATTAATGCTATTTTTACTGTTTGAGACCGTTTATCTCTGAGAATGTTAAAGATAGAGTTACTTAACTATATTTTCCTAAACCATCTTCATAAATTTTATAGGAAATTCTTTTACTTGTCTAAGTTTAAAGACCACATCACATATCACAAATCAATCTATACAATTTTTTTTGTAAAAAAAGCTGTTTTATTTTTTAACCTAGAAACTCTAAACTTTGTATGAACGAAGATTTAGGAATTATTATATATAAGTTCCTTCGAGTGGTCAAAAAACGGGAAAACATATGTTCATGCTACATACCTTTCTCTAGGAATGTTTTATATCGAAAATAAGAAGACCCATATTTTATTCTTTTGGTCGGATAATATTAAATGGGTGCCGCCGAGCCCCTGAAGTTTCCCTTGCAGAAGTAATTGGAACTCAAAATCAATCATTTTAGCTGTGGTTGCGATGCTCTTGAGCGCCAACTCATTTTCTTGTCACGAAGTCACACAAAGAGTAGCCATGACAATCCCAGGAAACCGACGCCATAGTCTTTCCAAACCATCGAGCCTCCCTCGGCCGCTTCGGAGCACTCGTGCCGGCATCAGTCCATTGTCGGGAACTCATTCTGTTTTCTGGTGTGTAATAGTGGATTCAAGTCTCATTAACAGTTACCAATAAACGCCAAAAGTCCGCACGATTCTGCATCTGCAAATCCAAACACTCTTTCGAAGTGCTCTCGCGTTCATGTTTTGGGTTCGGACTAAGCATGAGCAGCGGACAACTTTTCATATGCAGAATCTTGCTCAAAATATGGTTTGTGCGCTCAGTAATAATCTTTGTGAAATCTACTAGCTCGCGCACCTTCACTTTCCGGTCAGCCAACACCATTTCATGTATTTTTTGACATTGTCCTCTGTAACCGCATGGGAGGACCTTCGGACTTGGTCGAAACCAATATTTGACTGTGTAATCTGACGGAGCATAATATTTATCTAACTTTTCTTTTGTTTCTTTCTACGTTTTGCCTCTCAAAAAAAAAAAAAATGTTTTAGGAGAGATTAAAAATCGTTTTTATGCGTACTGATGGGAAAACCGTCAGCAACAATCCGCTGCCAACACAAAACAAAGGGGAGTATCGCACTGAAATTTGGCATGTCAGCCTAAATATGAACGGACTACAAGGCACCAAACCTTTTTTGCAGTAGTGGCGCATTCTGACAGTCAAGGAGAATTTTTTACCCCACCTAGTACATTGAAATTACTCATAGCCGGATCTCAGCGTCGTAGTGTTTTTAAGCAATTGGGAACGTTGTCAGTGATAAGGGATTTTATTCTTTTTGTTTTAACCTTTATTTTTTAATCAAGTTCAAAGCAATGATCTACAACGGAAGATTATAAATATCACTTTGAGAGTCATGTAGGAATACTCTGATTTTGTAGTAGAGTCCACTCGATTGGGTTTTTTTTGGTTTTTAAAATAATTAGTCTGGAAGATCTCTGAAATTATTTGTTGTACTGTTTTCATTTTTTTTTGTTTTTATTGCATTTTTACAATTATTGAGATATTTTGAGAAGGTCCAACACATCCTTTGATACAAATATTATATAACATCTTTATTACAATTTGAAAAAAAGAAGAAAAATTCCATGTACTTTTGTTCAACACTGTAGCTATTTTTTTTTTTTTGCTACATGTACCTATTTATGTACGTGCTTACTAGATACATAAATAGAACTATACACATATGCACACACACACTCACACACTCGCACAAAAGCCATAACAAACAATGCAAAATACTTATAGATTATTGCATGCAAATTGGTTTGATGTTGTTGTTGTAATGTAATTATTACCAAATACAAGTTAAATAGTAGCAGATGGGTACACAAGCATAATCACACACATACACACACACAAGTTGAGTTGACAGTTAAAGCGTTTTAGATACATTTTCAGAGATACAGCAACTGACATTAATATGTATACACATATACAAGTGTCGTCATAGCTGCCGTGGGCAGGTCAGGCCCATAAAAGTTATGTTGACGCTGCTGCTAATCTATTTGTACACTGAAATTGTGTTTTGCTGCTTGTTTTTTATTTTTTGCTATAGAATGTATCTCAACTATAGAATGTATCTCAACTTAGTGTGTGTGTTTGTATCTCAAAATATCTGCGACATTTATTTTGATTGATTTTTTTTTTTTTAAATTGAAAATAAAAACTGGAACATCTCTAATAAAAGTAAATAAAATTTTGCCAAATTTGGCATTTTAGTGAAAATAATAATTAAGACTTGCTTTTCGTTTACGGCTGGATTTCCGGCGTTGCGTCATAAAAAAACCAAAAAAAATATAGAAATTTAATTTTAAGCAAATAAATTAATATAAAATCTTTTTTTTTTGTGTGTGCGGAAATGTTTCAAAAATATTTTTGAATTAAATTTTACTTTCTTTTGTTTTCTGCTATCTGAACGCTTCCAACGAAGGTTCAACCCCATAGGGAAGTATTATCAGTTTCCAAAAATGTAAATAAAATATGAAAGCCTACAATTATCTGAAAGATAAACAAATTTGTATATGCAAAACGCATGCGCAACCGCTGCTTTGTTGTTGTTGTTTTTTAGAATGTTTTTTTTTTTGCTTTGTTTTGAGGCGCCTGGGCTGTATGTGACAAACGTCATTGCTGTCATTGATAGCGTAGCCCACTGTCAGCCACTGTGGAGTGTGTTTTTTACTTTGTCTCATTTAATTAAAAGCCGCCACTTAGTGCCAATGACGAAATGGAACTGCGCAGCTGAGCTGAACTGAATCGAAATGAATTGAATAGCGTTGAACGTTTTTGCTATAAAAAGCGTCGCAACAATTTAATCCAAGTTTAATTTGTAAAGCGCGGAAATCGTGTGCGGACGCAAGAAATCATAGAACCGAAAGAAAAAAAATAAATAAAAATAGCGTGAAAAATAATTCAAGTGAACAAAAAAAAAAAAAAAAATAATTTGTTGAAACGGTTCGCGTTGCTTGCTTCCTTTATCCTTATTTTCCATTAAAACAAACACAAAATGGCGCTCGTTCCGGCTAGCTCAAATGTCAACGATTGGGATTATTGGGATTATCGACGTCGCTTGTGGCGCGATTGGGATTTAATCGATTGGGATCAGCCATACTGGAAACGTTTGTCACGTGTTGGCTCTGCGCCAGATCTGAGTCGTGTCATTGTTGGCAAAGATGGCTTTGAGGCAAATGTCGATGTGCATCTTTTCAAGCCGTACGAGATCACAGTGAAGACCGTTGGTGATACTGTCGTCGTCGAGGCGAAACACGAGAAACGTCGCGATGGTGATAGTTTTGTTGGACGCCATATTGTAAAACGTTTTGTGCTGCCCCGTGGCTATTATCCAAATGATGTACGTTCGGAACTCTCGTCCGATGGTATACTTACGGTACGCTGTCCGCCATATTTAACTGGCGAGCGTAGCGTTTATGTACGCCAAGTGGGTCCATCGTATCTGAGTATCAAAAACTGAGTGCTGCTGCGAAAATACAAGTTGAAGTACAATTAGGTGAACTTTTTTTAATTCGAATAGTCAGAAACTTATGCCAAACTATATAAATATCGCCTATATATTTCGTGCATCTGGAAATGTTCGAGATTGTCTATTTTTTAATTTTGTTTATCATAATTTTTGTTTGCTGTTTATTTTGTCTGATTAACACTTAATTATTTCAAGTGTATTTTTGTGTTATAATTTTCTGTGTTTTTTTTTTTGCGGTTCAAGTGTATTTTTTGAAAATGTTTTCGAAAATGTTGACATGCGAAATTGCACAAGTTCAATTTTATTTTATAAGCATTTTATGTAATTCACAGACTTTTATTTAATTCTTATTGGACTCTTTTTTTTTTCTTTGCAATTAACAATGAAATGAAAAATTAAAAAAAAAAAAACAAATATTGATCGAGTTAATTGTTGAATAAATAAAAGTTTAATTTATTAATGAAAGCAATTTGTGTTTTAATTTTCTTGGAAACCCCTTCTTCGATAATTAGTATCGTATTATATTAAAAAATAATAGTTTTAGTTAAGTTGAATGTCTCGAGTTCATATCGAATGAATATTGCACTCTAACAAATCAGAGGAACACGTTCATTGCATTCGTTCCCAGATAAAATTGGGTAGCATCGTTAAGTTTGCTTATTTTTAGTCTAAAAAAGGGAAAATATTAACTTCCAGTAAGAATAGAACCCATCATCCGACATTGCATGTATCCAAAATGGCTACGTAAACTTGCATAAGTACCACTGGCGTAGATACCTTTGATCTTAATTTGAATTTTTATATATACCGATGGATCGACTTTATCAGTGGATTCTTATTAGTCAGGAGATAGTCATAGGCTGTACATCGTTTTGGAAAAATGGTCAATGGGCGTGGCATCCATTTAATCGAAAAAAAAATGTCGTATTTTAGCAAATATTTAAACTAGAAAAATGAAGTTGAGAACACATATTACTAGGGGTGTGAATAATATCATCTATTGGAAAAATGGGTGGAAAACATTTTTCATGTATTTCACTTATCACGGAGTTTGTACTTAGTAGCCGATGAGAGAAGTTTGAGTAAGAAAATCGAGTGATTTTGCTCTAAAAAAAATTCAATTTGACAGCTGATAATTTAGGATTAGTAAAAATAGAGCGTTACACGATAGATAATTTTATATTTTGTTTAATAGAAATAATTTTTTTGGTTGCCAGCAAATCATGCGGTAATTCTGGGACACCCTATAAAAGAAGCATTTATACGAAAATTGAAGTCAATCGCACCATAAACATCTTTAATAAGACCTGGAAAATGTGTTTTAGGTTTGAAGAAATCTATGCCTAAAAGTATCTTTAAAAATGAGCGAGTAAGTCGCGCGAGCTACAAACTGACGTACCGATTTCGCTCGTCGAGGTGATCAAGAATATATATACTTTATATGGTCTGTTTTATAAACTTCCCAACAAACTGATAATACAACTATGAGGGACAGGTTTACCAACATAGAAAAACTAAAAATTCGATAAATCCGAAGCTTACCCTTCAAACGAAACTTCAAATATTCATTTTCCTTTCTCCGTTCGCTCAAACACAACTCGTGTTGCTCCCGTTTGCATGGTTCGCTGTTAGGCAATATTCTTCTTCGCATTCAACCATTTTAAGGTATGCTTCACTATTCGTGTATACAGAGGAGAGTTCTCTCTAATCAGGTGAGTGACTCTTGTTGAAATCTTAAGCCGGTAAAAAGAAACTTTTTTTTTTGCATTTTTAGGAATATTTCTTTTTTAACTCTGTACCCGAAGGATAAAAGGTATACCCTACAAAGTAGGTATATTCTTGACCAGCATTGATAGGATAGTCAATCTACCTATGTCGTTCTGTCAATTGGATTTTCTGTAGCCTGTTTTAAAGGGTGCCCCACATACAAATATTGCCTTAAAATATTGCGTTTTTGCATAAAACTTGTTAGTTTCTTCTTCCAGGATTTCTAAATTTAGTATAAATTGTGACTATGATAGTCCCAATAAAATGTTCCGTTATAGGTAGGACCAAAAATATTTAACCCAATTTTTATACCCTGTACCCAAAGGGTTAAAGGGTATATTAAGTTTGTGCGAATGTATGTAACAGACAGAAGGAGGCAAGATAGACCCTATAAAGTATATATATTCTTGATCAGCATTGGAAGGGGAGTCGAACTAGCTTTGTCTGTCTGTCCGTCCGTCCGTCCGTCCGTCTGTCCGTCTGTCCGTCTGTCATGCTGTCTGCCGTATGAAAACGATTATTTCGGAGACTATAAAAGGTAGAGCTTTCAAAATTGAAACTTAGACTCTCCTAGGCCGTCAAGTGTGCACTTACAAACGGTTTTTCTCTAGACCCATTTTAAGGGGTACCCCCCATACAAATGTACCCCAAAATTTTGGGTTTTTGCATAAAAACGTTATTGTTTTTTATTCTAGGAAGTTTAAATTCAGTAAAAATTATGTTTATGATAGTCCCAATAAAATATCCCAATATGGATAGGACCAACAAAATTTTAGGTAAAGCTCCCATACAAATTTACCCCAAAATTTTTGGTTTTTTTACATAAAAACGTCATTGTTTTTTATTCTAGAAAATTTAAATTTAGTATAAATTATGTCTATGATAGTCCCAATGAAATAGACCAATATGGGTAGGCCCAACAAAATTTTAGGTATAACCCCATTCAAAGATATACTCGATTTCTTAAGTTTTTCTATGAAAATTAAATTCAATGATGTATGGTAGTCAAATAGAACCTAACTTAAGGTACATATAGATTGGGTACAGGGTATCTTGCAGTCGAGCATACTCGACTTCAGCGTTCTTTCTTGTTTTTTAAAGATTTTGTATGAAAATCCAATATAACAACAATATAATTACAAAGAAGTACGTTGCTAAGATATTCTATGAAAATTAAGTATTGATTATGCCTACAATAGTCCAAATGAAATATCCCAACATGTAATAATATACAAATTTACCCTGAATTTTTTAACTTTTTGTATAAAAATTCAATATTTACAAAAAAGTAAGTAATATATATTTGGTTCAGGGTTGTTATACCCGCCACTCATAGTGTGGAAGGTATTTTCATTAAGTCAGAAAGTTTGCATCGCATTAAAGGAAACCTCATAGACCTCATATGTTCTTGATTAGCAAGAAGAGTAGTCGATCTAGTCATGTTCGTCTTAGTTTTGAAGATGTTGACTGAATATTCGGAACTTTTCTCAGTTCAAGTGTTAAAATCAAAATGTTGTTGACTGAAAACACGCGTGCCTCATTAACTACTGACGCTATGATCTCAAAACTTGACATAGATGTCAGTTAAAGTCCTACCAACTTAAGGAAAAAATATTCCGACTATAACAAATAGCCCCCATACAAAGTCACCACCCATTTTTATGACCACTGTTTTTTACAATGTTCGCGAAATAATACATATCGGTTATATTGAACATGGTAAAACAGTTAGCTCCGACTATAATAGTGAATGCCGTTTTCTTGTGTATATGGATTCCTAAATTGGAAACACGCTGGACTAAAAATATAAAGCTGGAAGGAGGGTAAGTTCAGAAAAAAAAATCGTTTTGTTTTTGTTTAAAAAATCGCAAGTTTAACAAACTGCCCTCGTATTATCTTATTGAAATTGCAACAAAAACAATGCAATAGATTCACAAGTAAAATACGTTTTTTTTTATTTTTTATTTTTGCTTAACCAATTCAATCTTTAATTGAAATTCAAGAAATAAAGAAGGTAATTTAATATCAAATCTTATAATTGCGTCCCTTTCCACAATGTTTCTTTGGTTTTATCTTATTAGCTGCGAGGAAATGCGCATAATTATATCAGATAATGAAATATATAGTATATATATACATATGTATTCACATAAATCTTGATAGCGTCGCCAGCGTCAGTCTGTGTTGATTTCCGCAAACGACTTTTAGGGTAAAATAATAAAGATGAAAGAAAATCGAAAGCGACCACGTCTATAGCGGTCCAGTCTGTGCGCAACCTACACACAAATGGCAACAACTTGCGTAGAGATACGAGTTGTAGCTACTTTTTTTTATTTATTTTTTTTTAGAGAAAAGATTTTTCCGCGCGATTGACCAAAGTTGGAAAAAATATCAAGTTTTTTGTGCGAAAACATAGAAAAGCACACAAATTGAAATGACATTAAAATCGAAATGCCAATAAAATTTTCACATAAAATCACAATGGGCGGTCAATGTGCTCTCACTCTCTGGAATGAAGGCCTTAGAATCGTAATTATGTCGTCAATCAAAAAGAATTCGCGCGCTTAACTTAATTTTTAAATAGTTTCAGTAGTTTCAGAAACAAAAAAATAAATAAATAAATAAAATAAAAACATTGTAGTATCTTTCGAATTTATTTTTTTTTTTTTAACGACGACATATTGTGTGTTTGTTTTTTTTTTTTTTTTTTTTTTTTGGTTCTATTTATTTTTATTGTGGAACATGTTTGCCAGCGCCAAATAAGTCCAACCAGATCCGCGCTTTGAGGCATTGCCACACCTACGCGCTAATTTCTCGCTTTTAGCCCAATGAGTTTGTTCTATATAGAACTGATGTAGTATCTACTTCTACTTTATATAGTATATATTTATAATAACATTCGAGTATATTTAATTGAAAACAATTCAAATGCTGCTACTTAGCTGCTTATTTGTTGTTTTTATATATTTTGTTTATTTATTTATTTATTTTTTTTGTTAAAACTTAACAAAACATTTCATTCATTTGACGGCGCATTTGAACCTAGAAAAAAAAAAAAATAAAACTTGTCTGATGAAATAAGAAAATAAAATTAAATTAAATATTTTTTATGTAATCAAATAATGTTAATAATTATTATTGACATTTATAAGTATTCACGTAATGCGCAAATTTGACAGCTGTTATGGGAATTCAAAATTTTCCAGCGGGCGTTTCGTCAATTTTTATTCGGGATGATTGAATGTGGAGGCGAAATTGATTGAGGCGAATATGGAAAGGCATTCAAATAAATTATTAAAAGGAACACTTGCAAGTTTATCTAAATATATTTTTATTATTATAAGCACTTTATTTGAAATTTATATTTTATATTTATATTTTTATAAGTAGAGTATTCACAAAAGCCTGTGTATCAGTAGAAATATATACTGCAAAAACTTTACAAAAACAATTTATGTAGAATACCCTTGCATATGGGCAACCCTTTCAAAAAAAAGCGATTTTCAGGACTGCAATTTTTTTGAAATAGTCTTAGGTGAGATAGTTTGAAGCATAAAAGCATTTTCAAAATTACGTCCTCTACGCCATCTTAAAGATCAAATAAGTATTTTTTACACCCGCCACACATAGTGTGAAGGGTATTATCAGTTTGTCGGAAAGTTTGTAACGCATTGAAGGAGACGTCGTAGACCCCATAAAGTATATATATTCTTGATCAGCTCGATGAGACGAATCGATTGAGCCATGTCCGTCTGTCCGTCTGTCTGTTTGTTTATTTCTACGCATTTTTTTGATGAAGATATATAGATATTACGCCGAAATTTAGAACTTAAGCTTTTCTTGGCAACGATTACATTGTATGTTAAAATCAAGTTGCCACGCCCATTTTTAGGTGTAGCCCCCATACAAACTTACCAAAAATTTTCTAATTTTTGTATTAAAATAGGTATTTTTTATGCATGTATTCACTTCAAATTGGGTACAAACTCTTCTTATGTCCTCCAAAGTCGAATCCAAGGTGCCACGCCCATTCCTAGGTATAGCCCCCATACAAATTTACCGCACATTTTCTAATTTTTGTATGAAAATAGGTATTATTTATGAATATATTCACTCAAAATTGAATAAAAACACTTCTAACGACATCCGATATCAGAAACAACGTACGACGCCCATTTTTTAGGTGTAGCCCCCACACAAATTTACCGCCAATTTTCCAATTTTTCAATAAAAATTGGTATTATTTATAAATTTATTTACTCCAAATTGAGTAAAAAACACTTCTTATATCATCCAATTCCAAAACCATGATGCCACGCCCATTTTTATGTAAAGCCCCAATACAAACTCACTATTTTTTTTTAACTTTTGAATGAAAAATATAATTTTTTCGTCACATAAACTATTCAAAGATTCGTGTGGCGGGTATTTATGCTACGGTTCCACCGAAGTTAACGTTTTTCCTTGTTTTAAATTAATATTTTCAATATAATTTTCAAAACTGCCTGTGGATTATAATAAAAACAAGAAAGAACGAGTCGAGTATGCTCGACTGAAAGATACCCTGTACCCATACTTTTTGTACCTTAAGTTAAGTCCTATCTTAGTGCCATACCTTATTGTATTGGATTTTCATACAAAAATGGGGTATATGTTATTTGTATAGGATTATCATAGGCGTAATATATACCAAATTTAGACTTCCTAGAATTAGAGCAAAATTACGTTATTATGCAAAAAACGCAAAATGTTGGTGTATATTTGTATGGGGGTACCTCATTTATATAATATATATGTCTGTCTGTCCATCTAGAGACGGACAGACAGATATATAGCTGGTTCGACTCCCCTTCCAATGCTGATCAAGAATAAATATACTTATAGTGTCTATCTAACCTCCATCTGTCTATTACATACATTCGCACAAACTTAATATGCCCTTTAACCCTTTGGGTAAAGGGTAAAATTACAGGTAATATAGTATATTATTCAAGTGCCGACCAATGCAAAATCTTCATGTTAACTCAATGGTAATGCTGCGACCCCTCTATCATTTTTTTTGGGAAGGTATAGTAAAACCATGAGTGCTCCGAAGAGAGCTTATTGCTACACCGCTTTGGACTGAGAGAGAGTTCCGTTCTTGCCTACATTTTATAAAGTAAATTTGGTATAAGGTTCTGTCTAAGCGGCCTTACGAAATAAGGCAAGAACTATATATCATTTGTGCTTACATTTTATTCTTGCCTGAAGGCCGGCTATGCTCGGTGTAAAAGCAATGTGAATTCAACATTCGAAAACGGAGGCCTACCTCATTCCAAAAAGATAAGCGCTCTTCGGAGTACTTTGTTATCTTAATATTTGTACGGGTACTAGGGTAGATGTAGAAACCTGGAGAATAAATATTTTTTTAACCGGATAACAATGTTTCTCTTCATAAATGATCATAAAATACCTACAATTATTTTTTTTATTTTTGAAATATTAACTATTTTTTAAAGGAACTCAGAA
The DNA here is from genome assembly GCA_018903435.1 of Leucophenga varia. NCBI lineage: Eukaryota > Metazoa > Arthropoda > Insecta > Diptera > Drosophilidae > Leucophenga > Leucophenga varia. Next base: position 163,802 of record JAEIFJ010001868.1, read on the forward strand.
TAGTCTTAGCTCGAAATCTAGAACAAATACTAAGTTCCAGTTTTGAAAAGAAATGAACGACAATGTATTGGCTATAATGTTTTTGAACACCGTAACTTCATATCTCGTTTTGGTTTTGAGCTATAGTAATACTCCTCATTAATACAAAGTGGTCCAATATTTCAGAATACCTGTTCCCAAAATCCGTTGACAGGAAAATATTAGAACAAAAGTAAATTTTTAATTTCTGTTGAATTTTGAAAATTTACAAAAACTAAGTATTAAAGAGCATAAAAAGTATAATTAATTGGGCGCTAAGAAGAGCTGGTTGGTGTCACAAAAAATATTTGAAAACAGCTATCTACGACACCCAAGTAAGGCCGGGTATTTCGGCAATAAAAATAAACATTTTTTTTAGAAAATAAGGTGTATGTTTTGATAAGTCAGTTTTCGAACCAAAAAAAAATTAAAGCGTTTGTGGCTTCAAAAAATAATGATTTTTTTTTTAAATAAAAAATAACACAACTTAAATCACAGACAAGCACTTTTATAAATACTTTCCCATTTTTTCAATTTCAAAAAAAAATAAATTTTTTTTTTAAAAGTGGACTTATTTACGGAGTATGTTTTTTAAATTACTTTACAAAAAATGAAAACGGAAATCCCTTTAATAAATCAATTGTAAGATGCAACAATATTTTGCTTGATTAAAACTATAAATTGATTATTTTATGCTTAACTACAAAAAAAAAAAAAATTTAAATAAAAATACTATTCATAGCCAATATGAAAATTTCTTCTCACGCACTTTAGCAGTTTGTCCCAACGACACACTCACCTAAGACAAAATCAACTTGATGATCTTCATCATCAAGTAGCACCAAGAAGAACAAAATGCGAACGCGTAAAAGTATCTCAGACGTTGTGACATAAAAATAGTCATTTGTCGTCGTCAGCAGCTTCACTATTCTCATTTCTCATTTCACAAAGATCATCGCCACTCGTTGTGCTCTGTGATCTTTCTGCGAACAAACAATTCGTTTGTGATTGCGTTGGAGAGATCATAATTTTTCCACACTTCTGATTTTGGAGACAAATATACAAATACACACAGCACAGCACAGTCCCTAGAGGATCATCAGCGCTTCTCTCGATGTCTTTAGCATAAATTTTGATTTTGAGTTGTTCTGAATTATAAATCGTGCAGCGTTTCACTTAGTCTTGCAGCGGCGTTCGGATCGTGTGGAACATTTTCACGGCAAATCGAATGGGTTTATCCTTATTGTGATTATACATATATAGTATATCATATCTATCTATAATATATATAAAAATATATCTTAAGTTCCTGAAGTTCAGGCAGTGATTAATGGCCTCCATAGTGAATAACGCATCGTATGAATGCCGTGGAAAGGCCTTCACTTAGTTTGCATGAGTTAATAGTGTCAAGTGTTTCGTGTTGAAAGAAGTGAACGTTTTAGTATTTAACTAAAATAAAAAAAAATTTTAAATTGGAAGCAAAAAAAAAACACTAATTCGTTTGCTATTTTTAAATAATCCATTTGGATTTATGTTTTATTTTGTGATTTTTTTTTTTACTTTCAGCGAAATTAAAGTGCCCAAAAATAAAAGAAAATATATATAAAACCAAAGAAAATGTTCTGAGGAAAAATATATCTTCAAATCACTAAATTTATTTTGAGTTGTGCTAGTGAAGTGAAAACAAAACATAAATCTTAAAATTTCCATCAGCATTCGCTGAAAGGATTATAAAAATGGCGGCACGTTTTCTAATCTTAACAATTGCTTTAGCCGCGATTATCGGTGGTGAGTGTTTCCTTGACAACATATACAATTATAAATAGTTAAAAATAAAGCAAAAGATTATAAAATGTTACGAATAACTATCTAAGTAAAAATAGTAATTTTCTTTAATGATCTACTATAAGTCCCCATCTAATTAAATAGAAAATCTTTGATGAATTTTAAGTGGTAAGGTTTACATAAAGGGAAGAGAGTAATATACCTAGGGTACGAAACTGTGTGGTTGCAGAAAATCTTGTATCTCTTCAAAAAATTTTAAAATATGGAAATTGCTTAGGATGATTTGCGATCACATCAACCCGTCGGCTTTCGCTCTTTTTTTAGTACAAATCAATACAAAAGGCGCCCTAAAGGCATCATCCGAATGATCTTCTTTCGCGGCATTCGATCATAAAATGAACTAATCAAAATTTTGGTATTCCACTGATTACACTAGTTTATAGCCAAAAGATTCTGAGTTGTCATGAATCTATTCCCATGTATTTCGGAGCGTAGATTCCAAAAAAGTAGGCCTTCTTCTAGTTATTACAACATTTCTTGAGATTGGATAGTTACAAAAATGGCCAGCAAAAAGGGATCGTTCTTGAGATATCCTTAAAAATCATTTTTTTTTTTAAATTTTTATCAGTTCTTACTATATATCTAGATAATGAATAGTTATTTGTGAGTATCAATTGGATAGTTTTTGTGTAACAAGAGTTGAAACACGAAAAATATGCCATTTTCATGCTAATTTGGAAGTAATTATGTTTCAAATGATGTCTAAAGAATGTATTGTTCCAAACAGCTGAGCTGAGATATATAGTAAAAACTCAAAAAAAAAACACGATTTTTTGGGGATATCTTAAGAACGATCCTTAGGAAAAACTCTTGGTGGCCATTTTCTATGAGATCTATGAGAACCTTCGACAATGTCAAAATTTGTAATCTATACATACATTTATACATTTTAAGCCCAATCTATACTAATCTATTCTAAACCAGTAAAGTTTGTATAAAGACTGATTGATGAATCGAATAATCAACTGATCAATTAGTTGAGGAATCAATAAAACGGTGCGACAAAAAAATATTTTAAAAATATATTGGATGGGACTAAGTGAAGGTTGTAGGTACAGTTAAATAGAATTTTTTTGACAAACTAGAATTTTCTCTTGCACATCGAGATTTACATATCGGAATTATAGGATGAACACAGGCTATCAGGGTTGTTAGGGAAATCTCTAGTAAATCTGCATTCGGTTGGTTTGTAAATCTCTCAAATAAAATCTCAGTGTCACAGAACTTTGAAAGATTTGATGGTTCGAAGATAGTTATGTCAATATCTGTAAGGGGTTTTCATTACAGCAGTGTTGTCATTTATAATAGTTTTTCAAAACTATTTGAAGTGTTTTAAAACAATATTTACAAAAAGAGTTATTTATACGTAGTTATTTGACTCATTATAGTTTACCGATATCATCAAAAATCAGTTATCGACTATCGATTGTTGAATTTATTATCAGTTTCCCACCATTACCACGTATACATTTTTTATGCCGACCTGCCAACTCAGACCATTAATATTTTATGCACAAAGTTGTTTCGCATTAAATTTATGAATATATTAATATTTAGTGAAATTTTTTCTTCAATTATATCTCAAAATGCAATTACTTATTTGATAAAAATTAACCTTCGAAAAATATAAAAGTCTATTTCGCGCAAGTTGGCCTTCTTTTTGTTCGGTTGGTAATGCCTAAGAATTTTATTTGCAATTAATTCTTTTTAACAAATCTCTAACAAAAACTTGAGAGATTTGAAACCAACCAAAACCTCAACACCTTAAAATCTCATTTGGTTGAAATTGGATTGGAATTGGGTTGCTAGATATTGTCCTGACACTTTTGTATATAGTATATCGTTTTGACAAAATGGTTGCATATAATCGATACAGAAAATGTTTCATATTTTTGGAAATTTTTTAAATAAAGAAAACTCGTACATCTAAAAAGGACCGGAAAATGTGAAATTCATAGGAAAAATAGACCAAGGGTGTAGCCTACATACATATATATGAAAGCGATATAAAAAATTTTCAAATATTTGAAAGTATTCGGTTTAAATTTTAGTGATTTCGGAAATGGTAATTTCGAATATCATCTCTTAGGTTTGCATTTTTGTTTTGGCAAAGCTTAGTTGAAGAAATTGTGCATGTAGTCCATTGTGTTAAAAAAGATTGGATTTTAAAGAAAACTTATTTTTTTCCAAAGACCAAAAACTTGATGCTATTTGTAGAGTCAGAAACTGTGAATGCTTGGAACTTTATTTAATGGCCAGGTTTTTCAAATAAATTAATTAATTATTAACTTTTTCAGATAATTTGTAAGTAACATTATAAGTTTTTTAATGGAAAAAGTACAATGTTTGCGATATATAAATCTTGGGGCTATAATTTTTATTTGTACGATCTGAACATATTATAGGCTCGTTCAAGTTTCTAAATCAAGCAACAAAACAGATTTCAGAGTAACATACATATTTAAATTGAATAAATAAATGAAGTTTAATCTTTCGCTCATAACTTATGAAGAATACTTGAAACTTAGATTCTTCAAAACGCTCGAAATTGTTTTTATGCTAGTCCAATGTTGATAGATAGTCCCCACACAAATATACCGCATATTAGTGAGTTTTTGTATTCATTCACTTGGGAACACCAAGTTTAGAATTTTCGCAAATTTTGATAATCTTGTAGCTTTTAGAAATTTCAGCATAGACCAGTTCAACAAACTCTCTAATAACCCCATTGCGATGTTTATTGTTGCAACGGGAAATTAAAGCCTTTATTTTATTGTGCTGTTAGTAATTAAATTATTTATTTATAAATACTAACTTTATGATACATTTTTAAAATCATCAAATGTTTCTGCACCACACTCCTCCAATTTCATTATTGCCATTGAACTTTTAAAGAATCAGTCATCGAAATGTTTTCAGTAAATTTTTAATATGAAAAACTAATAAAACCGTTTTTTTTTTTTTTTGAAAATAAAAAAAATTTTTTTTTATTCATTTACCGGCCGGCTTTCAAGAGAAATCATAAAAACTGCCATAACAATTTTTCGACAAAGCAAGCCGTGAAAATTTATTTGGCACTGATTTCTTTAAAAAATCCCATTAAAAACATAAAATCGCTTGGACAGCAGAAGTCGTTAATTTTATGCTCATCACACATGTTATATATGTTTGTATATGTGTACTCGAGTAGTTGTCGTTTTTGAGAATATGAGAACGTATTCTTACAAGAATACATATATCTCGAATAAATAATAAGAATAGAACATGTAACATTTTGGAAATAAAACATAACTTTTGCGATTTCCGGAACATGAATAATTTGAAATCGTACAAATTTATTTAAATCCTAAATCTCAAAAATTTTTTCATAAACGCACAAATAAAATCGGATTGATAGGAACATTCGTGTACGATTTCAAATGTTCTTAAAGATACAATATATATGTACTATATACTAAAGCAAATTATTTATTTTTATAGCAACATTGGCGGTTTATGAGGATTGTGAAAGTCCACCACATGTAGAGCATTCAACATTCGATACGAGCGAAACGGATGACACTATTCAAGTTATTTACAGTTGTAATGCCGGATATGAGCTGCGTGGTGGAGCAGAGTTGATCTGTAACATTGATACGGACGAATGGAATACGGATCCACCAACTTGTGTCGACGGTAAACAATATCATTTTTTTTTTAATGAAATAATCTTCTTAAACCACTCAAATATTCACAGTTAATGGTGATAGTCAAATTAATGATGCTGACATTTCGGAACGCAAACGCAAGATTTTGGCCATACCCGAAGATCCAAATGTCACCGCCGAAATGGCGCAGATACTCGATATGAGTTGCATACAGGCAAAGGTTTTGGCACCGACAATACGTCACGGTGTAGTGCAAAAGTACGAGCGACGACGCAAGGGCGAGAAATTATTTTTGGTTGCATATTATACGTGCAATGAGAACTTCGAGTTTGAAGATACCGAAGTAAATGCGCTCTACTGTCGCGGAAAGCAATGGGTAGGCGAGGTACCGACATGTATACCAACGGAAGAGTATGCCGAGGATGGTAAGTTAAATGAATTTATTTAGTATTTTTATTATAAAGGAAAATTTTCTTTGTACTTAGATTATGAATATGATGAACAAGGAGCAAAAGATTCCGACTATGATGATGATGCGGAGGACGAGGAAGATGTAGAGACACATGTTGCACCACCGCCACCACCGCCACCTGTGACAGCAGAAACTTTTGACGATGTTTTAGATACTACCGAGCTAAAACACGAAGCGCCAGAAACTGAGCAAACTGCATCTTTAGCACCACAACCTGAAGAGCCTGAAGTTGTTGTAAGCATTAATCATGACGTCGATAATAGTGTTGTGCCCGAAACCGATAGCGATGCTGAACCAGCTATTGCAACTGTTACGGATATTAATATTGTGGTGCAACCAACGCAGGATCCATATACACCGCGTTTTCTTGACGACAATTGTGGACCGGATAAGGGCGGCTGTGCGCACAAATGCGAGCGTTTACTATTCCCAGGCGAAAATGAGCCACGTTTGAAGTGCAACTGCTTTGAGGGATTTACACTGGATGCGAATGATTATATCAGCTGTCATGGTAAAATAATTAAGATTCATTTTGCCTTCTTTCTAAACAGCTCTAAATACTTTTAGACATCGATGAGTGCCAAGAGCAAAATGGTGGCTGTGAGCAGCTTTGCAATAATCTACCCGGTTCCTTTGAATGTGCCTGCGAGAAAGGCTTTCAAATTGATACATTGACAGGCAACACTTGTGTTGGTGAGTAACAAAACTTGCTTCTCAATCATTTCATTTCATTCGAGTACAACTGTGTGCAATCAATTAACTTGGTACATATCGCATAACTTTACACATTGAAACTGTACACCGCACAACGCACACCGCACAATGACAGACATCAATGAGTGTCTTTTGCGTAATGGGCATGGACCCTGCCAGGATACATGCCACAATCATGCACCTGGCTACACTTGCACTTGCGATGCGCTGCCAGGTACACAATTATCCAAGGACGGACATGCTTGCGAGGATGCTGGCGAATGTGCACGCAATAATGGCAATTGTACGCACATCTGTGTCGCCACACTCGGTCGCATCTTTTGCCTATGTCCACACGGTTTTCTTATGTCTGATGACGACAAGACTTGTCAAGGTTTGTAGCGCATCAATTAGGGAGTGGCAGCAGTGCAGCAATCATTAAACAGGACATCTGAAAAGAAGAGATTATCAAAGCATTTAATAAGACAAAAATGTCATTTCATTTGCTTCATTTGCAGACATCAACGAATGTGCGCAACCTGAGATTGCAGCACAGTGTAGCGCAGGATGTGAGAATACGCCAGGCTCGTACAAATGCGTTGAGCCATTAAATACGCCGGATGAAGCAGTCGTAGAAGAAGAAGAGGAAGAAGAAGGGGCTGTTGAAGAAGAAAGCGAAGATGTAGTACCCCTCACTACTACAACAGAATCGGTTATTGTACGCATAGCTGAGAAGCTAGAATGTGGCGCTGGTTTTCGTGCATTCAGCGATGGTAGCCAATGTTTGGATATTGATGAATGTGCTGAAGGTTTGAGCGAATGTGAACATTGTCTGAATACTGCCGGGTCTTATGAATGCACCTGTCCAAACGGTTATGAATTGGCTGCTGATGAGAAGACCTGTTTGGACATTAACGAGTGTGAAATAGTTTCGGATATTGTTGATACGGACTACGATTTAGCAGTACCGCGTAAAACATGTTCACACATTTGCCAGAATACACCGGGTTCGTATGTCTGTTCGTGCGGTAACTTTTATCATCTTTTGCCCGATAAACGCACTTGCGCACCTGATAGCTGTCAGGATATCAATAATCCGCAACTGAATAAAACACGCTGTGCACATGAATGTGTAGATTTGCCGGATGGACGTTATGAGTGTGTTTGTCCAAAGGGTTATAAACGTGATGCAGATCTGCATAGTTGTGTAGTGCTGGAAAATGCCTGCATACGTGAAGATGGACATGCGCGTTGTCGTCCTGGCAGTTGTCAGCCGAATGAGAATGATACCAGTTTCAGTTGTCTCTGTCCACCGGGCTATTCAGATGAGATCTACAGCTGTCAGGATATCGATGAATGTGCTGCAGGTACACATAAGTGTGCGCATAATTGCTTCAATACGGAGGGTGGCTACCAGTGCGTCTGTCCAGCTGATATGCTGCTCGCCAATGACGGCCTGAATTGTATTTCCACCGATGTTTGCGCTGTGAATAATAATGGCTGTGAACATATTTGTAAGTCGACGGAGGGTGGTATTTGTGCCTGCGAGCCGGGTTATCAGCTTAGCGAGGATGGCAAGTCGTGTCACGATATCGATGAATGTCAGCAGGCGAATGGTGGCTGTCAGCAGCTGTGCCGCAATCTTCCAGGTGGGTATGAGTGCTTTTGCGCAGAAGGCTTCGAGTTTCTTGACGGTGCGCTTAGCGCTTATTGCTTTGATATCGACGAATGCGCTTTGGGCACGCACGATTGTGATGCAGGTTTGATCTGTGAAAATCTAAATGGTTCGTATACGTGTCTCTGTCCGCCGGGTTTTGCTTTGGGTCTAACCGCTGCGGTTACATATAGCGATATATCGCCTGACATTACTCATACAACAGAATCACCCATTTTATTTTCACAACAACATTCTGATTTATCATCGCAACAACAAACACAACCACAACCAGTCATACATGCTTGCCTCGACATTGACGAGTGCTCCATTGCTAATGGCAACTGCTCACATTTTTGCTTAAATTTTCCTGGTAGCTATCAGTGCGCCTGTCCGCCAGGCTATGAGCTGAGCGTTACGGACAATAGCACTTGTCTAGTAGCAAATGCTTGTCTTGTACAGAACGGCGGCTGCTCGCATATTTGCACGCATGCTGGTGTCACCTCGTATTGCTCCTGTCCGCCAGGCTATATCTTGGACGCTGCAGGCTTTAGCTGCTTGGATGTGAATGAATGCATTGCGCCTCATTATGGTAACTGTAGCGGTTTCTGCATAAATCTTATAGGTTCCTACGTCTGCGCATGTGATCCGGGCTATGAGTTAGATGCCGATGCGCATAGTTGCAATGATCTAAACGAGTGCACGCTTGGAACGCATCGTTGCAGCCATGAATGCATTAACAAACCTGGCAACTATGAGTGCGGCTGCCCCACTGGCTACGAGCTTGATGCTGATGCTCAAAATTGTTTTGACTTGAATGCTTGTGCCGTGGAACATGGCTGCAGTCACAGCTGCACGAAGCTGCATGGTAACGATGTGTGTCAGTGTCCCGAAGGATTTTTACTCTCTACCGATGCAAAAACATGTATTGCTATGCTAGTAGGTTGCCCACCAGGCAGTCGACAGTCTAACGATGGCAGTGGCTGCATTGCGCTCTCCTGCGCTGTGAACAAAGGTGGCTGCTCGCATATCTGTGACGAACGCTACGGCTGCGATTGTCCGCTTGGTCTGGTGCTCGGTGCTGATAGCAAGACATGCGAGGATATTGATGAATGTCAACTGAGCAATGGTGGCTGTGAGTATAGATGCACAAATACTTTTGGTTCCTTCGAATGCTCCTGTCCCGCTGGACAACGTCTTGAGAACGATAAACAATGCGTTGCGGCGTGCGCAACAGGTTATCAGCAAAGTTTACTTGAGCACGGCGAGTGTGTGGATATCGATGAATGCGAACAACCTGGAATTTGCCAGTATAAATGTCTTAACAAGCCAGGCAGCTACGAATGCATCTGTCCTGCTGGTTATCGTCTGGAGCATGGACGCGAGTGTGTAGACATCGATGAGTGTGCCGTGAACAATGGCGGCTGCCAGCATGAATGTATCAATCAGAAGGGTAGCTTCCAATGCAAGTGTCCAGCAGATCAGCGTTTGGCTGCTGATCGTCGCAGTTGCACATATCGTACTGATTTACGTGATCAATGTCCACCGTTCCAGGCGCCGGTCAACGGTGAAATAAGTTGCCATAAGTACCGGCACAAGCGTAAGCGTTTCTACAACACCAAATGTCGCGTCAAGTGTAATGCTGGTTATCAACTGCAGGGTCCAGCTGTACGGCATTGCGATGCTACTGGACGTTGGGATAACTTTGAGAATAAATGCTTGCGTAAGTTGAGATTATATATAAAATGTCCTTTCTTAGTAATAACCCATCTAATCTAACCCATCCAATAGCTATACGTCGCACTTCTTCAACTCCAACAGTTTCATTCAATACACCAAATGCAGCTGCTTGTCCTGCGCTTGCTGCACCACGTTATGGGCACATACAACCCGAAGCCTGTACACAGCGTGCCTCTTCCATTGGATTCAGTTGTTATTTGCAGTGTCAAAGTGGTTATATTCCGATTGGAGAAATACTTGCAACATGTATGCCACTGCTTGGCTGGTCGCTGTTGGGTCAATTCGATTGTAAACCTTTTATGACTCCGATCTTCGGCAATCAAATACCCACAATGCAGCACAATATATTAACTGCACCGCCATCGTCAATTGTGCAACCCGTTGTACACAATCGCATTGCAAGCCAAACTGTAGCCAACAGACCAGCAGCTCCTTACATCAAATGCCCACAAAATTCGCTAATTGTACTCAATCAGGGTCAATCGAGTGCGCGTATTTTGCTGAAGAAGCCAGTTTCTAATGTTGATTTTCGTTTTATTGAGGCGCAACCGGCCTGGGCTAAGCAATTGCAGGTTCATCTGAAGCCAGGTGTACACCATGCCATCTATAGGGCAAGCGATCCGCAAACGGGTCTGAAAGCAAGCTGCAAGACAACGATTACCATAGAACACTCTGCGCCGGCGCAGCTAACCAGTGCCATCGCACCACCAGCTTTAGATAAAACTGCCGTAAGCAATATTGGTACTGGTAGCTTCTGTACTCCCTCATTTGGAAGTGCAGCTGCGTGCTAATCAGAAATTACGCTCAGTTGTTTGGGAGGAGCCACGCTTCGAAGGCGAATTGCTTAAATTGTATAAGTCACACGTAAGTAGCCATGTATTGTAATTCTGTACTGCTACATTCTGACACCTCATTTTCTCAGTTCCCCGGTGCACTCTTCCGTGAGGGAACACATCCTATACAATATGAGGCAACAAACAAGGATGGTGCCACTATGCGTTGCAGCTTCAAAATACATGTTAAAGGTTTGTATAGAATCTCAAAATGATGACAGGAATTTAACGTTTATTTATTTTCTTCTTTTTCCAAAAATAAAGCTGCTGACCCCAACAGTGACCCCTCACCTGTTGCTCCCCTACGCATCAGTTATCCGCCAGTTGAACCGCTAACACATCAGTCAATATCTTTAGCACCAGCAACCGATTCTAATCTTTTTCCCGGTCATGAATCCTTTGTTATCTGTCCGGGTCAGCAACCCGTAAAGGTGACATCCAAGCAATCTGTAAGTTATTTCTGGCCACAATTGTTATTTCGCATTAATTATGATTGGCAAACTAGCACCGTGCACTAATTTTGAGTTGTCTCAATCGCTTCCAATAATCAACAGCTTCATCAATACATAGGTTTGCACTAATCCCTAAAACGCATCATAGTCATTTCAATGAAAAAAAAAAAAAAAAAACCTTGAAGCATTTTTAATTAAAATTTTTATATTGTTTATCGTCTCCAGGTGAATTTGCCCGTCGGTTGTACGCTTAAAAATGTCCACAAGACGCCTAAGCAACGTGAATATCTGAAACGAGGTCTATTGACTTCCAACTGGAATCCTTTCAGCAAATTTTAAATAATTTAAGCTGCCTAAAAATATATTTATTTATTTTTTATATTTATATATTTAATATGCATTTTGTAAACGAATAGAATAATTAAACATTTTTTATTGAATAAAGTCTTTGATTTACTCCCAAAAGTAATGCATGAAATCCCAACGCATCGGAAAATATAGTTCCACATGTAACGCTATGCCTTAATATTCCGAAAAGGTAATTAAAACATTTAAATGAAATTCTGAATCTGTTGCCTACTACAACTGTTGACTATGGGACAGTGGAACTCTAGCTAGAGCCATGCGCGAGTTTTCAACCACTTTGGCCGAGTCGGTGAAGTGTTTATTTACGGCAAAGACTCCACCTGGACTGGTTAGTAGTTGCTTGCAGCTTGTTCGTCACCGGAAACATCGACATGCCCCGGAATTCACGAAAGGATAATAGAGTTATGGTGACCTGCTGCATTTAGCCAATATAAATTGTGACTACTCGGTTCAAGAGACAGAAGGATAGGAAGAGCGTTTAGAGCTTCCGAGGGAGAGGTTCGTCTTGTTTCCGTAACTTCAACGCATGCTAATTTCAGCACTTTACTTAACTTTGTTCTGATTCCTCATATCAGGCCACCACGCCTAGGCACCGTAACATAGAATTGGGAGGACTACTGCTGTGTAGAGCCTGAAAACCATCTTCGGCGTAAGACCTCAGCTCTTTCCAACTAGTTTTGTGCAGGAGTAGAAGGCAATCGTTGCTTTGCCCCCTTCTTGGATGTTATCCTTCTAATTTAGCTTGGGATCTAATATCAGACCCACGCTCTGCTAGACAGAGGCAGATGAGTACCTCCTAAATTATGCAGCGGAAAGTTCGGTGTTTTATATCCGTTAGTGAAAAGAATCAACTCTGTCTTTTCTGCGTTGACTCCCAGTCCATAGCTTGTGGCCAATTTACTAAGTCAACCCAAGGCTCCCTCCAGTATGATGTTTAAAACATCAGAAAATATATCTGATACTTAATTCATATTTTTTTAAACTTTCGAAAGATTTATTTAAGCTAACTGAATTGCGGTGCTGGTTGAGTGCGATGTTTATCTGTGTGGTTTTCGATGTAGGCGCAGATTATATAGGTGTTCGAAAAAACCATTACCGACAGTGTATTAAGAGCGTGTTTCTAGCGGAAATGAAGATTTCCGAAATATCCGAATTTATATTTTCATGAGTCCCTGATTTGTGCGACAAGGAGGGCTGAGTAGGGTGCACTGATCCAGTGGAGATTTTAGCTAGAAGACACATACAAAAAAATTAGAATAGCTGCAATAAACCAAACTTTTTTTTTTTTGATAATATCAGAACTCAAACGAACTAGAAAACTGTTGTTTAATTTACGGTCCTTTTTTTTCTAACAAATATCTGAAGTATATTCAATTCGTAAATTTGTTACTGTTATACGGCGAATTACTAATGCTCGCAAAGCCATTTTCAACTGGTCGGATTGCGTTGTATACATATACTATATTTAGGGTCCCCCAATGAGCTCAATGTCCAAATGAATCCTAATCTTTTATCCCGCCCATCAAAGAAAAGGAAAACGATAAATTCGGAAAATCGAAGCTGAAATACCTGTTTTACCCTGATGACCAAAAATGTTTTTACCCAATTGGGAGCGAGTACATTCATAAATAATTACTATTTAAAAAAAAAATCGAAAAAATCGATAAGTTTGTATGGGGACTATACCTAAAAATGGGCGTGGCACTCTCATTTTCGAACTTAATCTAGTCGTTGCCGAGAAAAGCTTAAGTTTAAAATTTCAGCCCAATATCTTTATATCTTCAACGAATAAATCGCATAGCAACAAACAGACGGATGGACGGACAGACCGACAGACAGACAGACGGACATGGGTAGATCGATTCGTCTCATCGAGCTGATCAAGAATATATATACTCCGATGCCTCCTTCAATGCGTTACAAACTTTTGGACAAACTGAATATACGTTTACACTATGTGTAACGGTATAAAAACGCTAGGTCTACCAATTCCAAAACAAATAGTGTAGTATTCCTTTCAGGGTCCCACTTACACTATGTGAAAATTTTAGGTAAATCGATCCAGAAATCTGGGCTCCTACAAGGAACAAACATACATCCTGTACCCGAAGGATCTGCTTTATAATTTTCTTTCGAACTTAGATTCTCCTAGGGCGACAAGTGGTCACTTAAAATGATTTGGTGTTTCTCGTAATTGTGGAACGTTATATTTTTATTTGCATTGGTTTCTTCTTTCACTTTTCACGATTTCTGGACATTTTCTGGACAAGGTGGACCTGTAAAAGAATTTTAAGTCATGATGCAATTATATCAGGAGCGTATTTTTCTCTCTTGTCTGTTTAAGTTGCCAGTTCGCATGAAATTTTTTTTCTTGTGCTTTTAAGCTCTCAGCATTCTTTCAGCTGAGTTGACAACTTAATCAGACAGAGAATAAGAATACACAACCTTGTATAATTGCATCATGACTAAAAAAATAAATGAATGAAAATTTTAATTATAATACATTAAAAACAGCTTTATCAGTATTTTTTTAACTGTTTCTTGGAAATACGTCATGAAACTTAGTCGAAAAATTTCATCAGTTTTTTTGTTGTTGTTTACTTTTATAATAAAAATCTGATTAATTACTTGGTTCAGACAAATTTTGTGCAGCATTACAATGTTTACAAAACTTTTTTAAATGTAATTATTTCTATAAAAACTAGCAAATCGGTATAGTCGAATAGACTTCACTGCGTGATGTTTAGTGTGTCTTTATGGACCATAAATTTGTTTTTCATCTTTATTTTTTGATTCCCATTCACACTTTAATGATAGTTTACGACCAACAATTTACATTCAAGAAATTTACGATTCCTTCTACTTTATATGGTTTGACACACATAATAAAGTTCAGAGAATTTTATACATACGTCAGACAGCAGATTCGACAGACAGACAAAAACAACAGACTGACGGACATTCCGAAGACCGACCTGATTTCAGATGTTGATTAGGAATATTAAAATTTGATGTAATTTGGCACACGTCTTTTGAGTGTTCCATTTATTTTATTTTCAATATGCCTTTTAAAAATAAATTGAAAGTCGTTGAACTCGTTTAGTCACTTCAAATTACTTAATCTGGCAACACTAATTGACTTTTATGCAATCTCAATTGCCGAATACGTCATTAATTGGTTGCGTCTAAGCAAAAACACAAAAAAATAGAAAAAAAATAAAACAAACTGCAAAATATTTTTTAAAACAATGGTCGGACTATTTACAAAACAAAAAAACAAATCAGAAATAATAAAAAAATAAGAAAAACACTCGTTTTGAATAACAAGAAGAACCAGACTACATCCACAACAGTGCATTATTTTTGATTAGACCTGTTAAAAACAATCGTTAAAAATCTAAAAATATGAACAGAACGAAATATTGTTTTTTCTACAATCAAAATTTCCAAATAAAGTTGCCAAGTCATGAGTTGAATTATTTGTTTTGAAGCAATTCTCCCCTAAAACAAACAAAATATATATTGTACTACGTATTTATTTGAAAAGCATCCGCACAAAGCACGCGATTATCACTGACATTTATTGGTCAAGGATAACCCTATAAGTGGACCTACACGAGTAAGACTTATAGATCAATCAATCACAATATAATTGTACATACACAAGGTTTGTTTTAAGAGTTTCGTTAGAACAATTTAAATTCAAGAGCAATCTAAAACGGCCGATTCGTATGAAATTTTTGGTTTATATTCAGTTGATCTGAGAATCGTGGTGGTTGTGGTTCCGATATAGTCGATCGTAAATTCATCGTGTTTTTCCGAAGCAATAAAAATTTGTAGATGTTAATTTTTTGGTCCAAGTTACAAGATGGGATGTATGCAGTTTTAGAAAAATGGGCGGTGGACGTCGGTGGATAGAATCGATCATAATTTTTTTATTATTTTCTTTTTTTTTAAGCAAATATACGATTTCAATAAAACTTTGTTGATGTGTATTATTAAGTTCCACTTAAAAGTTAGAATATGTACCATTTTCGAAAAATGGGTGGTGGGCGTGACTCTCTTAGAAGCGATACATAAATTCATCGAATATATCCGAAACAACTCAACCGATTTCAATGAGATTTTATAGATGCGTTTCTTTTGGTAAAACTTAAAAGATATGATACATATCGTTTTGGAAAAATGGGCGATGGGCGTGGCCTAAATTGAATCGATATTTTCGATAGAGAAATGGGATTCGGTAAAAAAGTTACGAGGACCTACAAAAGTTAAGAAAATGGAAGGTGGACGTGGGCCTGTAAAAGCGATCCAACTGTAGAACAGAAATGAAATTGTAATATTAGCCCGATCTTTACCATATCGATGGAGTTGAATAATAAATGTTTTCATACAAAAATTCGAAAATGGGGGGCTATACCGAAAAATGGGCGAGGAGTCTTGGTTTTGACCCTGGATGACAAAAGAAATGTATTTACCAAATTGGGAGCGAGTACATTCATAAATAATTACTATTTTTAAATAAAAAATCGAAAAAAAAATCGATAAGTTTGTATGGGGGCTATACCTAAAAAATGGGAGTGGCACTCTCATTTTCGAACTTAACCTAGTCGTTGCCGAGAAAAGCTTAAGTTTAAAATTTCAGCCCAATATCTTTATATCTTCATCAAATAAATCGCATAGCAACAAACAGACAAACAGACGAACAGACAGACGGACATGGCTAGATCGATTCGTCTCATCGAGCTGATCAAGAATATATATACTTTGTGGGATCTCCGATGCCTCCTTCAATGCATTACAAACTTTTGGACAAACTGAATATACCCGTTTACACTTTGTATAAGGGGTATAAAAATTGTTAAGTTCTACCTTTTTTTTCACTGTCTCGTATAGTATAGGATGTAATCCGTTCCGACTCTTGTTTGCGTTTATTTTAGTGATTATTTCGTCATTCAAACCAAAATCACTTTTTCAGGTTTGGAACCAGAAAATAGATGTTGCAGCAGTACAATGTCCAATTTAAAAGACCATCTTTGGTACCCATTCACCCAAAAATCCATTGCAATGATTTTTTCTTGGCTTGGCGTTGCAATGTGATCCGTTGATTACAACAGGTTCCATAATAAACCAAGTTTCCAAGGTAAACCCTAATTCTCAAACCGGAACTACTAGAAGTCGCTGGGACGCATTCAAAAAGTTTGATAATTAATTAATTAATTTCGTACGAAAACATTATGGGCATTCAATTTTAAAGTTGTCCACGCAATGCTATGGCCAGTCTAGTGTCTAGTGTTGGAACCATGTTGCATCCAAGGTTATGAAACTGCACAAAAACAAAGTTCGAATTGCGGTTTAATAGCTTCAAATACTCGTTTAAAGTGGTCACACGAATGTGCTTACGGTCGCGGCACTTCTATGAAGTTAAACGAATGAAACTCAGTGAAGCCATGTAGAATCGATAAGAAGAAGTTATGTCTGGTGAGCAGGGTAGCAGAGATATTTCCATTTAACAATTTTTAAATTGTGAAGTTTTTACACAAAGTATCTAGAATCACATTAACATTAAATCTTCAAAGGACATTGATACTGAACGACCAGAACAGTATCAATGTCCTTTGATGATTTAATGTAAATGTGAGACTAAGGCTACTGGCAGAATCAAAGCTAAAAGCGAAGCGATAGGCCATGCGGTAGCACAGAGTTGTAAGTATTTCGCTACACAACACTGCTACAACCCTGTGCTATCGCATGGCCTATAGCTTCGCTTTTAGCTTTTACTCTGCCAGCAGCCTAAGAGCCGAATTGCCGAACAAGCGCGTTTGTTTATAAAATAATTTTAAATTTAATTTTCCAAAAAAAAAGTCTTGAATCCAACCTTTTATATTACTTGTTCGTACAATTCTACTATCACGTTTATTTGTTTCGAGATCAGCTCAACTGAACTGAACTGAACTGGCATGGTTCTACAATGCAAAGTGGAGTCGAGTCTATATAAGATCGTGATACAGTACAATTTTAATACAGTTTGTTTTTAGTGAGCGTTGCGTGTGTGTTTACTTTGAACCGTTTTAGCTGATCGACGAACAGTTTTTGAATTTTATTTAGCCAAAAAAAATTATTTATTACAAAAATAGAAGATATAAGAGTTGTCCTAAATAATTTAAAAAAAACCTTAAGAAGTGTATAACTTTTTCTAAAATGTATCAACGTCAAAATACGTTCGACAAGGTTAGTGTGTACCAAGTTTAAATGCATTCAAAAATTAACAAAAAAATTATTTAACTTTCTTCGTAATCTCCTCAAATTATTATTTGAACTTGAGCAAGTTATAAATAAATTAATTTTAATTATTATTATTGATTAAATACTTTGAACTTGAACTCGACTCTTGTGTGATCTTGGAAAAATTATTTAAAAAAAAAAGAGAATTATTGTGTTTAAGTGAAGCTGAAGATTAAATTTTCTTTGGAATTTTTCAAGGTTTAAGGTTTATCTTAATAAAAAAATATTTTTAATTTGTTATTAATTTTTTTTTATAATTTCTTAAATTAATTATGTATTTAATTATATTTCATAAGAACAATTACCTTTACTGACGCCATTGAAGGGCAATTATATTGTATATGAAATAAATGTCATCATTTGTGGTTAGAAAATACTATAGACGGCAAATATAGATAAAAAATAACCAAAGATCGATTTGTTTATTTAATTTTTTTTATTTTTTGTTTTAGGTTTTCGATTTATCTCGAGTTAGTTACTTAACTTTTAAGGTTTCCACAGATTATAGCCAATCAAAACACTTCTGATTTTAATAGAAAATGCTAGTAACCTTTGTAATTAGAGCCTTTCAGGGGTGAAGAAACTATTAAACCCTAAATTAAACCGACAACGCAAATATCTATTTACAATGACAAAAGTTCTATTTGAGTATTATAAAGTTGAATTATTAATTCAGTCAATCAGTTCATTTAGTAGAAGCAGCACCAGAAGTTAACTGGTTAGTCAGGCGCTTAACAAATAATTTAAATAATTAAAAAATTATTAAAAAAAAAAAAAAAAATAAAACAATAAAATTTAAATTTTGTTGCTAAAACCGGACTTTCGGCGCGTGCACATCTTTTTTTTTTTTTTGCTTTAAATATGGAACGATTTTAATTAAGAATAGAGCAGCAATTTATATAATCATTTTTATTATTGATAACAATTAAAATTATTATTTGATTAGATTTTTTTTTTTTGGGTCGCGTTTCAAGTGATAAGAAAAAACTTTGAGATTTTTTGCGACGCAAAATTTTTTTATTAAAATCTAAAAAAATGATAAAAATAAAAAATTTTTATTAATTTTAAAATTTTTTTGCTATTTTAAATTTTTTTTTATATTACAAAAAATCAAACTTTCTTCACAGCCCACACGCATCGAAGGCGGTTCATATATCGCTGAGGGCGTGGACATGCAGGAGGCACGCAATACCTGCATACTCTTCTCACCGGAGCAAACCGATTCCAGTGGTGCACTTGCGCGCACACTGAAGATCTTTAAGAATCATAATGTGAATCTGGTACACATTGAATCACGTTCTTCGTTGCGTGTTCCCGGCTATGAGTTCTTTGTCGAGTGTGATGGAAAATCCGGTGAATTGGGCAAAGCAATTGATGATCTACAAAAGCATTGTAGTTATTTTAATATTATATCACGTGATTATAAGGATAATCAAGATGCGGTACCATGGTTTCCACGTAGAATACGTGATTTGGATCGTTTTGCCAATCAGATTTTAAGCTATGGCTCTGAATTGGATGCAGATCATCCAGGTTTTACTGATCCGGTTTATCGTGCACGACGCAAGTATTTTGCTGATATTGCGTATAATTATAAACATGGTGAACCGTTGCCGCGAGTTGATTATACCGAAGAGGAGACCAAGACCTGGGGTACTATTTTTGTGAATTTAACAAAATTATACAAGACACATGCTTGCCGTGAATATAATCACATGTTTCCGCTGCTGGTTGATAATTGTGGTTTTCGTGAGGATAATATACCACAACTGGAGGATATATCGAACTTTTTAAAGGGTGTGTTAATTGATTATAAAAATTAAATAAAAAATTTAATATATTTTTTTTTTTGAAATTTTGCACAGATTGTACTGGTTTTACGTTGCGTCCTGTTGCGGGTTTGCTATCCTCACGCGATTTTCTGGCAGGACTCGCTTTTCGTGTTTTCCATTCGACGCAATATATACGTCATCCGAGCAAACCAATGTATACACCAGAACCAGATGTTTGTCACGAGCTACTTGGACATGTACCGCTATTTGCAGATCCAGCATTTGCACAGTTCAGTCAGGAAATTGGTTTGGCTTCATTGGGTGCGCCCGATGATTATATTGAAAAATTGGCTACAGTAAGTTGCAGCATATTTTTATAAAACAAACATTTCTACTGCTTATTTCTTCCAAAAAAACAGATCTTTTGGTTCACCGTTGAATTCGGTTTGTGTCGTCAAAATGGCGAATTAAAGGCATATGGCGCTGGTCTACTTTCATCATATGGCGAATTGAAATATTGTCTTTCGGATGAGCCACAACTAAAAGACTTTGAACCGGAAGAAACTGGCACTACCAAGTATCCCATAACCAAATTTCAGCCACTCTACTATGTTGCAGACAGTTTTGAAAGCGCTAAAGAGAAAACAATGTAAATATTTTTATAATGAGGCATGTTCCAAAAATCGTAATTTTATAATTTTTAAAATTTTTTCAGCAAATTCGCCAATTCCATACCACGTCCATTCGGTGTACGCTATAATGCCTACACTCAAAGCATCGAAGTGCTCGATTCAAAGCCACAGATTAGTAATTTGATGAATAATATCAACGCTGAGTTTCAGATACTACAGAATGCTGTACAGAAACTTAAAGTATAAAATCACATTTGACATTGTTATTTGTTTCTTTTTTTTAATCGAAAAATTTTTTTGTTTAATTATATTAACAATTATGTACTATATTTTAATTTAAGTTTCTATTATAAACATCAAATACACATATAAATACAATATTTAAGTCGTTATATACATTTTCTCTTTCTTTCTTTTTTTTTTTTTTTTTTGGTTTATGTTCTGAATTTCAGTTTTAAGAAAATTTTACCAAAATGAGAACAGTGATGTTAAATTTGTTTAATTTTAAGCTAAATCTAGAAACGCTACTAATGCGCTCTGCCTTTTTAACGAGTTCCCTTTTTTGGAAAATTCACTCAAAAGCGAAATCCAGAACATGCATGTACATAATTGCTGTATCTTTCGTTGTTGTTCTCTAAGCTATCGACTATTTTCTTATAAAAAATTATTTAAAAAAAAAACATCTTACAAACTGTTACGAACTTTCCTATTTACACTAAAATTGAACTAATTAAACACGTATTCGAAATTTTTACTATTTTACAATAATAACAAATTAAACTATTTATTTATAAAAAAAAAAAAAAAAATTAATTAAAAGTTAGATTTACATCGATATGTCTAGAATATATTTTGTATTATCAAAGATGCTCTTAGTGAATTGCCATAACATTTACGAGTAAAATATTTATTTGCTTTAAAATGCTGTCAATAGGCAAGATTTAATTAATTTATACTAAAATACAAGTAAAGAAACAAAAAATAGGTGCTTTAAAAAAGAAAATACATTTTCACATACTTCACACTGAGCATGACTTCGGTTAAAATTTAAGAGTTAACTTATTTTTTTTTTTTTTCAAAATTATTTAAATTCTTTAAATTTAAACTCTAAAATAATTTCTACTAGCATAATTCGTATAGCAGCAGTCTTTTGAATAACAAAATTTGGCATACCTAAATATATCAAAAGTAGTCCATCTCTAAATTTAGTTGTATACTAAACGACAATTAAGAAATACAATTTTTTTTTTAATAAACAAACTTAAAATTAGTTAAAAGAACTACAATATTTAGAAAATTATGCATATAACTGGGCTTTAGGGAGATTTTTAGATATTATATTTTTTAACCGAAAACACTACTCAGTCTGCTATTTATTTATGATATACAATATGAAAGGTTTATATTATTTTGATATACCACGATGGTCTCAAATTTAATTAAATTAAACAAGAAAAAACGTTAACTTCGGTAGAACCGAAGCTTAAATACCCGTCACACGAATCTTTAAAGAGTTTATGTGTAATCATCAGTGGTCACCTAAGTTTACACACAATATTAATTTAAAATTTTGAGCTAAAGATACAGATATGTATAACAACATATTTCTCGAATATATCTGGAAACGGGCGGTAAGGTTGTATGCAAGAAACACCTAAAAATGGGCGTGGCACCATGATATTGGAAGAGTTTTTACCCAATATGGAGTAAATACATGAATAAATAATAACCATTTTCATACAAAAAATCGAAAATGGTCCGAAAGTTTGTATGGGGGCTATACCAAAAAATGGGCGTGGCACATCTGATTTGACATTGGATGACATTAGAATGTTTTTAGCCAAATTGGAGTGAATATATGCATAAATAATTAGTATTTTTCTACAAAAAAATCGGAAAAATCGAAAAAAATGGAAAGTTTATATGGGGGCTATGCCTAAAAGAGGGCGTGGCATTTTGGTTTTGACACTGGATGACAAAAGAAATGTTTTTACACAATTGGGAGCGAATACATTCATAAATAATTACAATTTTTATACAAAAAATCGGAAAAAAACGGTAAGTTTGTATGGGGGCTATACCTAAAAATGGGCGTGGCACTCTAATTCTCGAACTCATAATAGTCGTTGCCGAGAAAAGCTTAAGTTCCAAATTTCGGCGTAATATCTAAATATCTTCATCAAAAAAATTGCGAAGAAATAAACAGACAGACAGACAGACGGACAGACAGACGGACAGACGGACATGGCTAAATCGATTCGTCTCATCGAGCTGATCAAGAATATATATACTTTATGGGTCTACGACGTCTCCTTCAATGCGTTACAAACTTTCCGACAAACTGAATATGCCCTTCACACTATGTGTGGCGGGTATAAAAATTTTAAGTTCTCTTAGCTCGATGTTAACAATTTGAAACTTTTATAATATGAAACATTTTTATTTTTCGCTTCGGTGTAGGGTACTTTTGATTCAGTTAATACAAACGAAACGAAGCAGACAAGAGCAAAACAAAAATAGGCCAGCGGCGTACACAATTTCAGTGTAAACTAGAAAAGGGCGCTTGGTAAAAAATTTGTACCGATACCACACGTTTCGCGGATCACGAAAAGCGCCCTTTGCTTTGTAGGCAAAGAAGAATGATACAAAACGAGAAAAGTGAAATTGATTTTTGTAATTGGCATCACTTAGCAATTCGTTCTACATTTATGTGATCTACAATCAATTCTTCACTGCTACTATGAACTTTCTTTTATTTTTTAACCCCGCCACAGTTTGTTGGAAAGTCTGTAGACCATTATCTATATATATAAAAATGAATTGCTGTGCATTAACAACGCTAAAACTCGAGAATGACTCGACCGATTTGAACTTATTTTTTTGTTTTGTTGCTCTCATCATATATGTGTTCAGAAAGGAAAAAAAATTGGAAAATTTTGACCCGGTGCCTAATGGGGGCCTTGAAACCGGAAAAGCCATATTTTTTGGAGTGAATAGACGTAGATACTTGAAACTGGGCGCATTTGAATGATGGTTAGTCGTGTTTAAGGGATTTCCAAAATTTGAACACACATTTTTTGAACAATTTACCAAAAAGGAAAAAAAAAACGCGAGCAAAGCCGCGGGTACCTGCTGGTATATATATATATATATATATATATAAATATATTGTATATTATTATAAATATATATATTATTGATCAGTACGATGAGACGAAAAGCCATGTCTGTCTACCTGCCCGTCTGTCTGTTACGATGAGTTTTACTCAGAAAGTTTTAAGGATATTGACCTGAAATTTTGAACTTAAGCTTTTTTATACACTGTTCCCAAAGGGAAAAAGGGTATATTAAGTATGTGAAATGTATGTAACAGGCAGACGAAGGCATGGCACACCCTAAAAGTATATATGTATATTCTAAATTAGCATTGAAAGGCGAGTCACTGTAGCTATCGGTGTCTATCTGTTTGTCCATCCTAACTTAGACTCTTCTAAGCTGACAGCTTCTTAAATCCCATTTTAAGCGGTAATATTTGAATAAATATTATAGTATGGATTAGGCCTACAATAGTATATATTTAGTATGGATTAGGCCTACAATAGTCCAAATGAAATATCGCAACATGACTTTTTGTAAAAAAATTCCAATACAATAAATTTTCGAGTTTTTGTATGAAGACACTTATTATTTCTGAATGAATTCAATTAAAATTTTGATTTTAATGTCCACCCAAGTATTCACCACCGATATGTTAGGAATCGGACTATTGTAACATACAATCCCCATACAAACTTGACCAAGTCCATCGAGAACTTTTATCTAAGCCCTGCATATAAACTATTAAAAGTGTCGTCTGGTGGGAATCGACCGAGGTAAATGTTTTTCCTTGTTTATTATTTTTTTATACCCGCCACACATAGTGTGAAGGGTATTATCAGTTTGTCGGAAAGTTTGTAACGCATTAAAGGAGGCATCGGAGACCCTATAAAGTATATATATTACTGATCAGCTCGACGAGACGAATCGATTTAGCCATGTCCGTCTGTCTGTCTGTCTGTCTGTCCGTCTGTCCGTCCGTCTGTTGCAATGCGTTTTTTCTCGGAAAGTTTTAAAGATATTGACCTGAAACTTTAAACTTAAGCTTTTTTGTGTTCCTAGGCAGTTTGTATAGCAGAACCAAGGTGCCACGCCCCCTTTTAGATATAGCCCACATACAAACTTACCATTTTTTTCCATTTTTTTGTGTGAAAATAGCTATTATTTATGAATGTTTTGACTACAAATCGGGTAAAAACACTTTTAATCCAATATCCATCCATCCAATATCAGAAGAAAGGTACCACGCCCATTTTTAGATATAGCCCCCATGCAACCTTACCATTTTCTCGATTTTTTGTATGAAAATTGATATTATTTGTAAATGTATTTACTACAAATATGGGTAAAAGCACTTCTAATGACATCCAATTTCAAAAGAAAGGTGCCACGCCCATATTTTGATATGGCCCCCATACAAACCAATCGCCCATTTTTCAGATTTTGTATGAAAATAATTCTTATTTATGGATATATTCACTCCAATCTGTGTAAAATCACTTCTACTGTTATCCTATAAATATACTACCGATATGACAAGGATCGAGCCACTATAACATATGGACCCCATACAAACTCACCTTCTATCTTTTTATTTTTTCAAGAAAATGAATAAAGTTTCGTGTGGTGGGTATTTGAGCTTCGGTGCTACCGAAGTTAACGTTTTTCTTGTTTTTTTTTTGTCTTCTTCGTTTGATTTTATTTTTTACAGCATTTTTTCCCGTCGCCCTCTTTACCAATAATTCATAAATTTCCCGATCGTATATTGCTAAATGCCAAGTTTTTTTTTTTTTTGTATCTCGTGTATTGCTTATATGGGGCCATGCCCTTTGCCAAGCTTTCCTGTGGATCAAACTTGTCTCGTTCATGTTAACACTAATCTAAAAAGATGACCACGTCCACTGCCCATTTTCCAAAGAATCATATTCTTTTCGATCTTAGCATTATTTTAATATTGGCAACAATAGGACAAATTTTTATTTGGTTCTATGGTGGCACGCCTGGTTGGTGGTATTTTTCCAATAAATTAGACTCGGTCCTGGAAACAAGTATACCGAATTTCATTTCATTCGTTTAATTATTTGCAAATTTCAGCTCAATATGTTTCTTTAAATCTGAGCGATTGAATACCGCAACAACAAAAAGATTGGCTGATGGACGGACGGACATAGCTATGCCGATTCGTTGATGTTTGTTGTATGACAAGTATAAAAAAATATCATAATTAAAATATCTAAAATATTTCAAACAGACACACACACTTTTTTTTTTAGTGTCAACGACTCGTGCCCGTTGTATGTGGAGAACTAAAGAGGTTCTGTGATTCATCCTGAGACATCTGATATGGTAAAATTTCCAGCTCGTTTGGTAATTGATTAACATTATGATTGGGATTAAGCGATTGAAATGGATTACCAGTGAAATAGGAATTTTGTTGTTGTTGTTGTTGTTGCTGTAAAATTTGTTGCTGCTGCCTTTGTTGTTGTTGTTGCTGCTGCTGATGTTGCTGTCGTTGTTGTTGCTGTTGCATATGTTGTTGGTGTTGTTGCTGCTGCTGTCTTTGTTGTTGCTGTTGCATAAGTTGTGTTTGTTGTTGCTGTTGCTGCATTTGCTGATTCGTTGTTGTTGTTGTAGTAAGTGGCATAAGTTTTGCATCTTCACTCTGCGATTCAGAGCCATCATCACTGATGCCCATTTGAAAATTAAGTGAAGGACTCGATTCGGTTGCCATTTGCATATAAGATAATAATGAATCCTCATTTGTATTTTGTGGCACACTCGAATTATTTGAATAAACTTGGCTTATTGCTTGTTGGCTATTAGAGCTTGTATTGTTGTTGTTGTTGTTATTGTTGTTGCTGTTGGTATTGTTGTTATTGTTGTTGATATTGCTCTGTGAATTGCTACTAGTATTGTTGTTGTTGTTATTATTATTGTTATTGCAACTATTAGTATTGTTGTTGTTGTTATTATTGTTGTTGCTGTTAATATTATTACTATTGCTACTAGTTAATTGATTAAGCGTCGATTGCGAGTCAATTGATTGCAATGGCGACAGATTCAAAAAATGCATCAATATCATCCTGTACAAATGGATCGAGATCAGGTACACTGCGTGATAACATAGTGTTCTGTTGTTGTTGTTGTTGTGGCTGCTGCTGTTGTGGCTGCTGTTGTTGCTGGCATAATTGTTGCTGATTAGATTGCAATTGTTGCTGATGATGCTGCAACTGTTGCTGATGTTGCTGCAATTGACTATGTAAATTTTGTTGCTGTTGTTGCATCACTTGTTGATCCAAATTATTTAACATTTGCTCCGAATTCAAAGCGAAACCGTATTGATTAAATTGCGGCTCAACTGTATTGCTACTAAAATTAAAGTTACGTGTCTGATTGCTGTTGTTGTTGTTGCTGTTCGCATTATAGTTTGCCATCGGCGGCATTATTGGCTGCAACAGCGTATAACGTGCCAACAACAATTGCTCGGAGACAATACGCAATTCGTCCTGTTGCTGCATTATCAGCTTTTGCAGTTCATCGTGTTTTCGTTGCAACTGATCCTGCAGCTGACTTTGGGTCGATGTCATGACAACAGCACTAGGCAACATATCTGAATGACTTTGCAGCTGAAAAATAGAGGCGAAAAGTTAGTTGAATGAAGTTCAACAGATAAAGTTTGCTTACCGGTAATGGCGATAACACTGGCGCCACCGGAAATGGCGCTATCACAGGTTGCACTGGTATTGCAGTTAGATACTGAGGTGGTTCTAGGAATGTTGGTGCTACCAGTTGCGAACTGGATACCGGAAAGGCGGGTTGAGAGAATTGACAAGCGGGACTCGTGATCATTTGTGTTGGTGCTAATATTGGCAACATTTTGGATCCTGCTGCTGTCACAGCAGCAACAGCAGATTGAAGCTGCAATCCATGTTGCTGTTGGGACTGTGTTGGCTGTTGTTGTTGTTGATGTTGATGATGCTGCTGTTGCTGCATTTGTTGATGCGTATGTAAATGTTGATGATGCACGTGATGTTGCTGCTGCTGCTGATGAGTTTGTTGTTGTTGTTGCTGTTGATGATGATGCTGCTGCTGATGTTGTTGTTGCTGTTGTTGATGTTGTTGTTGTTGTTGACTATGACTATGCATGTTATGGCGCTGGCGACTTTGCTATAAGAAATAAGTGAAAAATAAAATGAATTGAACGTTTTTAATGAGAATGTTAAGACAATCTGACAATCAGAACCGATATAAAAACTGTTTTAAATGGAACTTCCGTTTGTTAAAGAACACCCGTGTTCTGTTGTAAATTGAAAAAACATTTTTTAAATTTTTAAAATTTAAGCAGAACTATGAATAGTATAAAGATATTATGTCTAATTTTTGTATTATATTGACAACCGATAGATGGGCAGAATCAAATCCCAGAGAGGTCTTTTTTATTTTTACGTTACACATAGTGTAAAAGGGTATATTCAGTTTGTCCAAAAGTTTGTAACGCATTGAAGAAGGCATAAGAGAATCGATCTAGCCATGTCCGTCTGTCTGTCTGTCTGTCCGTCTGTGTGTCTGTCTGTCCGAATGTCCGTCTGTTTGTTGCTATGTAATTTATTCGATGAAGATATAAAGGTATTTGGCTGAAATTTTATACTTAAGCTTTTCTCGGCAACGACTAGGTTAAGTTCGAAAATGAGAGTGCCACGCCCATTTTAAGGTATAGCCCCCATACAAACTTATCGATTTTTTTCGATTTTTTGTTTAAAAATAGTAATTATTTATGAATGTACTCGCTCCCAATTGGGTAAAAACATTTATTTTGTCATCCAGGGTCAAAACCAAGACGCCACGCCCATGTAACGGGTATTTCAGCTTCGGTTCCACCGAAGTTAACGTTTTTCCTTGTTTTCTTTTAAATTTATTTGTGGTTTGTTTAAGCGAGCGGAAATCCTAAGGGACCGTAATTTTCAAAATAGGCCGGCGGATTTGCTTAAGAGACCGGTTTGCCCCTAGGTTCGACCTTAATCTTGAAAAATGCGAAGGAAACAAAAGAAAAGTTGGATTACACAGATTACACCGTCAAATATTGATTTCGAGAGTTTCGTGGTGGCCGCAACTCCACTACTGATAAAGTCCGCAGCGGAAGGCACTCCGAAGCATTTGGAAAAAAGGGTTTGGACTTGCTGATGCGGAGTCGGGTGGACTTTTGGAGTCTATTGGAAACTGTTGATAAGATCTGGATCTACTATTATTAATGGACTAAAGCTGGCACGAGTGCTTCGAACCTGCCGAGGGAAACTCAATGGGTTGGAAAGGTTATAGCGTCGGTTTTACTGTGCATTATTGCTGCGATTGAAGGCCGAAATCACTGCAAAGCGCCCTCACAAGAGCATCGCATCCACGTCAAAAATCAATAATTTAGTGCCCAAATTGCTTCCGCATCCCCCGTATTCGTCGATTTGACTCCCTCCAACTATTATCTCTTCCCAAACCTCAAAAGATGGCTCATTCATAAAAAATTCAGCTCACGCGAGGAAATCTTCGACGCCGCGGAGGAGTACTTTACAGACCTTCCGGAAAAGTACTATTCGGAGGGGATCAAGAAGTTGGAAAATCGTTAGAATAAATGTATTGAGCCATTCTTAGGAGATTACATTGAATAAAGAAAAAAACATTTACAAAAAAATATTTTTACCATTCCAAAGGAGGTTGATGTTCAACCCACTAGTCGTGCCTTTCTACTCTTACGTCCGTCCGTTCGAGAGAATTCATTTGCAAGATTGTATAATCTCATAATTTCAATCCCGACATGCAGTAGAACTGGCTCGGGTCATTGGACTGAAATAAATCACACAGACTAGTCAATTTCTAGTCTGGGCTGTGGCAGAGTGTACGCACTGTCCCATGACGAGTTTGCCCAAGAAAGTTACATTCTCCATACAACTTTTTGATAGCAATACCCTACAAAGCTTATTCGTACGGCTCTGAAACAGCCATGCACAATTGCTGACCAACATTGGGTTTACATGTAATAAAACTTTGTAATTCTCAAACAGTTTATTCATGAAAATAAAATATGATAAAACTATAAGATGAACTTTAAAATGGATTTTACCATTCTTTGCGACGATAGCCTTATCAACGAATGTAACTTAGTAATCCGTCTTTAATTAGATCAGTTCATGATTATCCCACAAGAGTTGTTAGTGGTTCACCCACGCAAGATGGTCAGTAACTAACTCTCATGACACGGTCGGCAACTGTCTCATATAAGCCAATCAGTGACTGACTGATGAAGATTAGACCCTGTGTTGGTCAGCGCCTTTCCTAGGCTAATGCAGAACCGGACGTGTCAATTTTTGTAGGACATTGTATTGTAAAATGGTATAAGAAACAACATTGGTTCTGGGTAGCAAGTCGGGCTAGGTTATTCAGTTGATTAGTTTTGGGTCGATCTTTAGTACGTCTGGGTAACTTCTATGAGATCCATAGATACCAGCATCTGTGCTTTCATCGTTGAGTGATTTGTTAGTAAACGAAGTTCTTGTTTCTGGATTAATTTGATTCAGTTTTAGAGTTCGAGATAAATTTAAAAAACTGCTTCAGTTCATGAACCGATTTTACAACAGAGTCGAACCGTGGTTCGGCTTTGTTTAAATAAATTTTTAATTTAAAAAAAAAATTAAATTTCACACTCACCGAACTCAAATGTGACATTAAGGATTGTCTGCTGTTAACTGAATCTGCCGATATTGATGTTGAGTCAGACTCATTGCCTCGATTATGATAGAAGAAACGTTTTCGTTTCACAGTCGGCGATATGCCCGTAGAACTGATATTACCATAACTTGAGGCGGGTCTGGAAGTCTTTAGCGTATTTATTTGACAGGTGGTTGATGATGCTGCCGTTGCCGACCACATGGGCGAGTTATCGATTGTTGGTGAAGTGACATCATTGCACGGATTACCCTGACTATTGGAACAACCTTGCATGGTGCTTGCATTACTATCCATAGTCTGACTGTTCAAATCAAAATCTCGCAATGCATTTGATGCTCCGGCAATTGTTGTTGTTGTCGCGGCTGTTGTTGATGTTGCCGACGAAGATTTCGAGTTGCACGAATTGCTATTCGATGAACGCTCAATCGCTGTCTTGGAAGCCATATTACGTTCCTTATTATTCTGCCGTATAACCTCGGCATAGCTGACAACCTTATGCGTGCAAACAACATAATCCGGTTTTGAATTATATTGATGATAGGAT
The DNA here is from genome assembly GCA_018903435.1 of Leucophenga varia. Classification (NCBI taxonomy): domain Eukaryota; kingdom Metazoa; phylum Arthropoda; class Insecta; order Diptera; family Drosophilidae; genus Leucophenga; species Leucophenga varia. Next base: position 194,565 of record JAEIFJ010001868.1, read on the forward strand.
ACATAGAAATCAGATTGCAGCCAGATCCATTGTTGACCTTTGGTAAGAAATCGATAATAACAGGATTTGCCTTCACCATTTTGCATAACTGTAAAAAAAAGGAACTCCCAGAAGTAAAGCAATTGTTTCATTGCAATTCCAATGCGCCAACTTACGCTGTTCATGGCAGGCTACAATATTATCCAAATCATCGAAATGATAATAATCGTAACCCGATGTGCCCAATACTTCAAATGGCATGTAACCAATAATCGGTGGTGCCCGATGATCAAGAAAGAGAAACTTCCATTCCATGCTGTGCTTCGATGTGAACTCACTGCTAATCGGATCAATGGCGCTCATCTCTCGTATAAGCTGCGGCGTTTGTATGCGTCCCGTGCCGACAAAGACCAACTTCTTATCTATTTCGGTCTTTGGATTTAACTGAAAGATACGCGGCAATGGTTGCGTATTTTGAGCATTTTCCAGATTGGAATCGTTACCTTAAAGTCAAAATATTAAAAAAAATAAAAACTATTTTACACACAGCAATTGACTTCGTAGATAGATACTTACGAAAATAACCAACAAATTTGATTAATTCGTATTTATTTGCATCGACTTTCTCGATTCCGCCACGTTTCAAATGCAAATAAAATGTTATCTGATTGCTGCTATTCGTAACGGTTTGTAATGCTTCAACAATGGGCGGCGGATTGAGAAATATATTGAAAAGTGCTTCGTGATCCATTTCATAGGTTAAATCGTAGATGGATATATTCAGCAGATCACTCTGTACAAATATGTGGCAGTGTTAAGAATATTCAAGAAGTTTTCATCAGTTTAAGCTTACCGGCAAATAGCCCAGCTGCGATGTTATGCTTTCCGATGCATAGAAGATGGAACCTATGCTACTGAATACCATTATAAAACCATCCAACGATTCAAGCATCAAATGCGTAAACTCATCATTGCTCAGAAATGTCGGTTTCCAGTCCTGCTGTATCTCAAACACCTTTGAACGATCGGTTGCCTCTGTGAGTAAGAATTAAATATATTTATTTTCCTTTTTTAAATTCTTTTCTTCAACTCACCATTGTGATGTTTCAGAAATGCTATTGTTGATTTTAATACGGTAGATTTGTCCATTTTTCGATTGGAAGTTGTAATCAGTGCGCTGAGATCATTTACCAAAGAATTAAATTGATCTCTACGTTTCTTTTCGCTTAGATTACGTGATTTTCTGTAAAAAAAAAAAAAAAATAGTTTATAAAAAACAAGTAAAATTTTTAACTTCGTTGGAACCGAAGCTTCTTTAACTTATCTAGTCAAGCTAATCAAGAATATTTATACTTTAAAGTGTCTATGATGTCTCCTTTTATGCATTACAAACTTTTCAACAATCTTAATTTACATGTTTCACGCTATATGTAATAGGAATAAAAGTAAAAAAAATATAAGAAAAATGAAAAAAAAATCGTTACCGGGTCCTCACGACTCTAGTCCTTTCCGTTACCGAGTTATAACGAAAGTGCTTAAAATTAATGTATATTCATTTCTATTTTTATATGTATAGAAGTATCGAGAATATATGTAACTTAGTTATTTTGACCTTAAGGCTCTTTTTAACTGATTGACGTAAAACACAACTACAGTTCAAACGGCTGCAGATAGGAATATGAAATCTTTACTGTCGATTCATTTTATGATGAAAGTAAGATGAAATTTTGGGGCCTAATTGGGGCTTCAAAACCAGAAAATTCATATCATTGGAGTGAATAGACGTCGAGACTTGAAACTGGGCTCATTTGAAAAATGGTTACAAAATATTTTTAGCGTATTCAAGGGATTTCGGAAATTTGGACCTGTGTCCAACTGGTAGACCCAAAAAGATTTGTTGAGAATTTTTTTTTTTTAGATTTTAGGTGAGCACAAAGTCGTAAAATGTTTGACCCGAGGTCTAATAAGGGAATGAATAGACGTAGAAACTTGAAAGATGGTTAGAAAATATTTTTGGCGTGTTCAAGGGATTTTCGAAATTTGGACCTAGGACCCAGTGGTTTGGTCCCCGAAATTTTATCAATTTAAAAATTTGTTGTTTTATTTTTTGCTGTTGGTTCAAAATGCTATATATAAGCACTAAGTCGAGATTCTGAAAACTTTGGATCTAGGGTCCAAACCCGGAGTAAGCATATATCTGAAATAAATTTTATCAACATATTTTTTTTTTTTTTTTTGCTGTAGTTTAAAGTTATCATAAAAGAGATCACTTAGACGAGATTTTGGAACATTTTGATTAGGCGTCAGTGGGGCCTTAAAACAGGAAATGACATATCTTTGATATAAGAACAACTAGAAACTTGATATTGGGAGCATTTAAAAGATGGTTTAAGTGTTTGAAGGATTTCCATTAATCTAGAGACTTGATATAAAGCTCTTTTCGGGTTCAATGCTTAGCCTGATAACTATGTTAATCTGCCGGACTTGGCAATATCGACTCTTCTCTCACTACTTATTAAGATAAAATATTTAGTTGACAAGTAGAAGCTAAAACAAGAAAAACGTTAACTTCGGTGGAACCGAAGCTGAAATACCCGTTACACATCACTTTTAATAATTTATATGTTCACCAGGTGCTTAGATTAAATTTCACGATGAATTTGGTCAAATTTGTATGGAGGCTTTATGTTATATTTGCCCGATCCTTACCATATCGAAAGTGTTCAGTTAGGTGGACATTGAAATTGATTTTACCAAGTTTAATTGAATTCATTCAGAAATAGTAAATGTTTTCATATAAAAACTCGAAAATGGGCGGTAAGTTTGTATGGAGACTATACTTAAAAATGGGCGTGGCTCCTTAGATTTGACATTGGATGACATAAAAAGTGTTCTTACCCTATTTGCATTAAATATATTCATAAATAATACGTATTTTCATACAAAAAATCGAAAAAAGTGGTAAGTTTGTATGGGGGCTATATCTTAAAATGGGCGTGGCAACATTCTTTTGATATTGGATGCCTTTAGAAGTATTTTTACCCTACATTGTAGCAAAAGCATTTATAAATAATAACTATTTTCATACAAAAAGTCGAAAAAAGTGGTAAATTTGTATGGGGGCTATATCGAAAATGGGCGTGGCACCTTGGTTCAGGTATACAAAGTAACTAGGAGCACAAAAAGCTTAAGTTTCAAATTTCAGGTCAATATCTTCTAAACTTTCCGAGTAACAGCCATCGCAACAGACAGACAGACAGACAGACGGACAGACGGACAGACAGACAGACGGACATGGCTAAATCGACTCGTCTCATCGAGCTGATCAATAATGTATATACTTTATGGGGTCTCCGATGTCTCCTTCAATGCGTTGCAAACTTTCGGACAAACTGAATATACCTGTTTACACTAGTGTAACAGGTATAAAAAAAAATACATATTGAATTTTCATAAAAAAGTAAAAAGTTAGAAATATTTTATACAATCAGAAGAAGGCGTAGCAGTTCATAGACGATATATGTAGTTTAATTAAGAATAGGTTTCTATAGCATATAGCCCATAAGCCCCATAAAGCCCAATTTTGTATTTTTCTTATACCCTTCACACATAATGTGAACAGATATTATCAGTTTGTCAAAAAGTTTGTGATGCATTAAAGGAGAAATCGTAAAAACCATTAAATATTGTACATATATATTCTTGAACTACTTGAAGAGACAAATCAATTTAGTCATGTCCGCCATTTAATGCAATATAAACTTTACACCAAACTAAATCTATACCAAATGTATCTATTGATTAAAAAAAATAGGCGGTGGAAAATGTTGACTGGTGCCACAAACATATCTGAACTTAAAACTTCTTGGATCACCCGATTAAGGCCGATTATTTCTGCTAGTACATACTATATTCATATAAATGTATGGAAATTGCAAAAAAAAAAAAAATTGTAGCCTTTAACAATAAATATTCCACCCTTAAATGAATTTTTTCTGCTGTTGTTGTCTTTGTTTCTGTGAGTCCCACGTGTGTTTCGGATACAATTTGTACGAAAGCATTTATTAGTTACTCTTCTGCACATGCTTAGCCTATTGTTTGATACGAGAGAATACCTATGATAAATATTATAAAAATATCCTTTTCATATGCGTATGAATTGAAAACGAAAACGACGACGACATCGACGCCGACCAACAATTGTCTGTCTTGATTTGATGCGCAAGAATGAACTCGTACGCAGTTTTGCATTTGACAAGTCTTCAAATAGAGCCAGTCATAGGCAATTCGCAAAAAAGGATATTTGTATTGGCACTTTTTAGCTAATAAATACAAATGTAAATATGTTTGTATAAGAACATAGGTACACACATATAAGTATGATACATATTTGTTTATAGTTTTTGTCTAGATTTTTTGTTTTTCTTCTGTCCCACGACTGTGGAATTTATTGTTTTTTTTTTTTTTTGTAGATATATCACGCGATTGATGGTTACAATCAATAAAATCATACTTGTACAATTATATTATTGAATAGTAGTACATAGTATATTCTTTATTTCATTTACAACGTTAAGTTACACATACAATTACAGAAACATATCCTACTCATATACGCTATTTTATAAAAATGAAAAATGGCTTGGCTTTAGCTGTTTAACACAATTAGTAGTTTAGCAAGAGGACCCAGGTGCTGCAAACTATTACACTCAGCTTCAATGCTCAGCGCAAGAGACTAAGTCGTTCTTTTTTTGCAATGAATTCTTTCTTAACTCTTTTGTGAAGAACGAAGAAAAAAATTTGTATATAATACATTTTTTCGTGTATTTAATCTCCTAGTCCAGCCCAGTGCAGACGTTTTCATTATATTATGTCAATAACTTTGTATGGCTCGTACATCTCAATGCTATTGCGAATACGAAAGACGTTACCAAGTTCAACCTTGCAAAAAATTAAGTCACGGCAAAACTTATATATGTTTGGACATATATATAAGATGGTGGTCCAAAGACAAAATGTTATGCACTTGCCCATTAGAATTGCTCTATATCGAAAATAAAGAAGACCCGTATTTTTTTTTTATTCCGATAATATGGAAACATGGAAAAACAAGAAAGAACGCTGAAGTCGAGTATGCTCGACTGCAAGAAACCCTGTACCCAATCTTTATGTACCTTAAATTAAGTCCTATCTTTGTATATTTCTTATTCTATTGAATTTTCAAACAAAAACTTAAAAAATTGGGTAATTTATATGGGGGCTATACCTAAAATTTTGTTGGTCCTACTCCTATTGGGATATTTAATTGGGACTATCATAGACATAATTTATACTAAGTTTGAACTTCCTAGAATAAAAACAATGACGTTTTTATGCAAAAACCTAAAATTTTGGGGTATATTTGCATGGGGGGCTATACCTAAAATTTTATTGGTCCTACCCATACTGGGATATTTTATTGGGACTATCATAGACATAATTTATTCTAAGTTTGAACTTCCTAGAATAAAAACAATGACGTTTTTATGCAAAAACCTAAAATTTTGGGGTAAATTTTTATGGGGGCTATACCTAAAAGTTTGTTGGTCCTACCCATGTTGGGATATTTTATTGGGAAAAACATAGACATAATTTATACTAAATTTGAACTTCCTAGAATAAAAAACAATGACTTTTTATGCAAAAACCTAAAACTTTGGGGTACATTTGTATGGGGGGTACCCCTTAAAATGGGTCTAGAGAAAAACCTTTTCCAAGTAAACACTTGACGGCTCAGGAGAGTCTAAGTTTCAAATATGGTGGCCCTATCTCTTATAGTCTCCGAGATAATCTCTCTCATACGGCAGACAGCAGGACAGACGGACGGAAGGACGGACGGACAGATGGACAGACGGACGGACGGACAGACATAGTTAGTTCGACTCCTCTTCCAATGCTGATAAAGAATATACATACTTTATATGGTCTATCTTGGTTCCTTTTGCCTGTTACATACATTCGCACAAACTTAATATACCCTTTTTAGCCATGTCCGTCTGTCTCTCCGTCTGTCTATGCGTCTGTCTGTCTGTTGCAATGCGTTTTTCTCGAAAAGTTTCACAGATTTTGACCTTAAATTTGAAACTTAAGCTTTTTTGATCCTAGGCAGTTTGTATGTCAGAACCAAGGTGCCACGCCCATGTTTAGATACAGCCCCCATACAAACTTACCACTATTTTTCGATATTTTGTATAAAAATAGTTATTATTTTCGAATGTATTTACTACAGATTGGGTAAAAACACTTCTTAAAGCATCCAATATCAAAAGTAATATGCCACGCCCACTTTTAGGTATAGCCCCCATACAAACCTAGAGCCCATTTTTGAGTATTTGTATGAAAATTTATGAATATATTCTCTCCAATCTAGGTAAAATCACTTATACTGTCATCCTATGAATATGCTACCGATATGACAAGGATCGGGACACTTCAACTAATAGAGTATAATCTACGTCACTGATGATCGTACACAAACTACCTTACGTTTCGTGTGGTGGGTATTTGAGCTTCGGTGCTACCAAAGTTGTCGATATTTTTGTAGTGCATACAAATCAGCAGATGCGGAACGGAAAAAAGTCGAAACGCCCGTACAACGTAATACATAAAAATTTCTAATTATCGAAACATATTGTGAGAATCGAGTAACTTATTTAAGATAAAAAATTCAAAAAATATGTCGATAATGACAATTATCCTAGAACACCAATAGTCTTTTTTAAGCTGATTGGTACAACTTTTGAAAACAACTTACTTTTTCTTCACGACGATATGCTATGTGTACTTACGATTATGAAGTATGTTGAAATTCAAAACAAATTAGATTTTGTACACTTTTTGGGAAATTGTATTTAAGTATATCTCCAAAACTATTCTTGAGTAAAATTTTATTGCGAATCAATGGTCCAAAATACATGATAATTGATCCATAAAAAATAAACTCTCGATATAAAGGCAAAAGTCGAAAACTAGTGTTATGTGTAATTACACACATAAAGAGAAACGTAGACTTTTTAATTGTTGGACAATTTGAATCTCAGATTCTATAGTATGAATCGTTCATGAGTGCTATAAAAGCTTCGGTTCTAACTAAGATAATTTTCTATTAATTGCCGATTTAATGAGGTTCGGGCAATTATACCATATAGCCCTCATTCAAACTTGCCTCCCATGTTCTTTATTTTTTTCAAGGAGATTATTATGAACCAAAACATATTGTCTCAACATATATTGTATCGAAACAGTGATCCCCACAATACTCCTAAACTAAATACTTTCTAATCCACTTTCGTTCTAGAGAAGTTGAAGCTATTCTTTGATGTTTTTTTTTTTTTTTTTTTTTGTAAATCGTTCGGTATCTAGACTCAATTTATATTTAATCAATAAATAAAATATTGCGCAAAACGCAATCAAATCCGCAAATATATAAACAATAAAAAAAGAAAAAAACAACTAATTAAGTCGCTGTGAAAACAATCACAATCGATTGCATCATAATCATTTATTATACGAAAAAAAAATTTTTTTTTTTGTAATAAGATTCTAAAAGGAATATCAAATTAACTTGTTATTATTTATATCTGAATTGCGTTAGAGTGTAGTAAAACTTCTGTTATGCCGAAAATCTCGTTTATATGAAATATTCAATGCATATGAAATTCAAATTTCATGAATTTAAGTGAAATACACGTATTTGATAATTACGCCAATCTGCCAACATTATTATCACCAGTTGAAAGAATTGGAACAGCTAACCTTTTAAAAATAGTGGCAAATATTTTAGTTATTTAATTTTTTTTCCTTCAACATTCGCGAAATATGCGTATAAACGAGTTTGAAGAAAACTAGAAAATGGAATTTTGCTATTACAGAGGCTGAATTCATGAATTAGAAACAAGAAAAAAAAAGCTTTAACTTTGGTTGGACCGAAACTAATACATATACATGTCACACATTATTTGACGTGGATAGATCTTCGGGTTCAACATTTGAATTATAAAAATGTTTTTAAAAATTCGCGGTTCGTTCTTAAACATTTTTATACTGAAGATTTGGCTTGATATAAGAAGCATTTGTACCATATTTGAAGCCATTAGCTCAATAAAGAACATTTCTTTCGTATAAGATCTGAATAATAAGTTCGTTTGTATGATTTCAACATACAAAGTACACAGGTTCTAAAGAATCTATAGTTTATAATTTCAGCCCAATATCTTTAAAACTGAGCGAATAAATCGGGCAGCAACAAACAGTCAGACGGACAGACAGACAGACAGACGGAAATGGCTAAATCGATTCGTTTCGTCGAGATGATCAAGGTTATATATATATAAAAATAAAAATAATTGAAATATTATTCGGATTTAATTTTTTTTGCTCTTATCAATGATCGATTTTATTAAAAAAATTCAATTTAGATTTTAAATATATAAAACACAAATAATATAGAAATGTAATGCCGACGGTCCTTTTTTTTTATTTATTTATTTAATCGGTTCATAAACTTGATATAAACTTAATCGGTATATAATTTGTTTACTAAAATTCTAAATTTTGGTATAATTTTTAAAAGAAACTACATTTCCTGTGAAATCGTGTCCAAAACAAAGCAAAAATTCTAAATTTCCAAAAAAAACAAGGAAAAAACGTTAACTTTGGTGTAACCGAAGCTGAAATTACTGTTACACAACACTTTTAATAGTTTATATGTTCACCAGGTGCTTAGATTAAATTTCACGATCAATTTGGTCAAATTTGTATGGAGGCTTTATGTTATATTTGCCCGATCCTTACCATATCGAAAGTGTTCACTTAGGTGGACATTGGAATTGATTTTACCAAATTTAAATGAATTCATTCAGAAATAATAAATGTTTTCATATAAAAACTCGAAAATGGGCGGTAAGTTCGTATGGATGCTATACATAAAAATGGGCGTGGCGCCTTAGATTTGACATTGGATGACATAAAAAGTGTTCTCACCCTATTTGCATTAAATATATTCATAAATAATACGTATTTTCATACAAAAAATCGGAAAAAGTGGTAAGTTTGTATGGGGGCTATATCAAAAAATGGGCGCGGCAACATTCTTTTGATATTAGATGCCATTAGAAGTATTTTTACCCTACATTGTAGTAAAAGCATTCATAAATAATAACTTTTTTCATACAAAAAGTCTAAAAAAGTGGTAAGTTTGTATGGGGGCTATATCTAAAAATGGGCGTGGCACCTTGACATACAAACTAACTAGGAGCACAAAAAGCTTAAGTTTCGAATTTCAGGTCAATATCTTTAAAACTTTCCGAGTAACACTCATCGCAACAGACAGACAGACGGACAGACAGACAGACGGACATGGCTAAATCGATTCGTCTCATCGAGCTGATCAATAATATATATACTTTATGGGGTCTCCGATGTCTCCTTCAATGCGTTGCAAACTTTCGGACAAACTGAATATACCCGTTTACACTTTGTGTAACGGGTATAAAAAATAGGTAAAAAGCTTTTTTTTAAAGGCCGTGTGACATGTTTAGTAATTCAAAATGACGGATGCAATGCGGACGACTGATTTTTATTCGAGATAATCCATTTAATATGCCAGATAAAAAAGTGAAAATTATAATTGTTTTCTCACATGGAAAAACTTGCTCTACAGAAATATATCGTACAATTTCTATGCTGAAAAAGGGTTTCTTGGAGAGATAGTTTTATGACTGACTCGGGTTTGGCAAATTCTGAAAGTACACTCGGCGTCTATAGAGTACACAAAGGGAGGCATTTTGATTCGATTTTATTATTCTTATTAATTTTAAAAAGTTTTTATTTTACTATATTGTTTTTATGCTAAATCTTTTGTTTTAATAATTTTTTTTTTCGAAAAATTCCATTCATTTGCGAATGGAAAATTCCAAAATTTTCAATGACGAATTGATAAATCTGTACACATATCGCGTTTTGTCTCTCGCTGAGTGCGTTCTTTATTATTTATTTTTAAACAAAAAAAAAGAAAGAAAGGAAAAGGAAAACTGTCAGTTGCAGTCATTTTCGGAAAACTCCAACCATTTTAGTTTACAATAAAATTATGCAAATATTGCAAACATATTGTACAGCAAAATTATTTGATTTTAATTCTATTAAAAAAAGAGAAAACTTTCACTTACCTTTTCGTGTCATCCTTGTCGTCACTTTCGTCGTCCATCTTCGAATTTATTAAATAATCCAGTTTTGATTGGACACTCTGGCACCTTCTTACACAATTTTGTTTAATAAAAAACTTAAACGCTTTTGTTTAATAAGCTTCTTTTTTTATGATTAATTTTAATTGTGTTAATTTGAATTGCTTAATTAATTTGCACTTTTATATTTAATATTTTTATTGCTTACATTTTTTTCTTTTCGGCGTCTTTTTTTCAGCTTTTCAGCTACATATTAGGTAATGTTCACTTTGAAAATGATTTCAATATGTTTGCTTATGTGTCGCATTTTAGCTGTCACTTTGCTGCAAAATTACACAACTGAAAAATTTGTTTATGAAAATAATTATTAATTTATTTTAATTAAAATATTTTTAAAAGCATTTTCATTTTGATTTTTCCATTTGATTTTTAAACATTTCGAATATTTATTTAATATTTTTTTTATATAAAAAATTAAAACCGTATAAAAAACGAACCGCGTACCGTCAGCAACAAGTGCAATAAAGTATCTGAATAAAATCGCAGCATAGCACTGTCGAAGGCTGTATAAAAAAAACACCAATACAAATGCGCGTGGGATCCCCAGGTGTAACTGTATACATGTATGTGTGTGTGTTTGTGTATTTGAGTGGGTGCGTATAGAAGTTACATAACGCGCAGTAAGCGCTGCGCAAGCGCTTGACAAGAAAATAAAAGCACCCGCTAGGAAATTATACACGAACCAATGCGAATGCAATACACAAATACAAACGTAACGTATATTATGTACATAACACAAATACACACACACACACATAGCGTAACATATATGACAGAATGCCTGTTGAATATTTTTTTTTATATTTTTGCTGTGTGTTTTGTTTGTTGCACTTTTCAACCCCTAAAAGCATGCTGTGACTTTTGTATAATTCGTTGTTGCAATGTATTTCAAGCAATTTCCAAAAAGGAAGCAGTTAAAGGCGGTAAGGGGTGGCATGTGCGTTTGATGGTATCAACGCTGATTCAAACCAAAATCAAACAAAATAATGTTACAACATTCAGGCAGCGCATATGAATGTCATAACAACGAGTTAACACTTAGTAACCAAATACACTCACATACACATACACACACATACATACATAGATATTCTCATTTATGTCATCCTTCACAAAATTGTAGTTTGAGTTAATAAATGAATTGTTGCTTTAATTTTATACTATTGCCGCATCAGTTATGTATTTGCTAACCAATTGGCTAGCAATGTTCCATATATTTAGCTCATTTATGTATATCTCTTCCTCCTTTCCTCTTTACTCTTTTCACTCATCACTAAATCCTCTTGGTCAATTTAGGCGAGTACCATACTATCTACTGCAAGTTACTCGTATTCAATGAGTTGAATTATTTTGTTGCATAATTCTTTGACTAAAATATTTCACATTTGTATCTGATAGCTTACCTCCTTTTTTTTATAATTTTGTTTTCTGTGATTTATATTTGCAATTTCTATTTATAGATTTTATATTATTTTAAATTTCAATAGATTATATAATCGACGTTGACAGTTTGCAAATAATATACAAATAAATTTTACACAAGGCCAAATAATCTAAAGGTTGTTTATTTTTTTTTTTTTTTTTTTTTTTTGAGAAAAAGTGCTAAGACTACGTTCATATATAGTATCTATATCCGATAAAAGACAGACTATTGTTTTTATTAAACAAAAATAGGAAAGAGTGTTTTTGTATGGATTTCAATTTTTCAGTATGTTTTTTTTTTTTAATAATGATTTCTCTCTTATACTACCAGGGAGGTTAAATGGCAAACCGAGAGAAGGCAAAAAGTAGAAAGAAAAGATTTTGAAGAACGACAAATTTTGGAGGGTTTTAAAAAATCCGGATTAAGTCCAACGTAAAATCGCTGATGTGGGAAGTCTAATTACACACGCTTTATACCAGATGGTAACATATGAAACCGCTGATAATCCGTTGGAATTAAGTCTGGTTAATTAGCCGCATGCGCAGGAACTTCCCAACTAACGTTTCCTTGACCAGTCTGGCAGTGGGTGATGGTGCATCAACGCCCAGGAAAATATCTTTGTGTTGCCGTTTTTTTTACCAAGTTCGTGCAGCTCTATTAGGCAACTCGGTGTCTTCAAATTTGACTAAAATTGCAACGTTTAAACCATCAAAACCAGTCTCTGAAAGTTGTCCGCAAATTGCCATTTTCTGGTACAATATTTGACAATTCTATCCGGAGAAAAATTATGATTAATTTTTACATTTGTCGCTAATGGCCATCTATATGTAAACAGCGTCTTCATATGTTGTCAACAGGTATATCCGATTATCACTTGTTTCGATCCGTGACATATGGCTTAGCTGAACTAAACAATGTCAATTTTATAAGAATGGTACATTTGAATGGTTTTTGTCATAAAATTTAACAAGAAAGAACGCTGAAGTCGAGTATGCTCGACTGTAAGAAACCCTGTCCCAAACTTTATGTACCTTAAGTTAAGTACTATAACTCATTGTATTGAATTTTTAAATGAAAACTTTAAAAATAGGTTATAAAGGGTGGTTAAATTCCAAGGGCCGATGTTGAATGTGAACCACACCTAAGCGTCAAGTTTATTCCTGCATTTCTTTTGACATTTCTCAACTTCAGACAAACTCAATTTGAACCATGGAAAGATACACAATCGAGCAACGCGTTAAAGTTATTCAGGCCTATTATGAAAATGGGCGTTCAAATCACACAGCTAACGAAACAATGGCTCTTTTGCGCGAAAAATTTGATGGCCGAATAATTTCACGTCGCGGCGATGTCAACTGGCCGCCAAGATCATGTGATTTGACACCGTTGGACTTCTTTCTTTGGGGTTATTTGAAAGAAAAGGTGTACGCCAATAAGCCAACAACAATTCAAGAGCTAAAGGATGAGATAATTCGGCACATTAACGACATTGAACCTCAATTATGCCTCAGCGTCATCGAAAATTCAGAACATCGAATGGACGTGTGCCGCCGAAGCCGTGGCGGCCATTTGGCCGATATTTTGTTCCATACATAATTGAGTCATACCAATATATCATAATAAAAAGAAATTTCCTAAATAATTCGTGTTTTATTCAAAATCAACATCGGCCCTTGAAATTTAACAACCCTTTATTTGTATGGGGTTTATGCTTAAAATTTTTTTAGGTTCTACCCATTATGGTCTATTTCGTAGGGACTATCATTGGCATAATTTAATCTAAATTTTGACTTCCTCCAATAAGAACGAGGAAAAACTTTAACTTCGGTGGAACCGAAGCTGAAATACCCGTTACACAACACTTTTAATAGTTTATATGTTCACCAGGTGCTTAGCTTAAATTTCACAATGACTTTGGTCAAATTTGTATGGAGGCCTTATGTTATATTAGCCCAATCCTTACCATATCGATAATGTTCACTTAGGCGAACATTGGAATTGATTTTACCAAATTTTAATTGGATTCATTCAGAAAAAAATAAATGTTTTCATACAAAAACTCGAAAATGGGCGGTAGGTTTGTATGGGGGCTAAACCTAAAAATGGGAGTGGCACCTTGGATTTGACATTGGATGACATAGGAAGTATTTTTACCCATTTTTCAGTGAGTACATGCATAAATAATTCCTATTTTCATAAAAAAATTTGAAAATGGGCGGTAAATTTGTATGGGGGCTATACCTAAAAATGGGCTTGGCACCTTGATTCTGACATACAAACTGCCTAGGAGCAAGAAAAGCTTAAGTTTAAAATTTCATGTTAATATCTTTAAAACATTCTGAATAAAACGCATCGAAACAGACAGACAGACGGACATGGTTAAATCGATTCGTCTCATCGAGCTGATCAACATTAGTATTTTGACAACATTAGTATTAAAGCTTTGGTTCCACCGAAGTAAACGTTTTTTCATGTTTTTTTTTCGATTTATTTGGATATTTATCAGATTATTCTGGAAAACTAATTAAAAAATGATACTTTGATCTTGAACACGAATTCTCATATAAAGATCCAAATGGTTTAAAAAAACTCGAGTACGAAAATAATGTCCGCAACGCATTGGAAATCATTTTTTTTTCTGAAGTCACAATAAAGGTTCTATATGCAATATACGAGTTTGTGATAATTTATTAAATTGTTTGCTTGCAGAACTGCAACTAAGCCTGATAGCTTTTGAGATTCAATCGAATTTTTCTATTATATAATATATATGCATATACTTTGTTGCTATAATTCGCTAAATTGCACTCTTGTTGCTATTATTACTACAATTAAATAATTTTACTTGCAACTTAAACTTAAATAATACAAGTTTAGCTCAAACACGTCGACTTAAACAATTCTGTTTATATGCATCTGTTTGCTCTCTAAACAATCTTTTCGTATCTTTATATTTTTGTGCTGCTTTAGATTTTTAAGGTATTAAAGCTTTGGTTTGAGTTAATTATTAAGCGTTTTTTTTGCTTGTTTTATCTTTAACAAAGTTCAGTTTACTGCCAAGTGTATTTAAATTTAACGAGCAAATACAAAAACAAGATTAGCAATTAAATTCAAAGCATTACAATCAGCACAGGCACCCCCCACTACTCCGGCTTACCTTACAGTCTGCAGTTGACCACGAGTGAACGGCAGTCACAGCTACTTAGGGTTAACCAAGCAACACTTGTCAGCCAAACCGATTATTAACTAACGCCGTCCACCACCTCTCTTTCCGATTATTTTGACTTTAGTCTGCTTGCAGTGCGCTTTTCTTGACTTTGAAATGAATAAATCGGCAGCAGCACATACGAGTATGAATATTTTCACAACTGGGAAATTATCTGAACCTGTTATATGCTTCGTTTCGTTTGTGTCACACAGAGCGGATTAATTACACACATCGAAGTGGAACTTAAACAGCATCAAAACCCAAACTGAAACCAAAATAAAAACCCTTAAAAAATGCATCGAAACTGTTTGCAGAAAATCACATCAAACGCGCTTTATAATCGGATTGTCGGAAAATGCTCTGTCCGAATATACGTCCGTCCGTCTGTCCGTCTGTTTGCAACAATATCTGCTCGTGCAAATCTAATAAACGTTTAAAACGCTTAATTTGCTTTAATTAAAATTTATATTTTTGTAATCATTTAACCGGTACATAGCCATATAGCAGCAGTAGTAGTAGTAGTAGCAGTGGCAGCAGGACCCAATTCAAAATTACCTAAAAATGTTACGCATTCCGCATTGCACGTCATTGCAAATCAAAGTTTTCTTTGGCTTCTTTACGACTTTTCATAACTTTTACCTTTTTGATTTCGATGTAAAATTTTCCATTAACACTTTTACTATTTTGCATCGCATCGCAGACGCATTTCTTTGCGCTTTGATGTAACATTTTTCAAGAAAATTATTTGCGAAACCTTTCAAAATTTTACAATTAAACAATTTGTCGCAGTTTATGACTTTGGAGCGAAAAAGTGCAAAAGTGTTTGCAAACAAAACAATGTATTCCGAGTTTTTCTTCTTCTTCTTCCCTTTGCATCTGATAAAAGTTGTGGTTTTGCAATATTTGCGGTTTAAAGGCTCGTGCAGAAGTTTAAAATTAAACAGGAATAAACTTTTGCTTAAGAAAACGCTCAAATGCCAAATGTATTCATGATCGTCAGCGGCGTTGATATTATTTCGCGACGATATGCTACTTTCTTTCCGGCTGTCCATCCTGACGTCTGCCGTGTGAAAACGTGAATCTCGGAGACTATAAGTGATAGCACTTGCAAACGATTTTTCTCTAACCCCATTTTAAGGGTTAACCCCATATAAATGTAACCCAAAATTTTTACACATACGAGGTGTGTTCAAAAAGTATCGCATATTTTGTGTTTTTTTTTTAAATTATTTATTTATTCATGAATATCTATTTTGTCCCCGATAAAATATACCTATGCCAACGTTTTTTCCAATCCTCGAAACATGCCAAATAGTCCCTTTCCGGTATAGCCATCAGCGCCTTCTTCGATTTAGCTTTTATCTCCTTTTACCTCTTTAGTTTTGGGAATAGCCAGATGTCACACGGTGCCAAATCAAGCGAATGCGGTGGTTGGTTGGATTTTTGGCAAAAAAGTCACGAAAAATCCGTACAATTCTTAAAAAAAATCATCATTTTTGGTACCAACCGAGACTTGACACGTTTGAGGCCCAAAACATCCTTCAAAATTGTATTAATTGATCCTTTCGATACGCCAATTTCATCAGCAATGTCTCTCATAGTTAATCGACGGTGTGCAAGCACTAATTCTTTTACTTTTTGGATGTGAGCATCGTCCGTTGAGGTCAATGGTTGATCAGGGAGCTCTTCGTCTTTAACACGTTCGCAACCTTCTTTCAACAATTTATACCAATCAAATGTCGTTGATTTTGGTAGAACAAGGTCCCCATAAGCCTTCTTCAACATTTTTATTCCATTTATTCCATTCAGAAAAAAAAAATTTGATACAGGTTCTTTGATCCATTTTTTTGAATAGGTAAAAATCGAAGACGATCCAAAACACGTGCAAGCAAAGCAGCTGTCAACAATTAAGTGAACATTCAAAATGGCCGAGCTTGTCGGCATAAGTGAGAGACATGAGTACCAACATAACGCCACAAAAAAATTGAATTTCGAATATAAGTAACCCGCGAAAATTCAAAATTCGCGATAATGTTTGAACACACCTCGTATACATTATATCTGAATGAATTCAATTAAAATTTGATAAAATCGCTTTAAATCTTCAACCTAGTATAAGCTTCCGATATGATATGTATCGGGCTAATATATAATATACAGCCTCCAACCGAATTTGCCACCCATTTTCTGAATTTTTCAAAAATAATATTGTTACTTGCTTATATTTTGAATCCTAATATGGTGTCCTAGCTTTGGTTGCACCAGATCATTGACCCCTATTCACCTTAAAATTTTATCTAGACACAGGTGAACATATAAACTATTAAAAGTATCGTGTGGTGGGTATTTGAGCTTTTTCCTTTTTTGGAAGTAACAAGGTTGTGATCGCCATTAAAGTTAGAGTTCCAATATTAAATAACAAAAATTGTCTATAAAGAAAATTATAAACTTGTTGTAGGTTTATATGGGCGTCACCTTTTGAAGTTGGATTTATTACTTATAATCTCCGAAATAATCTAATTCATGCGGTATACAGCAAACGATGTGTGATTGAAAGGAAAAAGAAGCCTGAAGAGGTCACGCTTACTTGATTAATTAAAACTTCGATGCTGGACAGGCATACATACATTACATATAGTATTCCTTCTTCTACCGTTTACGTATGTACATTCGCCCACTCTTTGGGTAAGGTTAAGGTTGAGGTTAGTACGATTTATATCGATGAGCTTTCATGGCTGTATGAATGTGTTACAAACTCTTTGACGAACTGATAGCACCCGTTTCACATACAGAAAATCTATAAAAAAGCTCTGCGTGGCATTGAAAATATGCAATGCGGAAGAAAATCAGAGAGATAAATAAAAAAACAAAAAAATATATATTTTTTTTTGTTTGTATGCGAGAAAAGCCGGTTTACCAAGTGAAAAAGTGTAAAATGAAAATAATAAAGTTTACTCAACTCGCGGCTAAAGTTGACATTGCACACTTCTAACACCCTCGACACGCCATATTTTTATATGTGAGCCGAAGTGACAAGATCGTTGACTGACCTAGTCACTCAAAAGCACAAATGCACTACTCATTCGCTCAATTGAAATCGCTCGAGATCGTGCATTCTTCGACACTCAAATCTAATTTTATGCACTTAAAGCTTTACTATCAAGTGTAACTGTTTAGCTCAAATACTCGTACACACTCGTACACACTCGAACATGTAATTGTTGTAATTGCATACGAGGAACACCCTCAACCCGCTCGTTAGTATTAGTTCGTTTTATTTTATTGAACTTGAGCTTTTCTCTGACGCTAATTATACGATTACAGCATAACATAACAAGCTCGAATAGTATTACGTTAGCTGAGTGCAGACGTATGTATGTGTATGTGTGTGTGTCTTTGTGTGTGTACTATCTCTGTGTTTCTTTTTTCTGCATTGATAATCGTTTTGTTTTTTTTTTTTTTTTTTTTGCACATTTTAGCAGTTTAAAATTTTGTAATTTTATTATTTCTATCTGCCATTACCTCTTTCCCTTTAGGGTTTTCTTAGCTCAAACGTTTGTATATATACGCTCATTCTTATACACTTCACAAATTAAGCGAAAAAGGTGTAATAAAATTAGGAAAACTTTAACTTCGGTAGCACCAAAGCTCAAATACCCGCCACACAAAACTTCAATTAGTTCATGTATGATCATCAGTGATGTAGATTATATTCCGCAAAGGGGTTGGGTGGTGAAAACTCAAGTTGGGGTTCAAATTAAAAGCAAATATGTAAAATTTTTTAGGTTTAAATGTTCGTAAGCCTTGAACCCCAGGCTATGTGCTTTGCATTAAAAAAAAAATAATTCTTGAAAAAAAAAAAAAAAAATGGAAGGTATGGGGGCTATAACTAAAAATGGGCATGACACTTTGATCTTAGCACTTGAACTGCTAAATACCGAGAAATGCTTATGTTTCGATTTTCAGGTTAATATCTTTAAAACTAAGCGAATGAAACACATACATAAATACAGACCGACGGACAGACAGACACAGAGTCGTGGCTAGATCGACTCGTTACGTCATACTGATCAAGAATATAATATATACACCTGGGTTTTTGCATAAAAACGTTTTTGTTTCTAATTCTTGAAAGTCTAAATTAAGCATAGATTATGCCTATAAAAGTCATAATATGGGTAGGAACAAAAAAATTTTAGATATAACCCCCATAACTTTATGTACGAAAATACTATAAAATAGTTATGGAAATTAACATAAGGTACATAAAGATTGGGTACAGGGTATCTGGCAGCCGATACTAGACTTCAGCGTTCTTTTTTGAAAGCTATCCAACATATGCCCCCTTACACTTATAGATCACAAATACATATCAATGCAAAACCGTTGGCAACTTAATGGATGAAGTGTATTTGAATTTCGGTATTATGATCTTCACTTAAGTTTCTTGTTGTTATTAATTTTTTTAATTTTAGATTCCAGTTTTTGCTTTTTTATTTTTTCAATTTTTGTTTGTTTGCGGTTTTTGCTTTTCCGCTTTTCTTTATATTTTTATTTCGTTTCTTAAATTTTTATTCTATATTGCAACCTTGGCTCGTGTTTCGTAATTTTTGCTCTCTTTTTTACCTTTTAAACTTGACTTAATTTTATTTTTCAATAAATGTTTTGTATTTGATTTTTTCTCTTTGCCATTTTCCGATTGTTTTCATTGATTAAATTGTTTTGTATTTATTTTGTTTTCTTTTTGTTTATTGTTTTGCATTAATTTCCATTGAAACTCGTTTTCTAATTTATTTCGTAGTTGAAATACCAGACTTAGGTTGGGTGACGTAATTTATGTTTTTGTTTATATATGAAGTATTCTTTCAATAGTTGGGAGACATCCTCCGCCAGTATATGATTTGACGTAGAAAGTTTAAATATTCATCTATTTGAATTCTACGCACCAAAAATAAATAGATGTAAACTAGAAAATACAATACAAGGTCAGACTTGACTTTCAAAATATGCTTCACTGGGAACACTTTCTTAGAATAGCCCAAAAATTACGTTCCGGCTGTACGCTTGGTCACTAATAAGTGAAGATCATAAACCGAATTTGAAATTCATGTTATGCATTAGGTTGCACTTCAGTTTTGTATGGGATATTTATGATCTTTGGAAATAAAGGGGCTCTCACATATGTTAGATATCTTTCAAATGAGTAATATGAAGATAACATTTTGTTATGTTAAATGTATATGTAAGCATTAAGCTGAATGGAGCCCATAAATAATTTACAGTCGTGTTTAAAATCCGTTCTACAGTCTGACGCGTATGTACCCTAATATCTCGGAGGCTATATGACACAGATAACTTCAGTTTTGAATGAAATCTTTTTTTTATAATTTAACCTAAAAACACCAAAGTCGCGATGGATTACAATAACTTAAGACAATTTATATAAAATATTTCTTTATGGTTCAAATCGAACAGTTTTTGAGTAGCCACCTCGACATACCTTCTTGTACAGAGTATCTAATAGTCGACCTTATTTGACTGCAGTGTTCTTTGTATTTTCAATTGCTTTCTACTATTGCAGTTGAAGGCATTTTCAGTTTAAAAGTTTCGACTTGAAGACCTGTCTATTTTTTTTCATTTTTTTTTTTAATGACTAAGTTGATTATTGTTTAAAGATACTTAATGACTTTCAACACAAAAAACTTTTTTTCAAATATTTGTTAGGAACATTAGGTTTTGTAGAACCGGAGCTTTGAATTCAATTACTCATGTGTGTACAAAAAAAAAATATAAATATGAGTAAATAATTTCTATATATCAACTTCTAAGAAATTTCAGTTTCGAAATTATTGTGTAAGGTACCCCTTCATATTTTAGATCGACGTATAATGTACATACATATATGTATGGCTCAAAATTTGTAAAATGTTAACATGTCCAAATTGTAGTGTTGGCAAAAAAGTCACCTTCATTGATTTTTTCACAGTGATTTTTTTACAGTGATTTTTTCACAGAGATTTTTTCAAAGTGACTTTTCACAGTGATTTTTTCACAGTGATTTTTTCACAGTGATTTTTTCACAGTGATTTTTTCACAGTGATTTTTCCACAGTGATTTTTCCACAGTGATTTTTCCACAGTGATTTTTTCACAGTGATTTTTTCACAGCAATTTTTTTCACATTAATTTTTTTACAGTGATTTTTTCACAGTGATTTTTTCAAAGTGATTTTTCCACAGTGATTTTTTTACAGTGATTTTTTCACTGGGATTTGGAAATTTTTACAATAATGAAATGTTTTGTTTTTCAATGAATTAAAACAAAGTCGGTTTGTTATGTTGGTGAATCACTCTTCGCGATTAGTGAACCTGTTCAGTCGATGGATTCAAATCTATAATTCATTTCATTCCATTTCTTCAGATTTTTAATTCACTGTGTCCGTCTGTTTGAAAACTTAAGAATAGACAGTTAAATGCATTACAAACTGGCTGTGAAAAGTATGAATTGATAATGAAGAAAAGCCGATTGCAAAATTATTGGGGGATTTACCTGACATACCAGCTATTTAGAAATGAATAAATGCTCGAATTCAGATTAAAGCCACTCAGTGATCAGCTACGTAAACTCTAGAAAATGCGAACTGTATTATGATTTCTTCAACATGAATTACGGATATTGCCATGCAATATTAAATGAATTTAACATTTTTTTTTTTGTATTATGATAAAACTGAATGACATTGAAATTGAAACTTTGCTGCAATGCAAATTGGTGATGACTCGAAATTCTAAATAAAATAAAAATAAAAATTATTGCTGTTGTGGTATTTATTTACTTATTTTCTGTTAAGCGTGAATAAAATCGTGAAACGTGCGGCCCCAGGCATGCTTGAGTGGAATGATTGACTGAAGTTAATTATTGATAACACTAGTCTACAGCAAAATACAATAATAAGTTCGGGTTTGTCTGTGCTGCTATTCGCCATATTAAAAATATTATCTAGAAGACTAGAAGAAAACAGATAATCTTTCACTTCATAAGTTAAAACTGTTAACTAGTGTTGATTAACGATAATTATGATATCAGCAAAATAGTATATTTTTGGTAAATCCCATACGACACGTGAATTATTTCAATTTGAACTTTTAATAGTTTTTTTTAAATTAATTTATTGACCGCTACATCAAGTGTCAAGCACGCCTTTGGTTTCGGTTTAAATTTATTAATTAATTTATTTTTTTTTTTATTTTATACCTACTATATATACTATATGCATACATAATATATGGTATACTACCTATACTTAGCTAATAAAATTATATCGTTTGCATATCAGCAAATTTTTTTTTATTTTTATTATTAAATTTAAGTCACATTTATAAATTGCATGTGCAATTAATTACGGTACGAGTTGGTATGTTTGCAATTGTACAATAGAAAATATAATAAATAAATTAAGTTACAATAATAATAATAATAAATTTAATACGAGAGAGCAGCGAGTATAGAACGAAGATGAGCGAATAATACAATAATAGAAATGGAAATGGAAATAGAAATACTAATCAAAAAACAGCGTGCATAATTATGGCAATCAAATTAGAATTATTACAGTCATATGTATTACTGCTGCGTCTAGCTACGATTCATTGTAAATATTATGGTAAATTGTATTGTATTATTTTATTTTTTATAAATTATTTTTACAATCAATTGGAAATCGTGAAATATTGCAAGATGGAGTTAACAATAAATACTTAAACAAAGCTTTAATCGAAGCTCTTTCAGAAAGGTTTTAAGAAATTCTTAGTACAAAAAGTTTTATGTCGATGGGCCGTTGTGTAATTCTGTCGTTCTTTGGATGATGAAATTAAAAATATTGTTTGTAAATTGATGTAACTGTAAATTTTCTCATGTGAGAACTCATGAAAGGCAGTTTAAAACGCACATTTTTTCCCGAATTTTCAAGTTTCAATTTCATTAAAAAAACATGGAAAAACGTTAACTTCGGTGGAACCGAAGCTCATATACCCGTCACAAGAATCTTGGAATAGTTTATTTATTATCATCTATGGCTTAGGGATATACGTTAAAATGGCCCGATCCGTATCATATCGGTGATGTGTTCATATGATGATATTAAAAGTGTTTTTACCCAATTTGGGGTGAATACATTCATAAATAATACCTGTTTTCGTACAAAATATCTAATATGGGCGGTAATTTTGCATAGGGGCTAAACCTAAAAATAGGCGTCGCACCTTGGTCGCACCTTGGTCGCACCCGATTTGGAGTGAATATATTCATATTTAATGCCTATTTTCACACAAAAATTCGAAAATGAGAGGTAATTTTGTATGGGGGCTATACCTAAAAATGGGCATGGCACTTTTATGTTCAAACTTGACCTGGTCGTTGCCGAAAAAAACTTTAAGTTTCAAATTTTAGCTGAATATCTCCAGTAGTCTCCGAGTAAATCGCGTTGAAATAAACAGACAGATGGACAGACAGTAGAACAGAGAGACGGACATGGCTAGATCGACTCGTCTCATCGAGCTGATCAGAAATATATAGACTTTATGGGGTCCTCGACGTTTCCTTCAATGCGTTACAAAGTTTCAGACAAACTAAATATACCCTTTACAGTATGTGTACGGGTATATAAAAAAAAAACATCTAAAACACCGAAAAGATTGCAAAAAAAAACCTGGTAAAATTAGAACTAAACTTTCTCCATTTTTTATTTTGTGAAAAATAAATTAAAAATTTCAATAACATTCTTATTGACTGTTTTTGATCACATATAGCAGATGAACCTGAAGTAATAGAAATCCCCAACTATGTTTAAATTAAAGCTTGAACCTTCCTCTATAAAAGTATGGTCGAGGACCGATCAAAACATAGAATTAATCGTAAGTTTTGATAAAGTATAACTTTTTTATGACTACATTCTTAATATGTCTTGAATAAAAAAATTATTCTCTCAGAAGTGGCTGATTAAATTTTTAAAATCTCGTTTACCGAATACAAAACAAGACTCATTATTTTATTACTCAAATAAAGTAAAAAAAAAGCTTAACATATAAATTGTGCTACATCCCAATTAACGATTGATTCTATATGTTCTCAATCCTTCTCTTGTAACAGAAGGTTCAAGCTTCAATTTAAGCCTAATTCTAGATTTTCATCATCTCACCTTCATCTCTATATAAGATCAAAAACAGTAAAACAGTGTTTTTTGAATTTTAAAGCCCATTTTTTTTTTTTTTTAAATCTCGACGTGATGGAAAATTTGAAATGAAAAATCTAAAAGATAGGCCAATCGAATTGTGTTATAGGTGTAAGTTCGCTTAAAGCAAACTAATAATAGGAATAACGGGATAAGACTCTTTACTTATTGATATGTGGTCCCCCACGTCTTGTCCATGAATTGGGTAGTGTTTAAAAACTGTACAAACTTTGATTTTGATGTAAATTCCAATCGCTGAGCTTCGTTATATGTGTCTTCAATTGTCTCCTAGCTAAAAATTATCATGCAGGACAATCAAAAAGACATTTCTACAATTGATCTAAATATGCGCATCCATTTATATGGTGACTTTTATATATTCTCATATAAAACACAAGAAAGAACGCTGAAGTCGAGTATGCTCGACTGCAAGATACCCTGTACCCAATCTATATGTACCTTAAGTTAGGTTTTATTTTACTACCATACATCATTTTCATAGAAAAACTTAAAAAATCGGGTATATCTTTGATTGGGTTTATACCTAAAATTTTGTTGGGCCTACCCATATTGGTCTACTTCATTGGGACTATCATAGACATAATTTATACTAAATTAAAATTTTCAAGAATAAAAAACAATGACGTTTTTTTTGTAAAAACCCAATATTTTGGGGTAAATTTGTATGGGGGCTATACCTAAAATTTTGTTGGTCCTACCCATATTTAGATATTTTATTGGGACTATCATAGACATAATTTATACTAAATTCAAATTTTCTAGAATAAAAAACAATGACGTTTTTATGCAAAACCCCAAAATTTTAGGGTGGATTTGTATGGGGGTACTCCTTAAAATGGGTCTAGAGAAAAACCGTTTTCAGTTTTGAAAGCTCTACCTCTTATAGTCTCCGAAATAATCGTTTTCATACGGCAGACAACATGACAGACGGACAGACGGACGGGCGGACGGACAGACAGACATAGCTAGTTCGACTCCCCTTCCAATGCTGATCAAGAATATGTATACTTTATAGGGTCTATCTTGCCTCCTTCTGTCTTTTACATTCATTCGCACCAACTTAATATACCCTTTTACCCTTTGGGTACAGGGTATAAAAACATAAAAGTATTTCGGTACCATCTCTTAAAGTCTCCTTGATTGGTTGTCTCATGCGGTGGTCATCAATGCAGCTGGATAGATGCCTACATCAACTTAGCTTTTAATGCTGATATATGTATAGCAACTTTCTTGATCAGAACACTCGTTGCACATACTCAAAGAAACTAAAAACAACAAGAAAATATCCTAAACCGAACATTTTTTTTCCATATATTTATTTATTAATTCGTAATATTTGATGTATTCTAAATAATTATGTCTATATCAGCTTAAATAAATAAATTTATAAAGCCTAATACAAGATAATTGAGGCACGTGGAACTGAAATTAAACTTGCGATTGAGTAAGTGAATGAGTGAGTGAGTGCATGTGTGTGAGTGAGTGAGTGCAACGATATTGATGACGTTTCATATGACGGCAACGAACGACTTTGACAATGAAAAAAAAAAATAAAATAAAACGAAATAAATAAAATAAAATAAAATAAAATAAAATAAAATAAAATAAAATAAAGCACCTTAAAAAAGCTAACGTAAAATGAGAAGACGAATAAAAAAAAACTGCAATATGCAATTACAACTCACACAGATATTCGAAAAAAAAAACACACACATTCAGAAAGATACACACAAATACAGATAAAAGAAAAATCGAGACAAAACTTACAAAGTTTCTAAGCTTTTTGGTCGCTCGTTTAAAAAACGCTTCCGTTTGCTTCGCCATGTTGCCGCCGCCATAATCCCCTTACCGCCTCACCTTACTATTTGGATACCCCTCGCCCAAATTTTTTGTTAGATTTTATTGTTTTAATAGCTTTGCACAAATTTCAATAATTTCTCGCATCTTTTCTAGTTGAATGCACTTTTGATGTTTTGCAAATATGCTTTTTTTATTTTAATAATTTTTTATTTAAAACAAAAAAAAAATTTATTTTACGACGTTGTTTCTTGTGGCTTATTTGTATTTTATTTTCACTTGTTTTACCTATTTTACGCACTAAATTTTAATTCGATTAGTCCAGGTTTAGACATATTTTTAACTTATTTTTCAATTAGCTTAGCACTTTTTGTTGCACAATATTTTTTTTTTTTTTATTGTTGATTATTTTTTGTTCGTTTGGTTTTTTAATTTTTATTTATTTCTATTTAAGAAGTTTCAAGAGCCGCCTTAGAGTATAAAATTACATAATTTTTATACTTTTACAAATAAAATTAAAATTTTGTTTATCAGCAAAAACTATCACAAAACAGAGCACCCTGTATAACAAAATTACTAGTAGCAACAGCTTTGAAATAGATTCCAGACAAAAAATTCCAGTTAAAAGAAATGTTCTAACTTTCTGTGCCCTGATATGGGTCCTGAGATGTATTTTGTATGGCATAAACTGGGGACCATAATAAAACTGAGTCAATGAAAACTTGCCATCAAATTTCGAATGCCTTTAGCCTAAGAAATATATTCAAGAATATAGCAGAAGCTAGCACGGCTAGCTTGAGTGTTCATTAATAACAGAAAAACTTCTAAGAAAAACGCTAAGGAAAGAGTTAAATATTCTGATGCATTTTCAAAAAAAAATATTTTTAACGACGATAACATATGAAAACCTAAAAATGGGCGGTTCATTTTCGAGTGATCTTTTTCCCGGACGAGTAGAAAATATATACTTTTAGAATTTATTAAATAAAAATATTCGGCTCAAATTTTGTATGACGCATTTAGAAATATTGAAATACAGCCATGTTCCTGTAATCGTAAAGATTTGGCGATTTACTTTCGAAATCACAAATTTTGGTATTGCAAATCGTAAAATTATTCCGATTTCAAATCGGCAGAGT
The DNA here is from genome assembly GCA_018903435.1 of Leucophenga varia. Lineage (NCBI taxonomy): Eukaryota > Metazoa > Arthropoda > Insecta > Diptera > Drosophilidae > Leucophenga > Leucophenga varia. The sequence goes on from JAEIFJ010001868.1 coordinate 221,640, forward strand.
TCGAGTTAGTAAAATGAAAAGTAAATTCACAATTTAACATAAAAAAGCTACTGTCGTAATTTTTTATATCATTGATTTTGAATTTGAATCAATATTTTCTACTCATAAATTAGTTTAGACCGATAACTTTTTAATTTGTAATCGATAGAAGTTTTTGTCATGTGAAATGCAAAGAAACGTTTTGGAAATGAAACAAAACTTTTGGGATTGCCGGAGCATTAATAAATTGAGGTATGGCTGATAGTAAAACCATCTAAAGTCTGAGATGAAGTCATCTATTTTGTATAAAAGAATTAATGGTTTGATGTCAATCAAATTCAAACATGTTATTATAATGTTTTAGGTTTCGCAATTATAATAATCCAAGCCCCTTGAATTTTTACTGAATACTAGAATGAATACTAGAGCTCGGGCCAATAAATAAATGAAAGAGATTACAGATCGTTAATGACAACGTAACGCAACAGAATTTTGTTCAAAAAATTTGGATTTTAAATTTTTATTTGATTTTGCAAAATTTTTATACTTAAGTTACAGATTAGTACTCTTTCTTGTTGCCTGAGTTCGCGTTGCATTCCATATTTAATTGAAATTTTCGTATGTATGACTTTCCCTCATTGAGGAACACACGAAAAACTTCATACCAAAACTCAAAAATGTGTATGGATTTTATATAGGAACTACCCGAAAAAGAATGGTATATGGAAACTACCCGAAATAATATTGTAAGAAAACTTATTTGACATAAGGTTTTCTGCGGAGCATTAATAGTTTGGTTTATAGTTTTGTAGTTCTGTCTTTTACAGGCTTTTTGCAAGAAAAAACATCAAGAAAATTGAAATGAGGCTTCTTTCCATTTGTATGGCAGCGTCAATGCGCAGAATCGACGGAAAGTTTATGCCGATGAACCAGAGTCTCTGGACCAGTTAAAAGCCCACATATGCCGAAAAATGTCCCCTATTCCCAGGGATATATAAAAAAAGGTTATAAAAAATGGCAAAAAAAGGGAAGAAAAGCTTGCCGGTCAAATATATAAAACATTTTTTTATGTTTTACTCAAGTTATTCACTAAAAACGTAGGGGACCTCAAAACGAAGCACCGAGATACCACATAAAGTATGAATTTAGACAAATTAATGATAAGACGTGCGAAGCGCCATGCCACCTTCATGAAACAATCCTAGTTGAGCCTAGGTATGTCATGTCTACTCCAAATAATTCAAATAATTTATTGTTTGTATTGAATAATCTCCGAAATCGGTGTAAAACTTTTCTTCTTCTGCACACTTAAAACTCTAATTTTTTTGTTGTTTTAAATTCAGTAATTGAGTCGGTATTATTTGCACTCAAATAATCGTGGCAGCAAAATACAACAAACTAATTATTTCTTTATTTTATTTCATTTAAAACTTTCATCTTAAAAAATAAATGAAAACACACAAATACATTGAAATAATTCGAATTTAAGTGCGTAGTTCTTTTTGTTTTCGAAGATTGTAAAACTGTTGTATTTTTTATTATCAATTATTTATTTTTTTTTTTTTAATTTCGATTTTGAAACACTTAAAAATTTAATAAAATTAATATTCCATTTTATTAAATACAATTTGGTGTTTTTTATATTTAAAATTTTATTTTTCCAATTTTAGTTTTTTTTTTTTAATTTTAAGTTTAGTTTTTAATTATAAAACTGAAACACGATTGCACAATTTTTATAATTTTATTTTAGATTTTATTGCATAATACTTATATTAATATTATTATTATTAATGTACAATTAGCTGTATACACTTCACTTTGCACTTCATTTATTCATTTATTTTTTTTTAATGAATAAAATGGATAGAATAACAATAATAAACGTTATATATATTATTACCAGCAAATCTTATTTTTTTTTCCAATAATTCTCAAATACCTGAAGCAGTAACTGAGATAGTTTTCAGCGTATTTGAGTAGCTCGTTTATTTTATTTTTAATTTATTTTTGTATTGTATAAAACGCTTTCTTATAATATTTATTTATTTTTATACATATAAATATTTATTTGTATTTCTATTTAGTAGATTTATTTATTTTTATATATAATATTTAAGCACTTTTCTCTTTCGCACTCTCTCTTTTTCAATATATATTTCCTTTTCTATTTTTTGTTTAAGCCGCTACAATTTTAACCGTTTACGTCTTCTATCTGCGCGCACTGAATGCTTCTCGAAAAATGACTGAACTGTTTCGAGCGTTTATAAAATGCAATTTCTAAGCTCGAGAATAAAAAAAACAGCAACGAGCGTTCTTCGATTACACGGTTCCCTACTACACCGCTGACCTTTACTTATACTAATACTTTTTTTTTTTTTTATACATGAATATAAGTAATACGAGAAATTCTTTGACTCAAAGTTTTCTTGAAATTCGAGCAAACGCAAACTCAGACTCAAAATGGCTTAGTTTCAGTTAGAAAATGTGGACTCGACTCCTCTCAAAAAAAATGTTTTTGTTTGGTTTATATTTTGGTAAAATGCAATTTGAAATATTTTTATATGACACTTTCTCTCTCTCTCTCGTATTGTCTCTCTCCCTCGCTGCACAAATTCTTTGTCTGACACGCGAACACGCTTTTGCACGAACAAATAAACGATCAACACGAGAGCATTTGAGCTTAACCGGCGTATACGTAATATATTTTTTTTATTCCGCTCAGCTCATATTCTTTCGAGCGTTTTACTCTTGAAAGTTGTCTGCTTTTGTACAAATGTATAAATAAATATATTGATTTCATTGTTTTGTTTCTCGTTTTATTTAGCGTTGATTATTATTTAATACTTTTACAACCCTCGAGACAAGTTACGAATGGACGTTTGCGATTTTGTAATAGCAAAAAAAAAAAAAAACAAAAAAAGATAATACTAAAAAATAAACAAAACATTTGACACTCATTGTCAGTGCACTGAAAGCTCTTTCTAATTGAGTCTAAGCGTTGCAGTTTTTTAGATAATAATAGTTCGGCTCAACTGCACAACTATTTTCGACTCAAACATTATCTTAACTGTTTTTTGAGATCTTTGGAATACGAACTCTTTATATTCTATATGACATTCTCAAAAGAACTGCATTTACCGATCATATACACAGAAAGAAAAATGGGAAGCTAAAATCAAGTCAATAATTCTTGATTCAAGTAAGAAATTGCACTGAATAATATAGTTCGCTTTGTACTGATTAAATTTCACGATTAATTTGGTCAAATTTGTATGGAGGCTATTTGAAATAATGCCGCCAGCGGAGAAGATGAATATCTGGTTCCCCCGACCGATGATGGCATCCCTGTGGAGCCACCAGACTATGACGAGGTCTCAGAAGTCATAAAAAGGCTTAAAAATAACAAAGCGGCGGGCGCAGACGAAATTCCCGCAGAGTTATTTAAGACCGGCGGCAAAGAGTTGAATCGATGTATGCATCAACTCTTATGCAAAATATGGACTGGTGAACGCATGCCCAGCGATTGGAACGTAAGTGTGCTCTGTCCAATCCTTAAGAAAGGGGACCCCGCAATCTGCGCAAACTACCGCGGTATAAGTCTCATACAAATTGCGTACAAAATCCTATCTGGTGTACTGTGCAATAGGCTGGAACCGCACGTAGCAAGCACTGTTGGGCAATACCAGTGCGGTTTTAGACCGAAGAAGTCGACCACCGACTCCATATTCACGCTGAGCCAGATCCTGGAAAAGACCAAGGAGAAGCATATCGACACAGACCACCTTTTCGTCGATTTCAAAGCCGCTTTTGACACGCCAATCAGATCAAAGTTCTTTAAAGCATTGACTGAACTTGGGATCCCTGCAAAAATCGTTCGCCTCTGTATGATGACGCTGACAAACACTCAAAGCGTTGTCAGGATCGGTAAACATCTCTCCGACCCCATTGACACCAAGAGAGGCTTCAGACAGGGAGATGCGTTGTCGTGCGACTTCTTCAATCTCTTGTTGGAGTATATACTACGCAAATGCCCACACGTCGATTTGACGCGCAACATTTTCTTAAAAGAAACTATGCTGCTCGCGTATGCCGATGATATCGACATAATCGGCAAAAATCCACGTACGGTAAGCTGGGCTTTCAACGATATTGAAGAGAATTCCCGCAAGATGGGACTGGCGGTGAACGAAAGTAAGACGAAGTACTTGGTATCCTCTCGCAAATCAATAACACGACCTAAAGATTCTGTGACTATGGGGAATTTCACCTTCGACTTTGTAGAAAACTTCGTCTACTTGGGCTCTCAAAAAAACAAGAGCAATAACACCAGCCTAGAAATTAAACGAAGAATTACTCTGGCCAACCGATTTGCTCGGTGGGCAAATGAGGAGTAGAGTTTTATCCAGAAAAACGAAAATCCAACTCTACAAGACGCTGATTATCCCAGTCCTGATGTATGGCGCAGAAACATGGGTCATGTCAGAGGCTGATAAATCGGCGTTGGGTACATTTGAGAGAAAAATTCTTCGTAAAATCCTTGGCCCTGTCAGAGTGGACAACGAGTACCGTATTCGCATGAATTACGAGCTGTACCAGCTATATAAGGACATCGATATAGTCAGGCGCATCAGGTACAAACGATTGCACTGGGCTGGACACGTGCTTCGAATGAATGAAGACGCTCCGGCGAAAACGGTACATGACAAAAACGTGGACGAAATCAGAGGGGCACGACAGCGGGGAAGACCGCCGCTGCGTTGGAAGGATCAGGTTCTGGAGGACGTCCGGAAGATCGGGATCCAGGATTGGTATCGAGTGGAAAAGGAATATAACATCTGGGTTGATACCCTTCGTGCTGCCAAGGCTAACCATAAGCTGTAAAGGCAAAACATACATACATATTTGAAATATTAGCACGGTCCTTAACATATCGATAATGTTCACTTAGACGGACATTGAAAATGATTTGACCAAATTTTAATTGAATTTATTCAAAAAAAAAAAAAATGTTTTCATACAAATGGACAAAAATGGGCGGAAAGTTTGTATGGGGGCTATACCTAAAAATGGGCGTGACACCTTGGATTTGACATTAGATGACATAAGAAGTGTTTTTAACCAATTTATACCGAATATATTTTTAAATAATGCCTAATGGCAGGGGCAAGGATTCTGGAGGCCCCAACTACCGTTTGAGCAAAAAAACATGATATACGGACGTGCACCTGAAACGTCCCAACCCTCAACAGGGATGGTGCAATAGAAGAACTCATTACCAGTCTTAACAACTTCAGAGCAGATCTTACTGCTATCCAGGAAATGCGATGGAATGGTCACGGTTGCATAAACTTAGCAACCTGTGAAATCTACTACAGTGACCATGAGAGGCTTGCGTGCTTAGTAATAAACTACGCGGACTCGTCTCCAGGTTAACAGCTGTAGATGAACGTCTCGCCTCGATACGCATTAGAGCTAGATTTTTCAATATTAGCCTTATTTGTGTACACGCCCTGACAAATGTTAAAGATGAGATGGAGAAAGACGAATTCTATGAGCGATTAGAAAGCCTCTACGATCGCTACCCCAAGCATGACATCAAAATTGTCATTGGTGATTTCAATGCATAAATTGGGAGAGAAGAAATCTTTCGTCACAACCATCGGAAAATTTTGCCTACATGACACCAGCAGTACCAGATTCATTCACAAGGCAACAAGGCACAGTGGCGACATAAGTATCCGTAAACAAATAGATGATATGGTGATTGATGCTAGGCACTCTACTGGCGTGCTTAATGTACAAACGTACAGAGGTCCAAACATCGACTGCCTCTGCCTTCTCATCAAGGGTCTCCCATCTTCTCCGAGAGAATCCTCCGGCCTCTGACTATATAAACGATCAGTGGAAGCGTATCTCAAACTCATTAGCTATGGCAGCCAAAGAGGTTATTGACTACATTAAACCGCGAAGGCAGACATCGTACGATGAGGAAAGTCGATTGTACTCATGCAGGCGGGAGCAACACGGGCTGTTGTTAAGCGATATAGGGAGAAACGGAGAGAGGAGAAAAGCCTGATTATACGGAAGAAAAGAGAACTGAAAAGGCGTGAAGTGGAGGAGATTGAGATAGTGGATAGCAGAAACGAAATCTGCTAAAAATTATTGATTAGTAAGAAAGTAATTTTGGGCATTGGGTATAAATAATAAATTTAATAACTCTTATAATTCTCTAAAACATCTCATGTCCCAGGTCAAATAATTATGGGTATATGTATTTACAACTAAAACGCCTTCGTTTGTGTCAATGCTCGAAGTGTGCCACTTAAATTAAATTATTTCAAATGCAATAATATTCAGCATGTCCGATATTTAGATTTCCGCTATAAATATTTCATTAGCTGAAGCTGCGTGCAAATGCAACAGTTACGAAATTTTTATAAACAAAATAAAAAGAAACAAAGAAATACGTTAACTTCGGTTGATCCGAAATTTTGATACCACTCACACGAAATTTTTATCTATGTATATGTGCTATACTTTGCATATATAGTAGACCACCATAACAAAAGTTTTCACAATATTTCACCATAACTACAGACGGACAGAATGAGAGAGAGTCAGATAGAAGGACAGTGAGACAGACGGACATGGCTAGATCGTCTCATCAAGACGTCTATATTAGTGCGTTACAAACTTTCCGACAAACTGAAAATACCCGTTAACTCTAAGTATAAAAATATATTTCGAAAGTATAATGTATTGAAATCACAAATAAATCGCAATTTCCAATAATCGAACGCACGATCGAACAAACGTACAGTCAAGAAAGCAGTTGAGGTCCAAAGAACCATGGATCCACAGATGTATACATATATTTTTATATGTACTATAAGACAAATTGCTTAAACATTTATGCATTTGGTTTTGGTTTTGGTTTTTGTTCTGAGAATTGCTATCCATTGCACTTAACTGACCCAATAGTAAGTTTATGAGCATTTTTTTTAGCTCTCTCTTTGCTTTTTTTTTGTAGTAAACTGTAAGAATGACGCAAACGTCTAGGCAAAATTCTGGAAAAATCTTATAATACATGAATTGAGATTCATATAAACATATTACGTGATCTACATTCAAGATCGTTTATTGAACCGTATATGAAGGATGTTTGTACGAATATTTCAACAATTTTGTGTTGAATGTGCTTAATGGCTCGATGAGATAACGCATTGTCAACGTGCAAAATCCACGAGTTGTTCTTTCACAATTTCAGCCAGAATTTCTGCGAATGCTCTCGCGTAGGCTCCGCAAAACAGATAAATAATATTCTTTTTTAACAATTTGACCATTCGGGTGGAGCTCAGAGTGAACCACACCAAGGTTTCGGCTCATTGTAAAGTGTAGATCTTTCGGAATGAGTCGAGCAGCGACGTGTCTTATGCCCAACACGCCGGTAATATGAGAGATGCTTACCTCACTACCAAACTCTCTAGTCCTCAATTGACGGTTGCTTAAACGACGTTGTGAGTTTGTGGGCTATACCTTAAAATGAGCGTTGCACTTTGATTTTAATACTTGAACTGCTTAGGACTGAGAAAAACTTAAGTTCAAAATTTCAGGTTACTATCTTTAAAACTTAGCGAATGAAAGACATAAGCACAGGCAGACAGACAGTTGAAAAGACAGACGGACATAGTTTAATCAACTCGTCTCTTCGCCCTGATCAAGAATTTATACACTTTATGGGGTCTACGGTGTCTCCTTAAATGCGTTACAAACTTTCTGACGAAATGAAAATACCCTCCACACAATGTAAGGCAGCTATAAAAATTTGGTCGACATTTTTTTTCCGAGATGATTTAAATAAAAAATTTCCGGGTACTTATTTGATCAAAAGTGTTTCGGTCAGTAAAGGGTTAAGAAAAAATGACAAATTTTGATTTGAAAATCTTTAAAAATCTTTGATACCAGTAAAAGGCGCACAGAATTGTTGAAAAGCATTCAAATGACAGCATTTCTATATAGGTGAAAGCAAGAAAGCAGGCAATGTGCGAACGAGAGAAAACAATAACAACATAACGGGACGGTTTGGACCGATGGAACCGTCCCGAACCGTCCCGTTATCTGTATCTGTCTGGTAAGTGGAACAGAGTTAGATATATATCTAGCGTACATAGCATACGGTATAGAATAAAAGAAAAGATTAATAAGGTACGCACACACTCACGCACATTTGCATACATGTATTTTGTTAACATTTTATATAACGGTACACTGACGCACTCTCATTGGCTTAGAATCAAATCTATATTCAAAACAATCAAAAGCACGGTTGCCATTTTTGTTTACATTTTTTATAACGGTAAATTGCAAATTTGCAATGCAGTGTGTGCTTTTTTTTTACTGCTTACTACACAATTCTGTTCGCCTAATACAAAAGCGTTTCGAAGATTTTGTAAAATTTTCTGAAATTTTGGTTGGCAGTACAGTGCTGTCCTTAATATTGGTACAGAAATAATTTTTTAAGTTTGTTCGTAAATATTTACAACAAATTGCCCTTAAATTTTTTAATCCGTCACGCATATGTAAAGGGTATATTCTTTGATCAGCTTGACGAGAAAAGTGGAAATAGCCATGTCCGTCTGTCCGTCTGTCTGTCTGTAGTTACACGTTTCATTTGCTCAGTTTTAAAGATATTGAGATGAAATTAAAAACTTAAGCTTTTCTTAGTCGAAAGCAATTAAAGTGTTAATCTTAAAGCGCCACGCCCATCAAATAAAATGGGTGCAATCTAGATAGCGCATATGCTGAAGTATTCTTGTAATTTTCTGAACATCTTGTTTCACAAATTTCCTAGGAATTGTTGATACATCTTTTGTGGTTTTCTTATTTGTGGAATAGTTTGGAGCAAATACTCAAAAAATACTGCGATTCGGTTCGATTGAAATCTGATTTTTAATATTCAACTTAAACTTTTCCCAGAATGTAATATCCAAATAAAATACACTTTGTTGTCATTTTCTTTTACATATTTTGTATTTTGTTTCATTTAGTTTCTCAAAGTTAATAATCATTTTTATTACACAATAAATTATTGAATAATGAAGTAAAAAAGAGTTTTTTTGCATAGAAAGCGTTCTGAACGCACAAAGTCATTTTCTGCAATTACAAGCTATCATCTAAAATATTAAAAAAAAAAAAATATTGAAATATATAAATAAACGTTACACATACTTTACTACAACACTGTAAATATATATATACAGATATATATATATAAATTTTACACATAATATATAAATACAAATAATGTTGTTGATTTTTTGCTTAAATTAAATTTTCTCTTTTGTTTTTGTTTCATGCAGACAATTTAAAGAAACAAGAAAAGTTTTACACAACTTAAATTCGATGAAACGCAAATTGTATCTTGCTAAAAAAATATATTCACAGCATTAAATATTTTATTTTATATATATATATATTTTTTTTTTTATTTTAGTTATTATTAAGAATTTAAATAGTTTTTACTAAACTAAAGATAAAAGAAATTTAACTTAGAAATAATATTAAATAGACACACAGATACAGATACATTTACAGTTATAGATACATAAATAGTTAAATAGATAGATAGTTACATAGATAGTTAAGAGATAATAGATAATAGATAAAAGCGACTTATGCTTCTAAACGAAATGACTCAGTAAGGAATGCGGGTTGAAGAAATACAAATAATTTTTATAATTAATTAATAAAATAGTAATAATAAGCATTAATTAAATAATTAATTCATTTAAATATATTTATTTAATTCTAGTTTACATAGGAGTAAATAGTTTGATTTATTTTTTTTAAAGAGCGAAAATTTTAATGAGATAGTTAAGATAGTTTAATAATTTATTAATTAATTAATTAGTTATTTTTTTTTTTATTTATTAATTATTTAATATGTATAATAAAATTTTAAAAGTTCGAAAAAAGGCAAATAAAATTTTTTCAATTACAGAGCGTCGCTTTTTATTAAAATATGTAAACATTCTTGAAACTTTTTTCTTTAACACATAATTTTTTTATTACGTTTTTTGTTATATTTTATTTGACTTTTTTTATTTAAATTTATTAGTTTAAAAAAATGTTTTTGTTTTATTTATTTTTTTTTTTTAATTTAGTTTTTTTAGTTGCAGATTGTCTCTTAGTTCCAGCAAGTTCTTTGACAACAAAGTTTTATGTTTTTTTTTATGGAGTTTAATAAAAAAATAAATTATAAATTAATTTTATAAAATTTTGTGAAATTCAATAATTTTAATAAAAATTATTTGTAAAAAAATGTATGTATTCTATTTTTTGTTTATGATTTTTATTAATTTTTTTATAATTTTTTTATTAATTACGAAACCGTGTGTTCTTTAAATATTTTGTTTATTATTTATTTCTATTTTTTTTTAAATGTATCTATTTATTGTTTTTTTTTTTTTTAAATTAAATTTTGAATTTTTTTAAAATAGACAAGAGTTACCATGCAAGAAAGAAACGGAATGTTTTAAATTTTTTTTTTTTACTTTGTTCACATCAAATTCAAACGCAATTCTTGGCTTAAAAATTATTTGTACAGCTGTACTATGCATGTGTGAAAATGAGACAAATATATTTTTAGAATATTAATTTTTATATATATTATATTAGGCAACGTTTAAATACTTGACGTGAACTTAATTTAATCAAAAAAAAAATTAGTTAAATAAATAATTTAAAATTTGTAAGAATTTTTAAAATTTCATTAATTTTTATGTTTTTAATTTTTGAGAATTGATTTTTTTGAAATTAAGCAAATTTATTAAATTTTGTTTGCAGTTTACATTATTTTAGAATTTTTTTTTATGAAAATTTAATTATTAATAAAAAAATGTGTATGATAATTAGTTTTTGTATAAAAGTATCTTAAGGACATAAAGTTTCAGTGTTGGAAACCAGTTTAGCATTGAGAGTGTTCGATTTTATTTATTAAAATTTATTTATTAAAAAATAAAATCGAACAAACTTATTACTAAAATAATTTTTAGATCATAAACTGATCTAAAACTATTTGCTGTAATTTTTTAATTTTTTTTTTTATTTTAGTTTAGTTGTGTTCAATATAAATTTTTTATCTAGAATTTTAAAAAAGTGTACTAGCTAATTTTTTTTTTTTTTTTTTTTTTGTAGGATATACAATTTAATATATTTTATATTTGTAGTTTATAATTTAAGTAATAATAATTTGTATATATGTGGTAGATTGGTATATAGAGGGTTGGTTTTTAGTCTAAAGTAACAATTCTATAAACATGCATACACATACGTATTTCATATTATATATGTTATATAGTATATATAATACACAATTTTTAATTTAAAAATTTTTTGATTGCATTTAAAAAATTTAATTTTATTTAATTTTATTATTTTATTTTTTAATTTAATTTAATTCTCATGTTAATTGGTCGCTACACTAAACTAAACAAATGATTATATTGTTACAGACATACACAAACATTTATTTTATTTTTATTTTTTTTTTGTTACATGAACAATTTAAAGCTACACATATACAGACACACAGCTACAGATACACACATACATTAAATGTATATAGATTTTTTAAAATTTTACACTTGGTTCTGCTAAATTTTGGCCCCTAGATAACACAATTCATATAAATATTATATTTTATATCATAGACATCAATTAGAATGCTTTAAAAATTAATGCAAATACGCACATCGAGATGACAAATTAAATAAAATAAAATATATTTTATATATATATATATTTTTTTAATATATAAATAATTTTTTTTAAGCATTAATTATAAAACTAATTTAAAGTATTTTTTTTATTTAACTTGCGGACGCAATTAGATCTTTGTTGTTGCTGCTTTTGCTGTTTGAGGTGTTTTTTTTTTTTTAAATTATTTTTGAAGAATATTGTGTAGCTACAGCAACAATTGTTGTTGTTGCTGTTGATGCTGTTGCTGCTGCTGAGTTTCACTTGTTTGCGCAGTAACATTATGACTACTGCGTATGCAACATTCGTCAACATCAACATCGACAACAACAACATCTTGAGCAACATCAACTTCATCATTCATATGCACTGCACCAGCTGCAGCTTCATTTAAATCCATTTCCATATCAACTTGCACCATATGCGTTTGATCATTAACGTCATCAACAACATCATCATCATCGCATTCAATGTTGTTCAATGTATGCTGATGTTGCTGTTGCTGCAATTGTTGTTGCTGATGTTGTTGCGCATGATTGCGATAGTTTCCCGTCAGGCAATCGAGTGTTTTTTCAATGGCACGCAAACGCTTTTCCAGCGATGTGGTTGCTAATATATCGACCTAAAAAAATTATGAAAAAAAATTAGTGTTATTTCCTTTTTTGTGTTTTTAATTTAATTTATTATTAATGCTCTTCGTACTTGGTGTATACTTTAAGAGATACTAGCAGCATTCACAGTACACTTTATACACAGTAAGTAAAACTGAATGTTCGTTGCGTACTTAACTCACTCATATTGCATTGCAGGTACATTCACTCATACTAGTTTCAATTTTACCCCAAAAATATTCAATAAACATTGGTAAATTTTTGGAACTCTTGCTTAGGGTTAGTGACAGAGCGAGAGTGAAAAAGAATGTGATTGAGTGAGTTAGAGAGTGAGAGAGAGAGAGAAAAAAGGCAGAGAGAGAAGAATAACCGATTGAAACTAGGAATATAGAAATTTTTTAAAAGACTGATTAGAGTTGGCAAAAAAAATCAATTTCGTTGAATTTTTCACAGTGATTTAGAAATTGCAAATGGCGCACTGCGACTGAATGTAGTGATTTGTGACATTTTCTTGTTGCTCAGTGTAACATGCTCTTCGGTAAATTTGTGAACCTGTTCAGTAATCGTTGATTGCGAACTGTGATTTTATCACTGTTTGCAGTCACTGTGATTTTTCATTTCACAGTCGCTAATCACACTGTGACTCAAGAATCACACTTTTTGCCAACACTAGTTTATACAGGGTTTTTAATTTTTTTGGTATGAAGAGCATTTTTGTTATCCTTTTTCTATCTTTTTGTCATATTAAATACCTTCAATTGCTGCGATAGCGGCAACAGCGCAATAATCCACCATGCCCACGCTGGTCCATCGGCCAGCAGCTCCCAGCTATCTTCAAGCGGTGGCATTTCACCAAAACTTTGCAGTATCTCCTGTTTCTGTTCGCGACTGAGACTATCAAACCATTCGATTGCTTTGCTACGCACCAGCGTATGCATTGCGCCGACACATTTCACACATTCATCGGCAATTGGCTCATCGCAGATATATTCCACTTTAGCTGTTTCGTAGCCATCTTTTTCGCTACGCGCAAGAATTTTAAAACGACGACAACCGATTGTACTCAATATAAAGCAACCATCGCCAAGCAGCACACTATCGCGTATATCCAAAATTGTGCCAATATCAAAATAACGCGATTTACCACTTTGCGGCTGTACTATGCCGAAAGTTTTATCACCAGATTCTACGGCGCGACGCACCATCAGACGATAGCGTGGTTCGCAAACGAAAAGCGGACAGGGCACTGCCGGAAAGGCTGTGGTACAAATAAAAACTGGCACCGATGGTTCCATGTCAATTTCCTGACGAAAACGTGTCTCATAAATGTCTGGAATGAATCTTTTCATTGCGGCTTCTAAGAATTTTGTTATGGGACGCTTGGCCAAAGCGAAGGGTATGGGCGATGATGTACCGCCATTTTGATAAATGTTGTTGTTGTTGCTGTTAGTATTCATTTCCACAAGTGGTGACATGCATAGCGGACACGCAGAATTATAATCCATGCAACGATCCAAGCAAACCAGACAATACGTATGACCGCAGGGTGTCACCACCGGTTTCCATAGCGTACGACAGCAGAGAACACAATCAAAATCGCTGGCATCTATCAAAGCAGCTGGAACTGGCGTCAGCGAAGGCTGTTGCGCTTGTTTGTAGGGCGCAGAGTTGCTATCGTTTGCTGTGAAAAAAGAAAATTAATTAAAAACGAAAACGAAAAAAATATTAAAAAAAAACTCACTTTTCATGCGTTGCAACTCCTGCTGCACGCGCTCCTCAATGCCAAGCAACAACTGACTGCAACGACGTCGCGTCTCCATTAAATCATCCATTTCATCTTCCAGTGTCGCTGGCAGCGGCAATAATTCCTGATCATAATCACGCGCTTTCGTTGGCCATTTTCTGCGCGAATGTTTGCGCGTTGCACGAAATCGCGCTTCCAGTTCATATTCCTTAGCGCTGTGCAGCTCGTAGACATCACGCTTATCCATGTAATCCAATGCGCTGGCAAATAGTGTTGCCTCTGCCTCTTCGGTAGCACTGATATAATCAAATTGTTTCTCACATTCCGCTGACAGAAATACATCCTCCTCTTCACCCGCTGCACTGGCCAGCGCTACTGCTGCCGCTACAGCGTTTTCGTTTATTAACATTTCATAGGCAGCTGGTGTTGTTGCCCCAATGTTGCCCAATCGATTACGCCGTCGCATACACTGCTCCCAGAGACGATTGTAAGGCGCACGATTGGACGCATATAAACGCGGCGTATTTAGTTCCAATGGCGTCGGTTTGCATTTCGGTGTTTGTGCCAGGAGACGTTGTAGTATCTAAAAGGATGCAACAAATTTAAGTTGAAATTGCTACACTAAAAAATATCATTTATATTGCTTACCTTGGCGAGATCATTTTGAAAAATTTCCGAACTGCTGAGATTGGTTGACTTATCCAGACAAATTGTTAGAAAGCCATCGTAGAGTGCCTCATCTAAACGTCCGAGACCACTGAGCGCCAATGCACGTAGATAGTGTGCCTGGAAAATGTAAAAGTTTTAATATTAATTTTGTTTTTATTTTTCAAAGAAGTCAGTCTGAAATTTAGAATCGTTTGGAAAGGAATGTGGTTGGACGCCCTAGAAAATTTCCCGCATTCATTAAGGTTAAAATTTCCGACCTCGCGACATCAGCTAGGCCAGATAGGCCCATTGTGATACCATATGATCCCTCTTTTTTATCCTCTTACTCGAACTAGCTTGATTTCCTTATGATGGCGGCTACTGCACCAATCTTGACTGATGCAATCTCCGCCAGACTATCAAGAAACGGACTACCAAGTACAGTACACCTTATTCTCCCAAGGGCTGGGCAGTAGCAGAGAAAAAGTTCTACTGTCTCCTCCTCTTCCTCGTTTCTACAGCTCCTACAGAAGTCATTTGATGCTAACCCTAGTCGGACGGCATGTCTTGCCACCAGGCAGTCCCGTGAGAGCGCCAACCATCATGGATAGAGTCTGTCTATTATGGCGCATGAGTTGGGCTGTTCGTTTAGTATTAAACTCTGGCCACGTAAGTTTCAAGATATTACATTTGGGATTTGTGGTCCACCTAGTCTCTGCCAGTCTGATTATTTCCTCTTTCACTCGCAGCTTTAGAAAGGCCATGAGAATTCCAGTACGAACTCCTCCCAGGGAAATACGGAATTTGTACCTTCTCTGCTTCGCAATTACCAAATATATCTTGGTGACCCGAAACCCATGTGAGGCAAATATCCCATTGCTCAGGCATCTCGTTGAGAGATGTGCAGCACTGGGAGATAGTTTTGGATGTGCTATTTTAAGAGTCAAGTGCTTTTAGGGCAGCCCGACTATCCGAGAAGATGTGTACTTTTTGCCTAAAACCTGAGTGGTGCCCTAGATAATGCATGGCTTCGTGTATAGCGATCATATCTGAAAGATTCTCTAATCTCAGGCCCGGGAAACGCTACCTTTTCGTACCCTTCCTATCGAGTTTTTGTACAGTTTTTTAAAAAGAAAGATTAACTTTAATTTCGCTGTAACCCAAAAACGGTCGGACGCGGAAAATTTGTAAGAAGCTGATCCCTAAAATTTCTTTAAAAGTGACTTCGTGGCCTTCAATATTTTTTCATTCAGTTCTATCAAAATTTTGAATTATTTAATTTTAATTTCATTTATTTACCTTTGCTGAGTTGTAACGCGTTTTCAATGCATTCTCCACATCGGCCAATGAGCTTTGATAGTGATTTAGTTTTCAAAAGCACCTCAGAACGCAAACAAAGGCTCTTAAAATTCGTAGGCGCTGCAATGAGAAGAAAGGAAGAATTATAAAAATTGTCAAAAAATATCTATTTTTATAAATTTAAATCATAAATTATTCATAATATTCACAGCCATTCGTATTCAATAGTTTGTCATCATTCAATGTTTTATTTTACAACTTAATTAGCAAACTCGAATATTTTTTTTTTCAATTTTATTTATTTTCGCACTTGATTTTTTGTCATTTTGTGTAAATAAAAACGTCAAAATCTTGTTCTTTTGGAGCTCAACGTCAATTAGCAGCTTTCAGTTTCGCTGCCAAATGTCAGAAAGAAAATTTTGCACAACAAAAACAAAAAAAAAAAAATAAATAAAAAGAAAAATTTAAATGAAAATTGAATTTCGCACACTGCGCTGCGTTTTTTTGGTTGCTGCACGCGCCATTTGTGATCCGATCCAATCGGTTCCGCTGTGTGTAATTTGTGTTTTCTATTGAAGAAGCTTTTTGCTTGCTTTTCAACTTGTTAGCAGCAGTCTAAGTGCGTTGAGGTATGAGAATGATCTATAATGATCCATTGGCACATCTTCAAAGTGTCGCACGTCGTATTTTAGTTTAAAAAAATAAAATAAATACATAAATAAATAATCTAAATAAAATTCTATTAAATGAATACTGTGGAATAAGTGAAAACACTTTTTTTCGCAAAAATAAAACAAAAAACAGTGAATATGAAATCGTCAAGCGTTATAAATGTTGCATCCGGGGTGTCACACAATCCCTTTTTAAAATTCAATGAAATAATTGAATATAATTCACAATTTGTTCAAACATTATTTAAAAAATAAATAAAATATACAATTATTTTTTTTAATTGTGTTCAAACTAATTGTGAATTATATTTCATTAATTCAATAAATTTTAGAAGAGATTTAAAACCAATTAAAAGAGATTTTGTGTAACACTCATAACATAAAATAAAATAAAATGGAAAAAAACGTTAACTTTGTTGGAACCGAGCCTAAAATACCCATCAACGAATCTTTTAATAATTTATTTGGAATTATCAGTAGCTTAGATACCATTTCGAGATGGGATAGTTGGGGACGAATGGTCTGTTACAAACTAAGTTTAGGCAATAATTCTTAAAAATATCAGAAAATGGGAGTTGAGTTAGTAAAAGGCTTTATGTTGTAGTGGTATGATCCTTATCATATCGGTAGTGTATATATAGAATGTGGTTTTATTAATTACATATTAAACTACCTAGGACCAAGAAAGTTAAGTTTTAAAACAGACAGACGGACATATCGATTTAACTCGTCAAGCTGGTCAAGATTGTTAATGAAAATTTAATACTCTAGAACGCTTGTAATTTAACTTTTATTAAATTATAATCTTTGTATATGTTACTAGGAGATACCCTGGCGTGTGCTACTATGTTGTACGGGCGTTTTCAGCTGCTCTTTCATCTCTTTTCCGTTTCGCCTCTGCTGTGTTTGGTGAAATTTCAGTTCTTTTTGATGACATTTTTACTATTTTTTTATTTTTTTGATTGCAGCGCTACCAAAATGGGTTGGGGCTAACTTAAAAACATACTAAAAAATACCACTTTTTTATCTTACCCAAAATAAATTTGAAAAAGCTGAAATCAGCTGTTTTTTATTTTTGTTTATATTAAAAAAGCAAAACATTTCGTATGAGAAAATTAGAAAATCGACTTCTTAAATGAACCGAATATGCATTAGGCATAAATGAACCGAATATGCATTAGGCATTGTTTTAGTGGAATTTCAATTAACTTGCATTGTTTACTTTTAATGTAACCGGTTTGGAGCTGGGGCACATCGGAGTCGGTTTCAACGTAAATAGCGGACATAGAAACATTTTTACTATTTTATGCATATAGATTAACTAGCCGACATAAAGTCGATCGGGAAATCATAAAACGATAAAAATATTTCGAATTGGTTGGTCAGAAAATACCATTTCATGTGGCAGTGATTTTTTAGAGATTTTTATTTAAATGATTGATCTCAAAATTGTGCTTAAATAAGAACTGAAACTGAAAGTACAGAAACAATGGAAAATGAAATCATTAAAAAAATATATTAGGACTTTTTAGTGTAATATTATTGTTTTTATTATTTATTTTTATTATTGTTCTTTTTTAAAAGCTTCAAAATTTATAACCGCTAAATTAATCTGTGCAATCAATGAAATATTTTTTTGCTTTTGTTTTTGAACAACAAAAATTCCGTCTGACAAATCAAATCAAATGCAAAGCAAAAGTAAAAAGCAAAGAAAAGAGCTTTTCAATAAAATGTTTTTCAAAAGCAACATTGCTCTCTATTTTAAAGTTTTATTTTCTCTTTGCTCTTTAATGCTCTTTTACTGTTATATGGTAAAGAACTGTAAACTTTGTTTTGTTAAATAAACATTTTATGTGGCTAACATTACGCAATGCAAGGTAAATAAAAATAAAATTTATAAAAAAAAAAAAAATTACTACTTACAACAACAAATAAACTTATAAACAAAAAAAAAAAAGTAATATTCTGTGTTATATCTTGTCTGTTATTGCAATATTTAAATTTGCATAAAATTATTATTTTTAATTTATTTTCATTTAATTTTTCCGTCATTTAAATAAATTCTCAAAGATACTTAAACTTATTATGAATGTAATTTTTAATTATTTATATACAATAAAAAAAAATATGTATGTATGTATTGCAGTGTATATGAATATGCCGTTAAACGATTAGATAATGTCTGGCTTTGTTGTTATTGTTGTTGTCGTCGTTGTTGTTCTTGCTGTCATTTTTATTACAAGCAATGGCGACTGTTGCCATTTTGCAATGCAAGTAAATCACAACTCAATGCATAAAATGCTTACGTTGCGCCGTAATTTTTAATACAATTTTTAAAAATTTTTTTTTAAATTTAAATTTTAATTAAATATGCAAAATTTTTATTTTGTTTATGAAAATAAATATGCTTTAAACCTTGCCATTATTAATAAATAAAAAAACGAGATGAGTCTTTATTTATATTTATCATTTTTTTTTTATGTGACGTCGCTTTGCACATTTTTATGACTGACTGCAGACCATTTAACACAAAAAACGTTGAAACAGCGACACACGCAAAGCGTTTTGATAAATGGAAATTATTATTTTTATGCTCATTTTCGTATTTTTAGTTGCACAAACACGTACTACAGACAAACAAACGGACAGACAGCCTAAAGAGTCATTTTAAATACAATTTGTGCACATTGTGTACGCAAGTAATTTTTCATGCTGCAATGCAACGGAAGCGAATGAATGCGTAAAATAAAAGACAATTTAAATTGTTTAGTTGTAAATACCAGGGATGCTATAAAAGTTATATAAAAACTGTTGCAGTTAATTAAAAATACTTTTTAAATTAGTGTTAATAACTGAAATGCAAATCTACAGCATTTAGCTTATTTCGTTCTACAAGATAAATATATCGGTTGGCTTAAGGGTGTATTCTGGTTCGAGAACAAATTTTTTGGTTTTTTATCCGTTTTTTTTATAGCTTGAATATTTGAGAATATCGCTCTAAAAGGATTTTTTTGGAATTCGAAATACTTTAGAAATTTTAGACGTTTTTGGCGACCAATATCTTCGCGATAATTTTGATGAAATTAAGTGCAATCGTTGCAGAATTGTCAAAATTTTAAAACTGCTTGCTTATATATTCGATTTCTATAAAAATTTAATTTAAAACTAGAAAAACGTTAACTTCGGTAGAACCGAAGCTTAAATACCCGTCACACGAATCTTTAAAGAGTTTATGTGTAATCATCAGTGGTCACCCAAGTTTACACACAATATTAATTTAAAATTTTGAGCTAAAAATACAGATATGTATAACAACATATTTCTCGAATATATCTGGAAATGGGCGGTAAGGTTGTATGCAAGAAACACCTAAAAATGGGCGAGGCACCATGATATTGGAAGAGTTTTTACCCAATATGGAGTAAATACATGAATAAATAATAACCATTTTCATACAAAAATCGAAAATGGTCGGAAAGTTTGTATGGGGGCTATACCAAAAATGGGCGTGGCACATCTGATTTGACATTGGATGACATTAGAATGTTTTTAGCAAATTGGAGTGAATATATGCATAAATAATTAGTATTTTTTTTAACAAAAATCGGAAAAATCGGAAAAACGGAAAGTTTATATGGGGGCTATGCCTAAAAGAGGGCGTGGCATTTTGGTTTTGACACTGGATGACAAAAGAAATGTTTTTACACAATTGGGAGCGAATACATTCATAAATAATTACAATTTTTATACAAAAATCGGAAAAAAACGTTAAGTTTGTATGGGGGCTATACCTAAAAATGGGCGTGGCACTCTAATTCTTGAACTCATAATAGTCGTTGCCGAGAAAAGCTTAAGTTCCAAATTTTTAATATCTTTATATCTTCAAGAAAAAGATGCCTAGAAATATACAGACAGACAGACGGACAGACAGACGGACATGGCTAGATCGATTCGTCTCGTCGAGCTGATCAAGAATATATATACTTTATGGGGTCTACGACGTCTCCTTCAATGCGTTACAAACTTCCAGACAAACTGAATATACCCTTCACACTATGTGTGACGGGTAAAAAAATCGGTTTCTTACCAAACTTGTTTTTTGGTTTTTTCAAAATCACTTTTTTTATCATTTTGAGTCACTTTTCTCCGGTTCTACTGAACCAATTTTAATGAAACTAAGTCCAATCGACGTATAATTGACGAAATTCTAAAACTGCATACTTATATTTTTCTTTTTATTTTTTGTATGCAAAAAAATAACTTCAAACTTTAAACACGTTTATCTCGAAACCACGTTTTTCGAACTGGCGGACACGATTGCGCCAGTTACGCTGAACCGATTTTGATGAAACAAAGTGCAATCGAAGCAAAATTTTCACTTTTATCGTCCGAGCCCCAATCATAATTTTAAAAATTTTATTTTGTATTTTTTTTTATACAGAAAACCAAAAAAAAAAAAAGCCAAAAAACAAAATTTTTTTTTAAATGGTCGCTGTTTTGTCAAAAAAAAATCGTAATTTTTTTTTGAGGCTCAGACGAGAATTACATCTATTCTGATTATAACCCCATGCATACTTTTCGTTTCCGACAACCCGGAGACGCGGAATCATGGCCGCCAGCACCATACCTTTTTTTCGGACCATGTACTTTGAAGCCAAAAATTTATTGAACAGCCCTCGTAAAAAAAAAAAAAAAAGTTTTTTATTAACTTTAATTAATTTGCAACTGAAAAAAAACTACAATCAAATATGTCTTTCCCTTTACAAATAAGATCTTTTTTAAAAATGTTCCAAAAACCCCTTAAATAATGTTAAAACTAATTGTGAATTCCATTAATTAATTCATTGAATTTTAAAAGAGAATTGAAACCAACTAAAAGAAATTTTATGTGACACCCTGTATTCAAAAAAATGGCATAATAATTCTATTAAAAAAATAAAAAAGAAACAGAAAATTTGTACAAAAAAAAAAATGCACTCAAACTTACAGAATAAAATCATTTAAAAATGCATTTGAAGCAAGTGGCGCAACAAGTGCCATTAATTATGCCATCACTGCCTTTGCTGCGTCTTTTTAAAAACCAGAAGAATGCTGCTGAATGACGCCATCAAGCGAAAGCTTAGCTGCAAAATGGCAAACTCAACATTTTTTTGTCGCCCGCCCACAACCACAGAATACACGTTTCGCTTTATTTCTAATTGACTTCCGGTAATGCTGCATAATTAAATCACGCCTTTTAGCAATGTAGACAGACAGACGGACGGAAATAGAGTGAAGAAAAATAAAAAGAATAAATTTGTACACAGCAAAACCGATTACACAATTAAAATATTTTATAACGCATTTTTATTAAAAATTTTTGTTTTCAATGAAAAAAAAAAAAAACATTTTCAATGAGAAATATTTTATTTTTGTCAATTGCACAATGAATCATTTATTTATTTTTTTTTTTTTTTGGCGAAGGTAATTTTGTCAACAAAGAAATAAATCGCATAAATTATATTGCATTGAAGCAAAAGAACGTTACAGATACTTTTTCAGATAGCTAGATACGTATTGTATCTAATACAAAGAAATCGCTGACAAAGTCAGCAAGTGTTATACATAAGCATGTGTGGCTGCAGCAACAGTTCAAGCGAAATAAATAAAATTCAGCGTGGCACATAAATCAAACGATCATCAACATCATAATTTGTGTGCCTCGAGGCACTTGGGCTATAAAAATGAATTAGATACAGTGCGAGAGGGAGAGACAGAGAGTCAGACACTTATGTAATGATGCGCACACATATCGTAATTCCAAATATTTGCACAATTTGTAGATACTTTTATTATTTTTTGTATCTTTGAGATAAACGGACCGTTTGCATTTAGAATAGACGCATTGCAAGTTTGTAAGATAAAAAAAAAATTGTCGTTAAATAATTTACTAAAAATAGTTACGCATACGCAATGTTGTACAAAACAATAAAATGACTGATAAAACAGTAGAACCAAAGCTTAAATGTGCTACACAAGCATTTGAATTTTTTTTTGCCAGCTTAAAGTATCTAAAAAGGCAGCACACAAATTAATAACGCATAAAATTAATGAATGCTAGACTTGAAATTGCTTTCAAACTACATTTGGAATTATTAAAAAATCGCAACGACAAAATGAAAAAAAAACCAAATAAACACCAAAGCAAACCGCAAGGAATAAATGAATGCTTTCATTTAGATTTTGAAAATAAATATGAAAAGAAAAATATACTTTGAATGTGCTGTGAATCGCGCTCAAACGACCTCGTGCGCATAAAAAAAAAAAAATATAAAATAAAAAAAAAAAGCATCTATGCGGAGCTGACCCAAATACATATACATTTAAAATGAGACTCCATAAATTCTCGACATTTCGTTGCATTGCGCGGTTTTTTGGGCAGTCAAAAAGGCGTGTTAAATGGAAGAAAAAAAAACTTTATGTTATTCATTTTTATGCGTTGATTAAATTCCGCTATAAAATATATAATAAAAGGAACACATTGTGCTTCTATTTTTATAAGCGATTCGAAATAGTCTTAAAAATATTTGCGGTTATATAATCACACAATAAGTACTCACGCCAAGTAATTCAAAGTACAATATTATTTTTAAAGAAATTAAAATCGGATTGTGACAAAAGCAAAACAAAATTAAACAATAAATGAAAAGTTTTAAAACAGAAAATAAGAAGTATAATAGAAAGAGTGTGGTATAGGCGCAAGTTTGTTACACTTTATATACATTAATATTAAAAAAATGGCTTTAAATGGCTTTTAAATGGCTGAAAATGGTTGTAAACGGATTTTAAATGGCTGTTAATGGCTTTAAATGACTGTAAATGGCTTTTAAATGGTTGTAAATGGCTTTTAAATGGATTTAAATGGCTTTAAATGGCTGTAAATGGCTTTTAAGTGGCTGTAAATAGCTTTTAAATGGCTGTAAATGGCTGTAACGGCTTTAAATGGCTGTAAACGGCTTTTAAATGACTGTAATGGCTTTTAAATGGCTGTAAATTAAAATTACAATAGCTGTAAATGGCTTTTAAATGGCTGTAAATGACCAGCTCTTTTCGGAGTCAATCTTGTACTTTTTTTTTTTTTTGATAGCAGCAGAATGAAATCATTTTGGGGCTAGCACGAAAACATATTAAAAAACCACTTAAAAATGCCTTCTTTATTCCAGCGAGACCACAATAAGTTGGGGCTAGTATAAAAACATACAAAAAAGCAACAAAATTTGCCTTAATCGTCTTAAATTGACTTCTTAAATGAACCGAATGTCCCTTATGAATTGTTTTAATGGTTTATAACTATATTTGCATTGTTACCTTTCAAACGAAACTGGTTTGAGACGCATCGGTTGGATGGTTTCAAAGACCATTGCGGACATAGAAACATTTTTAAAGTAAAATAGTACTCTTTAAATTTACTCATGAATATTTTAGTTATACCCTGAATTACATTTTGTGTTTAGTGTACACAAAAAAAAAAAAAAAAAAATTATAATAAAACAAAAGAATAAATCTGATTATTCATTTTGTTGTGCCTTTGCAAATCCCGTAATACCAAAGTAAATACAATAAAATTGGCAGCAAAACGCTTTTGTGAGTGTTCGTAAATTGTTAACAAATGAATAAATTATTATTTATAATTAAATTAAAGTGTGCCACAATAAGCAGCAAAAAAAACTTTATGAATATAAAAGAAAACTAAACTACTTAAATTATTTAGTGTGAAATCACATAATTTTCGCTTAGATTATTGCATTTTTATAGCACTAAAGGCGGCACTCGGTTAATGAACAATTAAATATAATTTATAATATTATTAAAAAAAAAAAAAACAATTTAAAATAATTTAGCAATGCAGAAAATTTTTACATGATTTACAATGCAATTAAATTTAGCTACTTTATAACATTATTTGTGTTTTTTATTTTTATTATTCATTTCTCACAATGATTGTATTTCACAAAAGTCAAAAAAATTAAAATAAATTCTCCACGTTTTTGCAAAATAAAATGATGATGCAAAACATGATTCATTTTGTCTATTTTCAGAGAATGTATTTTATTTCATTCAATAGTTTCAACGGGAAATTTACGATAAGGTTACTAAAATGTATTTCTTTTAGGCACTACGTAAGTCAGTTTCAAATGCAAAATACAAAATGAATATAAATATTGACGTCCACATTTTTTTTTTTTTTGTCATAAAATAATGAATGCGTCAAGCTTAAATAATAAAATATAGAAAAGTAATTATATTTTAAATATATAAATTATGGTTTTTTACGATATGTACAGTCAAGCTACCATTTTAAAAATTATTCATTTACTTTTCAAATAAAATCTTATAATTCTCAAACAGTTTTTGCATATCACTACTGGAATTTCTGAATGATGGGCAATATTTGTCCAACTTGTTCGTTTGGTACATCCACATTATTTATAAATTAAATTTTTCATGTCTTTAGTTGACGGTCTCACATCCGATCAGGCAGAAAATTTAATGTTATGCTTAAACTGTTTGAGAATTATAAGTTTAAAGGAATTTATTTGAAAAGTGAATTAATAAATTTTTGTGATTTCGAAAACTGGAGCCTGGCTGATAAAGATTTCTAAAGAAAAGCACACACATCGCACGTGAAAGAAAAATAATCCTAAAATGATGAGGCAAAAGGTGGTACTCGGTGGTTCTCATTTTCGTTCCAACCTTAAGGAGGGTTCTAGTTCACGACGCTGTTTTTGGACCATTAAAAAAATTGTGTTTGAAAAGGGAAAGAAATATGTATTTGAATAATTGAAGTTAATTGAGGGCTGTTCTCGGCCTTCAAAGTACGTAGTCCAAAAACAAGGTATGGTGCTGGCGGCCACGATTCCGGGTCTCCGGGTTGTTCGAAATGAAAAGTAAAAATGGGATTATAATCAGTATAGATGTAATTATCGTCTGAGCCTCGAACAAGTTTTTGCGTTTTTTTTTTTTGACAAAATGGCGGCCATTAAAAAAACAAGTTTTTATACCCGCCACACATAGTGTGAAGGGTATATTCAGTTTGTCTGAAAGTTTGTAACGCATTGAAGGAGACGTTGTAAGCCCCATAAAGTATATATATTCTTGATCAGCTCGACGAGACGAATCGATCTAGCCATGTCCGTCTGTCCGTCCGTCTGTCTGTCTGTATATTTCTAGGCATCTTCTTTGTTGAAGATAAAAAGATATTAAGCTGAAATTTGGAACTTAAGCTTTTCTCGGCAACGACTAGGTTAAGTTCGAAAATGAGAGTGCCACGCCCATTTTTAGGTATAGCCCCCATACAAACTTATCGATTTTTTTCGATTTTTTGTTTAAAAATAGTAATTATTTATGAATGTATTCGCTCTCAACTGGGTAAAAACATTTCTTTTGTCATCCTGTGCTAAAACCACGATGCCACGCCCTCTTTTAGGCATAGCCCCCATATAAACTTTCCATTTTTTCCGATTTTTTGTAAAAAAATACTAATTATTTATGCATATATTCACTCCAATTTGGCTAAAAACGTTCTAATGTCATCCAATGTTAAATCAGATGTGCCACGCCCATTTGGGTATTGCCCCAAACAAACTTTCGGACAATTTTCGATTTTTTGTATGAAAATGGTTATTATTTACTGAATTTTGGGTAAAAACTCTTCCAATATTAGGGTGCCACGCCCATTTTTAGGTGTTTCTTCTATACAATCTTACCGCCCACTTCTATATATTTTCGAGAAATATGTTGTTAAACATATCTGTATTTAAACATATCTGTATTTTTAGCTCAAAATTTGAAATTAATATTGTGTGTAAACTTGGGTGACCACTGATGATTACACATAAACTCTTCAAAGATTTGTGTGACAGGTATTTAAGCTTCGGTTCTACCGAAGTTAACGTTTTTCTTCTTTTTTTTTTTTTTTGGTTTTCTATGCAAAAAAAAAAAAAAAAACAAAAAAATAATTTTTTTACTTTTTTTAAAATTTTTTTTTTAATGTTTTTTCTTTTTTTTTAAATTTTTTCAATTAAATTTTTTTTTTTAATTTTTTTATTATTAATTTGTGAGCAGATCTATTGATTATGTCTTTGGCATAACAAAATTTTCTTTATTGCAAAAAAAAAAAATTAAATTAAATAAAATTTTATCATAAAAAACAAAACAAAAGCTTTAAAACATATACAGTAAATATATTTAGTAGCAAGTATATAGTATATACATAAATACTTAGTACACCATGAAGAACATTTCTAATTGTCAATTTATTTTCGCTGTTTATGTCGCCTTGTGTACCATAAAAAAAATTGTATTATATAAAACACAGCTAGCGACGACTATATTGCGTCATACTTAAAGCAACTGAATCAAAATGTTAGAATATGAAATACAATAAAAAAATATATCTTGTATGTTTCGAGTAAGACAACACACAAACAGGAAGTAAAACTAAAAGAAGTGTAAAACTGTCAACTAGAAAATGGCGTCAAAAACAGTGTAAGTCCCACAGAGGCCGAGACAGATAGATACACGCACGCACTCCTACGGGTGCAAGTAATAAAGCGGCAAGCGATAAAGAAAAAAAAATTAGTACATATATGCTTTTCCATATAAGTCAACCGAGTGTGAAAATTTATAAGAGCACACAGCTGGAATGAAATATGGTTTATATACAGATATTATACTATGAATATGGTTCAATGTACAGATACAAAACAACAACAACAACATCGAAAAGAATGAACGACTCATGTGCGCTATTAACACAAAATATATATACAAAAAAAAAAAATGGGGAAAAATGTTCATAAAAGTAGAAAGAAAATTCATATAAAAAAAAATATACAACAAAATGCCAAAGAGTCACGTCATCGCATACACGCGTTCGCATAAAACCAGCATAAAAGAATATTCAACAGGCAGGAACATCAGCAGTAGGAGTGGAGGAGTATTCGTGTAAAAAAAAAGGATCACACGCGTGCAAATAATGCCAACACAAACACAAACTGCGACATGTGGCAGAACAAAAAATAATTTAAATAAAAAAAATGTTATCGAATAATTCAACTTCTGAAACGTTTGCAAAAATTTTAATAAAAAACAATAAACAAT
This sequence comes from Leucophenga varia, assembly GCA_018903435.1. NCBI lineage: Eukaryota > Metazoa > Arthropoda > Insecta > Diptera > Drosophilidae > Leucophenga > Leucophenga varia. The sequence continues at coordinate 249,491 of JAEIFJ010001868.1, forward strand.
TTATACAAAACCAACTCTGAGCGGCGACATGTGAAAGTATCTATGCAAATATGTGAATAAATCCCATGAAGCGTATGAGTAATATTTTAACGAGAGCACTGAAATTTGCATCGCTTAGTATCTGTATTCCGAATATTGCAAAATTGTATTCGAGTATTGAACTTTTCTGTATTTTTTTTCTCCATTTTTATTTATTTTTGCATTAAATGTAAATCCAAATTTTTTTTTCCAGTTTAACTTTAGTCATAAAATATTCACAACACAAGAATTTAAAAGCGTCATTGCTAAACGACGTCCTCAAATCTAGCAAAAAAAAAAAACAAAAAAAAAAAAAAGAACACCAGGGACGCCTCCTTACGCCCACAAGTGACTCCACGTTTTTTTTTTCGATTGAATTTATTTACATTTCAATATGCTTTGAAAATATTCTGCGATTTTTCTCGTACTTCGTTTTGCTTTGCGTATTTTATAACAGCACAGAAATAATTTAAATATTATAGTTTATGTTAATTTAAATACCCTACATTCAGTACAAAAATGGTTTGGTAATAGGTAGCAAATGTAATGAATTTGAACTATAAATTCGCATCTATATATAGATTGTTTTAGGAGTAAAAACTTTTCAAAATATATCGATATTTCGATACTCTAAAAAAATCCGATATTCTAAAAAATCATACATAAAAATACATAAAAATATACTCTAAAAAAATCGTACAAAAAAAAATCGATACTCTAAAAACCGATACTCTAAAAAAATCAATAAAAATCAATGCTCTTAAAATTCGTTACTCTAGAAAATCGATACTCTTAAAAATCGATACTGTTAAAATCGATACCCAAAAAAGAATCTATACTCAAAAAAATCGATACTCATAAAAACCTATGCTCATAAAAAAATCGATACTCATGCAAAAACGATACAAAAAAATCGATACTCCTAAAACCGATACTCTCATAAAAAATCGATACTCAAAAAAATCGTTACTCTAAAAAAATCGATACTTCAAAAAATCAATGCTCTAATAAATCGATACTCTAAAAAATCGATACTCTTAAAAATCGATACACTAAAAATATCGGTACTCTTAAAAATCGAATAAAAGATCGATACTTTAAAAAAACGATATTCATAAAAAAATCGTTACTCTAAAATAATCGATTAAATCGAATCTTGTAACTTTTCAAGGAAAAGGCATACAAAAAAAGACAAAACACTGCCTTTGGCAAGGGAAATTGTTACTCTTCAACCAAAAAAAAAAACAAAACAAAAGTATTAAAGGAAACATGTTGATAATATTAAAAAAAAATATCGATATATATTTATAAATATTACTCCCAGCTCTAGCTTTAGATTCGTTTTGGTGGATTCGAAAATGAACATCTTTTTTTAAATTTGAGAGTTTTAGGTCAAAATGTATTCACAGCTCAAATTCTTGCATCTCAAATCATAGATTTAAGATTTATGCTTTTTTTCTAGCATATATCACTAACCAGATATTGGCTGACGAAGGACAGTAGTCCCACAAAAAATAAAAAAAGCTGTAGAGCTCGCGTAATTTGCAAAATAATTGAATGAGAGAGCAAGCAAGCAAATGGAAAAGGCTCCGGCAATAAAGCAAAAAGGCTGTCTTGCTAATGTAATAATAAATTAATTAAGTTAATTATTTATACGCTCTGCTAATGCACTGAACAAAAAAAAATATGATAAAAAAAGGACTCTCACATTTTTTCTTAAAAAAAAATTCACGACAGCGAAATATTATTTTCTTATTTTAAGTAATTTTAAATTTAGCCGGAGATTGCAGTGCAACCAAAATAGGTTCAGGCCAACATAAAAATATGTTATACTAAAAAATACCAATTTCTTTTTTGATTGGGAATCATTGTTTTTTGCTTGTTTATTTATTTTTTTTTTTTATTGCACTGAGTCCCTGAAAATGTTGGGGCTAGTATAATAAAAAACGTATAAAAAGAAAAACATTTTTGTATGGGAAAAATTAATTAATCGTCTTCTGAAATGAATTGAATGCACCTAATGCATTGTTTCTAGTGGTCTATAATTATTCTTGCATTGTTACCTTTCAAATGGAACTGGTTTGAAACTTATAGATTGGACGGTTTCAAAGTCCATAGCGGACATAGAAACATTTTTTTTTTTTTACATATAAATTTTATTTATTAAATTGATTGGTTTTATTTTTTTTTTGTCTGTTTACACTTAAACCTATAAAAGCCAACTAGTATTTTTTTTTGTTATGAAATATTAAAACAAACAAATATTTTTTACTAATTTTCAAATTTCTCATTCGATCGTGTGTTGGAACCCAGCAAGTGAAATGCTTGCTTTAGATATGTAAGCAAATAAAAAGATTTTATAAAAAAATATCGGTCAAAAAAATCCATTTTATACAATTAATCTCATATAAAGTGTACAAAAATTTCGATGCAACTTAATCGAAAAAGTTTTATGTATTTCACAATAGAATGAACTGATGCAATTTTAGGTGATTGACCTGTCTCAGTAACATCGTAAAAACAATGTTTTTTTTTTTTGTTGTTTTGTTTTTTTATTCACGTTTAGGATACTTTTGAAACTTAGCTAAGATATGGATGAATGTCAGAGGGGAATTTCTCGAGTTTATTGCGTCGCAGTTTTTTATTACAACACAGCAAAATACAATCTAATACGCAGCACCTAAATTACTTTGTGCAATGCGAGGGAGGTTTGTTCTTGATTTAATTATAGATGTATTTCATTTTATGTTAGTTTTTTTTACGAGAGTTATTTATTTTAATAGACTGTTATGTATAGAATAGAATAGAACAGATAGTAACTACATAAAGATTATTTCGTTGCATTGAAATGATGCTGATTTATATGTAAAAAAGTGATAGATACATTAATACAAACTCAGATAGAAAAACTAAAGTAAAAATATCACTTTTGTATCTGTTCAATATTCAAAGAGCGTTTTGCATTTATTTTTTTTTTTTTTTTTGTATTTAAATGAATTGCGTTCATATATATAAAATTTATATGAATACTTTATGTAGGAAGCAAAATGGTTCAAGGCAAGCATTTCAACAATCACAACAATAACAAATTTACACTTGCATAAAAACAACAACAACAACACACACAACAACATGATTATGTAATAAAACTTAAGAGTGTGATACAATAATACAACAAACAACAGCAGGCGTCATTCACGTTGTACTTGAATAAAAAAGTAGCGAATATCGAATGCGGTAATATATAAAGTGAATGCGACCTTCGTGCGCACAAAACCATAAAAATTAATTATTTAAAAACTAGAAAAATATTTATAAACAAAAGCGTGCAATAGTTTTAAGAGCAAAAATGTGTAAAAAAAAAAAAAAAAAAAAACAAAATGAAAAAAAAAACACTGTAACTTCGCTTGAACCAAAGCTTAAATACGCGTCAAGAAAATTTTCAGTTACTAACGTAGCATAACACTAGTTTATAGCCAAAAAGGATCTGAGTTCTCAGATCAAATCCTATGTATTTTGGACCGAAATATGGGATAACGTAGATAACGGAAAAGCTCCCAAAATTTTTTTCATTATTACCTATAGTATGGATTATTCAAAGGGGGTACCCCTATAAAAATCAACTCATTTTTTGTTAACATCGGATCTTTACAAAAATACGATTCGATTCTAACCAAAAATCGCAATATTTTTTAATATTTACAAAAATTTTGTTTATATTTTTATAGGGGTATCCCCTTATATAAATCAATAAATAAATTTGTCTGATTTTACTTATTATTCTATAACTTTGACACCTTTCGTCCGATTTGGACAATATTGAGCTTTATGATTTTGTTATAAAATAACCTTGATTTAGAAATTTTAAAAATAATTTGTTTTGAAATTTTTTCTACCAAAAAAATGGAAATTGAAAATTAACAAACCTTCAAAAAAAAGCATGTAAAATAGCATATTATTCGTGTTTTAAATCTTGTTTACCAAAGGTATTCAATTTGATATTCATAAGTAGCATATCATCGTATAAAAGAACTAATTACCTTTCAAATGATGTACTGGTCAGTTGTTCGAACAATCCATTTTCAAGACATATGGTAATAAAAGAAAAAAAGTACCAAAATACAGGTTTTTTAAGAATATCTTGAGAACGATCTTTATGGAAAAATTTTCGTGCCAATTTTTAGAATATACGGCCCAAAATACATGGGAATTATATTCATGAGAATCCAGAACCTTCGACTTAGATAATGTTTTGTAAAGCAGGCGTGGGTTCTTTTACATTAAAAATTAAAAAAAAAATTAAATTATTTTCTTGAAAAAAAAAAAAAAATGCAAGTGAGAGGTGAGTTTGTATGGAGACTATATAATATAGTTACGCGTGAGAAGTGTTTTTTATTCATAAACAATAATTTTTTTCACAAAAAATTATCGAAAATATACGATAGGATTGTACGGAGGCTAGACCTTTAGATAGGCGTGGCACCATTAGTTTTCATATACATAGCAGTCGTTGCCGAGAAAAGCTTAAGTTTGAAATTTCTCAAACAAAAAAAAATACCCAAAAAAATACCTCAAAGACGTGGGTTTGGGATGGGTTGGTTTGATTCGACTTGAATAGTCTTTGAATTAAAATTAATTTAAAAAAAAAAAAAAAAAATCAGAATTTCTTTAAAAAATTAAATTTTAAGTTATTTATTTATTTTTTTTTTTTTTTTTGTGATTGTTGTTAATTTTTATCTGTTTCTCTTATTTTTCTTTTAAAATTAAAAAAATTTTATTGCGTTGATTGCACCTTTCACCAAAAAAAAAAAAAAAAAAGCCCCCATTAAATATCGAACAATTTCCAGAGTTCTTGCATTCTATAAATAACTCTCACAGCGTCGCCTACACTTTATTTTGAACTCATTCACTTTTGCTTTTATATTTAATTTTTTTGTTTTTAAAAAAAAAAATAAAAAAAAAAAGATTTTAATGCAATCATGGAGCTCCATTTTTTTTAAATGCGTTCCATGCGCTTCATACTTTCAACTTCAGACCAATTCAACCAAAATGCCAGCTGTTTTTAGAGTGTTTATGTTGTTGTTTTTGTTATATTTGTTGTTGTTGACCTTGAGTATACAATTTATGTTGTTGTTATTGTTGTTGTAATTATATACAATTCATTTTTGTTTTTGTGCTGCGCAGTGAAGCGCTTTGTATCTGTATTATTGTTGTTTTTTTTTTGTATCTTTTAGTATAAACATTTAACTGAACTCAACTGTAATAATATCTGAGTCAAAAGCCATTTAAAATATGAACAAAAAATATGAGTTGTTTAAAATATGTTTTTTATATAAATTTGTTTTTATATTATTAATTTAATTTAAAAACAATTAAACTAAAAATTTGGATTAAATTGAATAAATATGAAAAATAAAATAAATATTATGTGAACTAGAGTTCTACAAGAGTGCATTAGGAATGAAATGTGTAATAAACTGTAAATTTTTCTTATTTTAGATATGAGTGAACTTAATTGTAGTTGTTTGAAACACACAACTAGTACAATGTACTCATTTGTACTGAGTGCATTCATTTGTATTGAGTCATACACACTGTGCCAAAATGAATATATATCAATTTATATGATGATTTTTGTGTTATGTATTTCGTGTTTAAATACATTTTGTCATTCTTATCAACTGAATGCATGACTAAACACATTGAATGATTTCTTCGTCTTCTTCTATTCACAAAAGAAACACAAACATGTTCATTAATTTCTCATTGAGTGAGCTTATTAGATATACTACTCAGTACATTCGAAAATATTAAAACCGAATCTTTTATGTATCTTTTAACCGAATAATTGTGTTCTATTCAAGAGTATACTAAATATTAAGCAATTTAAATAGGCAAAGACGAAACCTCTGCTTTTAAATCAAAAATCAAAACACCTTTTTATACAGCACCGTTTAGTACGTATTAACTAAAAAGACGGCAATTATTTTTATGTACAAGTTGCGCTACAACATCAAACAAACAAATATTTAGATACTGTAGCGCCCTACTTAAATAAATATTAAACCGCTTTGTTATCTGCCGCATGCGCTTATATGATTTTCTTGCTTAAGTAAGATATTAACTACATACATAAGCATAGAATGCTATCTGCGTCCAGTAGTTGTGTAGATAGATCTCTTCGTAACATTGAAGTCGTTCAATTAGCAAGCGACGCAACAAAGTCAACAAAACAACAAAGAAAATACCACAAATAAAAGACCGCAAAGACATTGGTTTGGGTTGGGTTGGTTCGATTTGACTTGACGATTTGTTGACCATTTGTGTGGTAATCCAGTTAGAAAACAAAAGCAGCGCAAGTCAGATACAAACAAACCGAAAGACAGACAGACAGACATGCAGATACAATGTATCTATGATAATATGTATATTACGTACTCGTACTGAAAGTACTTGCTTACAATATATATGAAAATCATGTAACGAAACACCCTTTTGCTATTTTCAAAACGCTCATAATGCTAGCAAATGTAAACGCTTAGCTAAGTTCAAAAGCTATTTTTAGCTGAAAATTGTATCATAGATAGATTTTATTGTTTGTTGTTATTGTCGTCAAAATTGTTGTTGTTGTTGTTAATGTGCTAAGGTGTTCGTCTATATGTCTGTCTGCCCGTCAGTTCATCTGTCCAAATCGGCTTATATAACGAACTATGATGTCTCAACCGCAAGCCTAAGAGACGCTTAAAACATTCAAAAAAAGAGTTTTTAATTGAATAAAATCGCAAAAGAGCTGCTAAAACAATTTGTAGCTTAAGAGTACCTTTTTTCGGCTTTTCTCAGTTATAAACCGGCTTTTTACGCTACAAATTGTTAAGCGAAAAAAATATTTATGAGATACAAAAGAAGAAAAGTATCTTAAGAGCGCAACTCTGCAACTCTTGAAGAGCAAAAGAGCTTAAATTTTGAAATTCAAAGAGCAACAATTTTCAAAGAGATTTTTTTTTTTGAAGCTTAAAATTTTTGGACGCTTTGAACGCTCGCCATTGTTGTTGTTGTTGTTGGTTTTGATTGCTTTTTGCAGCTTGTTTCTTCATCGCCAATTCATGAAAAGTATGTCAAAGTCAAATGTTGTCGCGTACGTCGTCTTCGCCGCTACAGTCCATGGATAAAACGCTTCAGCTTGTGTTATTGTTGTTGTTGTTTATGTTGTTGGCTAGCTGACTGCTTGTGTCGACGACGACGGCAGCGGCGGCTGCTGCCGTTACTGTTGCTGCTTATAAGCTGCGTCATTATGCTGTAAGTAGAGCGATTATATAAGCCAAAATCATCGTCGTAGTCGTCTATAAGCTGAAGGCCTGAGTAACCCGTCATCGTCGTCGTCATTGTCGTAATCGTAGCAGCTGCTGCTTGCTGAATTTTGTCTCGGTTTTAAGTTTTATTGTTTAATTTTTTTTTCATTCGATCTGTTTTACTGTTAAACACTCCCAAAACTATTGCTTTTGTCTGATTTGTGTGTTGGCAAACTCAAACTTTTTACACAATTTTTAAGTTTGACTTTTTTTGTCTTAGCTTTTTTTTTTTTTAATGTTAAGGTTTTATGGCTCTGCTTCATCTTAGCATTTAGATTTAAAACATTATTTCGAATGTGCTGCTTGCATTGTTTCCACCCATGCTAAATCGTGATTTGTATTCAGAGTTTTTTCCCATTTGTATACGCTACACATATGCAATGGGAATAATATTTGGGGTGTTAAATGTTTTCATATTTTTTCAGGCTTCTAAGTCAAAGCAAAGAGATAACGCTCAGTTCTTCCAAAGAATTTGGGGACTTAAAAAATTAAATTCTTTTAAACTCAAACAAAAAAGCATCATAATAAATTTCAAAAAATCATAAACCGTAAAAATTCTTATAATCTGCAAAAAAGGAAATAAAATGCAAATCAAATCTTTTTGCAGCATCGATAAGAATGGTTTATAGCGCCACATAAATGCGCTTTTATAAATACTTTAAATAGAGTAGTATGCTGTATCCTTGATAGCTCACAGGCAAGCCATAGCCATGGTGCGTCCAAATTTAATAATATCATAAAATGTGCAAAACGATTTCATGGCATTTGCAATTACAATGACGGCATTAAACTGCAGCAGTTTAGTTTAGCTTTTCTACTTCAGCACACTTCATGCTGTATTTTTAATGTCAAATGATGCAAAATTACTTTTTTTTTCATTTCTTGCTGCTTGCTGCTACTAATGCTGCTCATCAAATGCTTCAACGCCCACAAATAAGAGGCAAAGCGAAAGGCAAACGTTGTATTTAATTTTGTACTTGTATAGCAGCAAAGATAAAAATAAAAATACACAACACAACACAACACAAAACATAATGAAATACTTTGCAGTTGATTTGAAAATACTTTGAGGCTGTTTATTGCAGATGCTGTGCTAGCCTCTGCGCTTGGCTGCCTGATATTGAACAAAATAGGCAAATGTATCTATCTATCTTTCAGTTCTCTCGTTTATATACGAGAAAGATACTTACAATTGATTACGTTGCATTGTTGTGGCTTGTTATGGGTTGTTTGGGCTTTTCTTTGTTTTTGTTTTTGTTTTTTTTTTTTTTATATATAATTTAAGTTGAATTTTCTGTTTTATTTTTTTGACTTTTTGTACATAAATTCCATTGACTTTTGATGTATTTTTGTTGTTGTCGAATTTAGTTGATCAAGATAAATTTAGTGCAAACAAAATGTCAAAGATTGATGATGATTGAGTAATAAAAAAGGAAATTGACATGGTTGTGTGTACATATGACTGGCTTTACTTTAAATTATAATAATGCGTATACGCACTGTAAGCGTTTATTGAAAGAAAATACACATATGAGTTGCAACAAGAAATACAAAAAAAAAAAGATTATAATAAGTAAGTAAATAAAAAACATGAAAAAAGTTAACTTCGGTGGAACCGAAGCTGAAATACCCGTCACACGAATTTTTAAAGAGTTTATGTGTAATCGTCAGTGGTCTGACTCGTGATGGTTTAGGACGGGCACGATCTGAACACGTTGTGTGGGCTTAAGGGGCACATTGGATTCAATATTGAATTTCAAATTTTGAGCCAATTAGGACAATACATGACTATGTATAACAACATATTTCTCGAAAATATCTGGAAATGGGCGGTAAGTTTGTATGGAAGAAATACCTAAAAATGGGCGTGGCACATTTAGTTTGACATTGGTGATTTATTCAAATTTCGAAAATGGGCATTAATTTTGTATGGGGAGTATACTTAATTTATGGGCCCTTAATACTGGATGATATAAGAGGATTTCAATGAATACAATCAAAAATAATGCCTATTTTGATACAAAAATTCGAAAATGGGCGGAAAGTTTCTGTGGGGGCTATACCTAAAAATGGGCGTGGCACATCTTGGTTTTGACATTGGATGACATTACGAAATGTTTTTAGCCAAATTGGAGCGAATATATTCATAAATAATTACTATTTTTATACAAAAAATGGGGAAAAAACGGTAAATTTGTATGGAGGTTATGCCTAAAAATGGGCGTGCCACTCTTAAACTTGGGTTACTAATTTCAGCTTAATGATCTTCATATCTTCAAAGAAAAAGATGTTTAGAAATATACAGACGGACAGACAGATGGACATGGCCAGATCGATACGTCTCTCGAGTGATCAAGAATATATATACTTTATTGGGTCCACGACGTCTCCTTCAATGCGTTACAAACTTTCAGACAAACCGAATATACCCTTCAAACTATGTGTGGCGGGTATAACAAGAAAAAAGTTTGTAACTTCGGTGGAACCGAAGCTGAAATACCCGTTACACAACACTTTCATGTTCACCGGGCTTAGATAAATTTCCGATGGATTTGGTCAAATTTGTACGAAGGCTTTAAGTTATATTAGCCCGATCGATAGTGTTCACATAGGCGGACATTAGAAATGATTTTATCAAATTTTAATTGTATTCATTTAGAAAAATAAATGTTTTTATACAAAAACATGAAAGTGGGCGTTTAGTTTGTATGGGGCCTACACTTAAAAATGGGCTTGGCCCTTGATTCTGACATTCAAACTGCCTAGTAGCACAAAAGCTCAAGTTTAAAATTTCATGTCAATATCTTAAAAACATTCTGAGTAAAACGCATCGCAACAGACAGACGGACAGACAGACGGACATGACTAAATCAATTCGTCTCATCGAGCTGATCGATTAAATATATACTTTATGGGGTCTCCGATGCCTGCTTTAATACGTTATAAACATTCCGACAAACTGAATATATTAGTATTAACAAAAAAAAAAAACACTTTCGGTGATTTTTTCACAGTGATTATAAAGTTGTAGTGGCGCACTGTGACTAAAAGTAGTGATTTGCGATTTTTACGTTCCTCAGTGAACATGCTCAGATATCGGCGGTTATGTGTATCGCTTTTCGCGAACAGTAAACCTGTTGAGTAATCGCTGATTATTTTTCGCGAACTGTGATTTTAACACTATTTGCAGTCACGACGTTTTTCAAATCACAGTCGCTAATCACACTGCGACTCAAAAATCACTCTTTTTCCCATTACTGGAAGATAACAGTTTACACTATATGTAAAGGGTTTAAAAAGAGATAAATCTTAGTTTTGATAGAAGTAATACTTCCAGACTAAACACAGAGATGTGTTCCAATAATTTTAAGATTAAAAATATAATACAAAATTTCAAGCTTTCTCTAAGAACTTTTAAAGTTTTCAAAAGATAATTTTATAAAAAGCCTTACAATTTTGTTATTTAATCAGATTATGAAAACGTGTTTGGCTTAGCGTAATTTAGAGATTTTTATTTTTACAAAATCCTTACAAATACTTTAATGCTTTTAGTTCTCGCATTACGTACAACGCAAAAGTATCTCTGCGGTTTTGTAAAAGCGTAAAAGGATAACTGAAACTATTTATAGCATTCTCTTTGTTTCTTTCCAAAGCGTGAACATATATAGACAGCAACTAATCTTATTTGAAGTGTCTCTGAAATGCTGCAGCATTTACGCTTAAATCCCGTAAATCAGCAGATACAATCTTGTGTATCTTTTGCAGCTTATGCGGCAGCATGAAACAAGTGTATAAATATGCGTAAATTTAGTGAACATAAGCGACAAGTCAACAACATTATTAAGCATCAATTAACGTAAGCTGCATTAATTGAAGATGAAACAAAAGTATCTACAAATAGAAGAAGTATCTACAAAATAAAAATGTGTAATAAATGAATGCGTAATAGCCATATAAGCACTTCAACTACGTTTATTGCTTAGAATCAGCGATGTACACCCGCAACGGAATTTTAAATGTTACAAAAGCAACAATATAAGAGCAATAAAGACACAATCAGACAATATGGTTCATTACTATTTTCTCGTGCAATATTACTTAATGCCTAAAAAACAAAAACAAAAAAAGTTATAAGATTAAAAAAAAAAAATAGTTAAAAAATTAAAAATATGAATGCAATTGTAGCGCAAAAGTCTTTGATTGCACGACGACAACAACAACAGCAACAACAACAACAACAATATTGTCGACTGCAACAAATCAGATTCAGATAAAGTGCACACGAGCAACGACCGAGTCAAACAGCGTTAGACAAACCGACAGACCGACAGACAGACGGACACACACACACACAGACTGACGTTCAGTCTGACTGACTGAACGGCGTTCTATGACATAACTTTGTATTAAATCAACAAAATAATTGTATAAACGAGCGAACTGCATTGCGAGCGAGCGAGCGAGTGAGCAGCTGAATAAGCGTTTTACAATTTGAATGAAGCAATCGAAGCTTTTTTCTTTTTTTTTTTTTTTGTTTTTTTTTTTACTGACATTTGAAAGTGAATTTGATTGCGTATCATGTAAGAATATTGTATAATATTGCATAAGTAATAATCATTCAATCAACAATGTAATACGTATTCATATATTTAAAACCTTTTCAGGTTCAAGTATTTAGATAATAGTTAGCAAACTGGGAAATGTAGTCATTTCAAAACTTATTGCATAATTCTGTGATTAATTAAAGTTCATTATACTTTTATTACTATAAAATACTTAATTCAAGATTTGTTTATTTGATATATTTTTGATTAATTATGTAGTTTTAGTAATTAAGTAATAATAATTTCAGTTTAATATTTTTAATGCGAAAAATATATTTCTTTCTTTTCTCAGATTATTTTCTACAAGAATATGAATGTATCAATGTATCGATATTTGTGTATGAATTAATCGGACCGAAAAACAATCGAATATCTAAATGGAAACATAAAAGCAGAACCACTTATCTAATCTGTGCAATATTTCTGTTATCGGTTCGATAATTTGAACAATCGTAAATAGACTTGTTTTAACAAAAAATTAATACTAAAACAAATCCAAAACCATTCAAATAATTTATATAAATTTGATACAACAAAAAAAGTTTTATGTTTCTTTGTATCAAAGAATGGTAAGGTTTGACAATTTCTTAAAAAAATTTACCTTCACATCGCTACGACATTAAATATTTTCGCATCAAAAAGTCGAATGTATCAAGAGCCCGATTTGAAACACAAAAAAATATCGATATGCCACCGATATTTCAATATTTTACCAATTCATATAACGATAATATATCGATATCAATCGATAACTTTCGATAACTGTCGATAACTATCGATAACTCTTTCCACATTTAAATATAAATTGTATCAAGAACTCGATTTTTAAAAAAATATCGATATGGCACCAATATTTCAATATTTCTCCAATTCATATATCGATTAATATAGATAACTTTCGATAACTATCTCTGCATTAAAAACTTAAATGAATCAAGAGCCTGATTTAAAAAAAATATCGATATGGCACCGACATTTCAATGTTTCACCAATTTATATATCGATAAGTATCGAAAATTATCGATAACTGTTACTAACTATCGATTACTTTCGATAATTATTTCCACATTAAAACCTAAAATGTATTAAGAGCTCCACTTAAAAAAAAATGTTATGGCAACGATATTTCAATATTTCTCCAATTCATATATCGATAAATATCGATAGCTATCGATAATTATCGATATAGCACCGATATTTTAATATTTCTCCAATTCATATATCGATAAATATCTCCGCATTAAAAACGTAAAATATTGAAAATAAATCGATAACACTTAAAAATAAAAACATTTAAAAATAAAATGTATCAAGAGCTTGATTTAACAAATATCGATAATGAATCGATATTTCGTTATTACTCCAATTCTTTTCCAAATTTTATTTTGATTTGCCGAAAGTTATTCGTTTATATCTCCATAGGAATTCATATCGTCAAGAACAACATTTCAGGGAAATATTTTTTTTTAAAATAATTTAAATAAATTCATAAATTAAAAATTATTTTTATGTGTTTACAAAAGTTATTAATCATGTCAGAAATGATTAAAACTAAAGCTTAAAGCAAATCGTAACGATTCGGCAACATTTGATCATATTACGACATGCTGCACAGACTGCGAAATGAGGACAATTGCCACAGACATCGGCAGCAACGGCAGTCTGTTGCCGTTGGTGGTGGCGGTGGCAGCAACAGCAACAGTTGCAACTGTATTTTTGTGTTGCAATCTGTCTGAGCGAATGAGCGAACGAACGAACGAGCAAACGAATGAACCAACACAAAGTAACATACAAAAAGTAACGAATATATTTACGAATGACTTTTGCAACTTTAACTGCAACTGCAACTTTAAAAAGCAGCAACAATAACAGCTGACAACGACGCCAACGCCATACGTTACCAATAAATAAAAAAGCAAAAAGAAAAACTGCAACTAAGTTTACCAATTTGTTTTGCTCATTATGCAATTTGCAAATACATGCATCTCACTCTTGCACAAACATTTGCTATCTCTATCGCTCTTAATTGTATCTAGTTTAAAATTCATTTTATAGTAAATTAAGAACGTATTACATTTGCTTTTAATTAAGCGCTGCATTGCAAAAGATATTTTTGTATCTTTTAGTTTTATATCTTTTCCGTTGCAACTTATGTATTTACGTATTTATTGTCAATGTTGTTGGCGTTGTTGTTGACGTCGACAATTACATCATCAAGCAAAAAAAAAAATGTTTATATATATAAATTAAATAATACAATAAAGTCTGCAGTTACAATAAAGTCTGCAGTTGAAGGCGCTAGAGTAGACAAAAGAGACAATATGGCGAGTGTTCCAAGAAAAATGATTTCGTTGTTGTTGCTGTATCTTAGCGTATGATTGCAATGATTGATATGACTGTTGTTTTTGTTGTTGTTTTTGTTATTACTGCTTTTGTTATCATTTTTATTTTTATCGCTGCAGTTGTTGTTGTTGTTGTGGTTCTTATTGCTATTGTCGTAAGCAAATTGTATAATTCTATTTAGATGATATAATTTAAACGAATTAGGGTGTGTGTAGTATATAAATAGTATTTTATAATCCGTAAATTTTTTTATTACTTTATTTTATTTTGTTTATTTGATTTGCGTTATCAACAAAATTTCGTACTTATTTGCTTTAATTTAAGTTTAATTTTATTGAAGTGAGAACAAAAATATTTTTAAAGATTAAATGCATGAAAATGATTCAGGTGTAAGTTTCATTTAAGATTAATATATGTAGTACCTAATTTTGATATTCTTAATAATAATTCATAAGATCCAAGTTGCATTCTAAATAAAATATTAATTTTGAAAGTACTTGCAAAGAGAAATAGTGTCATTACTCATCAAAATATCGTTCTAGATGTGAAAAATTTCTATAAATATATTTTTCGAATTGTTTCGATAATCTAAAAAAATCGATATAATCGATGTATCGAATCAAATCGAAAGTAAAATGCGAAAGAAAATTAATCTTACGCAATTTGATTAGTTTACTTTGAATTTTGAACGATAATTGAATTATTTTTATGTAAACATATAAAGAAGGTGTAACAAGAGTGAAACATATGTGGAACCTATGTGGAACCTAAGTGGAACATATGTGGAACCTATGTGGAAAGTGTGTAGAATCTGTGTAGAGCTTATGTGGATCGTACTTTGACTATTTGTGGACTTAATTTGTATAAATTTAATATGGAACCCGTGTGGAACTTATGTAGATCGATATTTTTAGTTGTATATTCTGCATGCAAATTTATGGTCTTCGGCATTCTTCGGCAGCTGAAACACCAAAGCAAGTATTTCAATGAAAGACTTAAAGGCAAATTTATTTTGTGATTACTAATTATTCTCCATCAGCATTCAAAGAGTGGCACGGCAAACGCTTTTTTATGCTTTGCAATATAATTTAATTAGGCTCAAGAAGAGTTTTATTTAATCAGTTCAATTTCAGACATTTAATTGCTTTCGTTTTACAAGCAGTGACGTATTTAGACTTTTTAGCTTAAAACGACAAAGCACTATAAAACTGTAAGCTCCAATTAAATCTTGTTGAAAGTTAAAAAGCAAATTGATTTCTCAATAAATCAGGTCAATTTGTATACAGCTTAGAACTAAATAACTTTTGACTGTTTGAAAAGGTTGAAAATAAATTGAAATAAACAAAATAGAGCCAGTTTCCACATTAAAAAGTGAAAAAATCAAATACTGAGTTAAAATGTAAAATGCTGCAGTCGGGTAAAATCGAAAAAGAGATACTCTGTACTTAAGCTATAAAAAATATGTTGTATCATGTTTTGATTCATCGACGCACAGCTCATTTGTCCTATTGAATATATTGTTCCAAACAAAAAAATTAATTAAACTATTTCGATAACATAAAAAGTTGAGAGACACACGCGAAAACAGACTTCAGATTACATCAAATACTAAAAAAAAAAGAGAAAACCCTGAACCAATAACCCAAATACCAAAAAATATTATGACAAATGTACATGTGAGTAATTCGTGTACAGTAAACAATCTTATCTTAAAATTTTGGTTAAAAAACAAATATCATTGTTTGTGGCTTCTTGCAAAAAAAAAAATAATAATAATAAAAATATACAAATAAAAAAAGCAAAAATATATTTCGATAACCTTAACTGAAATTGAAATTTGTATATTTTTAAATTTGTCTTCTCCTTTGTATGCTGCTGAGCTACTCGCCTTTGTTTAAATTAATTTGTTAATTTATTTAGAAAGGTCAGACTCAACGGCGTCTTAATGTTTTTAATTGTTTTGTATGCAGTACCCAAAAATAGAACCAAAAAAAAAAAATAAATAAAAATAAATAAATAAAATAATATAAAAAAATTAATTTAACAAATCATTAGTTTACTTATAATTTTGAACGATAATTGAATTCATTTTTATATAAACATATAGAGAAGGTTTAATATGAGTGTAAAAGTATTGACCCTATGTGGATTCTATGGAACGTACGTAATATCTGTGTGGCGCTTATACGGATCGTAAGCGGATTAGTTGTAGAGTAAATTTGTATAAATCTAAAGTGGAACCTATGTGGAACGTATGTGGAACCTATATGGAACCTATGTGAAACGTATTTAGTAGCTTTCATGGATTATTTGTGGAGTGAGTTTGTATAAATCTAATGTGGAACCTGTGTGGAACTTATGTGGATCGTAAGTGGACTATTTGTGGAGTTAATTTGTATAAATCTAAATAAAATACTTAGAACAAAAAGTTAAGTTTGTATAAAAAGGTGTAACGAGAGGGAATCTATGTGAAACATATGTGGAACCTATGTGAAAAGTTTTTAGAACCCGTGAGGAGCTTATGTGGATCATAAGTGAATTATTTATGGAGTGAATTTGTATAAATCTAATGTGGAACTTATGTGGATCGTATGTGGATTATTTGTGGAGTTAATTTTTATAAATCTACATATAATATTAGAGTACAAAGTTAAGTTTGTACCTAAAAATATTATAACTATACATTGAAAAACATTATAAATAAAAACTACAAATTCTAGCACTGCCAAGCATAAACACTTTGATTAACTTTAATTTAAGAATTTATAAATTTTTTATTTCATTTATTTAAATTTCGCTCAATTATTAATTAGCGAAGTAAACAGAATTAACAAATCTGCTACGAGGGAGGGAGGTGACAAATTTTATTTACTTTGTTTAAGTGCATTTTATTTTGCGCATTTTGAATTATTATTCTTGAACAGTCTATTCACTTATTTTGTTATTTTGTGACTTTGTTTTTTTTATAAATAAATACAATAACAAAATGGTTTATCTGAATGCTTTATATAAACACATTTTTTTTTTGTAGCGATTCAACCGAAACTTGAGTTTAATGACCACAAGCAAAGTAGCAACCTTGAAAATGTATCACTGTACTTTCTTTGTTTATTTATTTAGCTAAAAAAATAATAATTTCTTCCACTGCTAAAAATATTAAACTTAGATAAGTAAAAATGCGTCGATATCTTTATTTATTTTTTTTTATTACATTTTTTTTATTTAATTTAATTTGCACATTTGCAATTTGAAATATTTCATTTTGCTTGCGGTTACATGTAATGCACTCAAATTTCTTGAAAAAAAAATACTTGAAATTCTTTTATGCATGCAAACGCATGCATAGATACAAGCATTAGCAAAATGTATCTTATAGATACTTTTATTTCGATGTTGTCACTGTTTTTTTCATTGCGGCGTGCTGCCGGCTGTCATGTATATATGTATGCATTTGCATGTATGTGTGCGTATGTAAATGTGCTCGCTTGATTTTTAAGTGAAATAGTTTCTATCTATTTTGTTTTATTTTATTTGATTTGAATTTACAAAAGGAATTTTAGAGTCTGTCGCAAATTTTTGAAATACCAGCGCGGTGTTGTCTTTTGAAATTTATATTATTTACTTTTTTTTTTTTTTTGTAATTTAAAAAAAAAAAAATAAAACAGAGCACAGCAAATATTTTGCGTAATATGAAAATATTTTAAGAATTTTAACTCTTTTATTAATTTTTAAAATTAAAATTACCTTTTCAATTTATCAGATACCATTCACGTTAAAAAAAAAAAAAACAAAGTATATTAAAAAATTAAATTATTTATGCATATGCATACGCTTTTAATCGCTTTAACATATTTCTAAGACCCAGAAAATCATATAAAAATACATTTGATATACAATTCAGCCCAACACGTGGATAGTTTGCATGTTTTGTATACATTTTACATTATAATATAAAAAAAAAGAAGAAATCAAACACTTTTTCTAATATTTGTTCTTTATTTAGTACGAGTATTACAGTTTTGTAACTGCATTTGTAGAATCTCAAATGTTTTATTTATACAAGCCCAAATCATTGCTCTGAATTGCAAATAAAGGCCTGAAAATTTCAATATATATAATTTTTTTTGTGCGCTGATCACGATTCTGTAGCTCAAAATTGCCCATCATTTCTGGCTTTTGGCGGTTTAACCCATTTTTTTTCACGAGATATAATCTTTTTCTACAATTTTCGAGTGGATCGTATTTGTCTATCTCGTTACATTATTGAGTACAGCCATTCTGCTAGAAACCATGAATAGGAAAATTGGAAAAATTTGTTACAATTTATCTTCTTTGTAAGAATTTACAATATTAGGGCTTCCTATACAGTAAAAATCGTTGGAATGAAATATATATTTTTTTAAATTTGCCTTCTCTTTTGTATGCTGCTGAGATACTCGTCTTTGTTTAAATTAAATGTGGAACCTATTTGGAACCTATGTGGAACATATTTGGAACGCATGTGGAATCTATATGGATCGCAAGTGGACTATTTGTGAATTAAATTTGTATAAATCTAATGTGGAATCTGTGTGGAACTTATGTGGATCGTAAGTGAATTATTTCTGGAGTAAATTTGTATAAATCTAAATAAAATACTTAGAACAAAAAGTTAAGTTTGTGTAAAAAAAGGTGTAACGAGAGTGGAATCTATGTGAAACATATGTGGAACCTATGTGGAAAGTTTTTAGAACCCGTGAGGAGCTTATTTGGATCATAAGTGGATTATTTGTGGATTAAATTTGTACAAATCTAATGTAGAATTTGTGTGGAACTTATGTGGATCGTAAGTGGATTAATTGTGGAGTAAATTTGTATAAATCCAAATAAAATAAATTAAGTCAAATTAACTTCATTATAAGAACTTATTAGAGTTATTCTATACAGTACTAATCTTTCGAAAAATGTAAAATACCCAATTTAATTTTATCTAAAAACCAAGTATCATGCAAAACTTAATAAAATATATTGCATGTAATTCTATTTTTTTTTTTTTTTTTTATTATTATTGCATGTCCCCACAGAAAATTTAACAAGCTCACACTCTGTTCTGTTCTTGTGGTTATGCAGTAGCTCTCTTTTAATTGCAAAATTGTGCGACGCCCATTTTATATAATTTTTTTTTTTTTTTTGTTGAGACTGCCGGAACTTTGCATTTCATTAGAAAATAGCAGCACGCAGGCTATGAAACTCATTTCAAACGAAAACGAGTAAACTAAAATGTTCCACAACGACGCTCGAGGACTCAACTGAACTCAACAAATAAATTAGCATATAAGTAATTTTCATGTCTGGCGCGTGTTTTAGTTCATTTTTTGGAGCGCATTTACACACCCAAAAATAAAAATAAATAAAAAGAACTAAAGTACCAGGAAACATGAAAGCAATTCAAATATATTCCAAGTATTTTATGTGTGAATGACCAAAGTAACTGCTGCACATTTCTCACCATTTGGCTTATATAATACAAATAATTCTTTTTATGTTTATTTTCCTGTTTATTTTCTTTTTCGTTTTTATGCTTATTATAAGTAAAATATTTCATTGCTGCTGGCCATTGCTGCTTAAATATGCGTAGCCATGCGCTTGAGTTAAATCGTGCGCACCATAAAAACCGGAAACACAATAAAATATTTGTAATGACCACAAAATGGCACCCACCGGAAACTAGGTCAGACAGCATATAACAATGTACTTTTATACACACGCACGCACGCACACACACATACATATTTATTTAGTTACATTTAATTTTAAAAGCATAAAACAACTTGTTACCCTAAAATATAAGCGCAGCAAATATTTTACATGGAAAACTTTGCCGCAGCAACTCAATTTAGTAGTTCTACAAACAAAAACAAAAACAAAAACAAAGACAAAAGTAAAACTTTATTTAAATATTGTAAACGTTGGCAACATTGTTGGCAACGACAGTCAACGCGAACGTTCTTGTAAATGCAACTAGACGCCGCCCGCAGCATCAACGCAAAACTTAACGCTTTGCATTGCAAATTTGCAACATTTGAAATGCTTGAATGCGCCTTAAGGCGTTGCTTAAATGCTTCTTGACAATGTTGCTGATGATGATGATGATGATGTAAAGGATGTTTTTTTAGACTTTTAGATCTAACTATACAAGCTGAATATCTGAAGTTAAACGGTTTCTAGATTACAATGCTGCAAATTTGTATTTTAAGCCTTCAAGAAGTACACTAAAAAAACACCCTTTGTTTGCACTAGTCAATGACTATGACGTTAGTTTTTAAACTGTCAACAGTCATACATAAACGATGACTACAAAGCAAAGTAAAGCTACAGAACAACTCTCGACAAGCTCAGCCGCCTGGTAAATCGACTAAAATACAATGCTGCCAGGCAAAACTGTCCGTCTGTCCGTCTGTCTGTCTGTCAGTCAGCTTATCTCAGTCACTATGCTTTGTTATGTTAAATCCATTCGAGTGAAGCTATTGTCCTTTTAGCTGTTTACTTTAGCCATCTAGCCACGCCACTTATGTGTGTGTGTGTGTGTGTATGTATGCAGCATAACATTGCATAGCATTTCTCTCTTTTGGACAAGCTATTCGCAACGTGGCGTATGAGTAATATTTAACAAACACCGCTTATTCCTCCACTTTATAGTCTTTCAGTGTATTTGAGTATCATCGACATTGTTCGAGAGAGCAAAACAAAAAAAAAAAAGAAAAAAAATTTCAATGCAAATATTGCTAATAGCTCAATTTATTTTGTTTGCTTTTGTGTCTTCTTACTGCTTTTCACTGCATATGCGGCGTATGCGTAATATTCGCTTTTATGGTTTCAATGAGTTTATTTTTTTTTTTTTTTTTTTTTTTTTTTGTTTTTGTTTTAATGTTCACTGAACGCAATTTTGTCTTTTTTGTCAGATTTAAGCAAATTTTTCTTTTGTTTTTGTTGGAATTTTATTTTTTATATATTTATGTTTTTTTCCACTAATTGGTTTACTATTTTCTTATTGTCAACCAATGCAATTATTTGTAACTAATTTGTTTAATTTTTTTAATTTGTTGCGCAAAAACTTTTGCAAAAGAAAATTTTTTCTTTTACAAATTTGAAACTTTTTATACGAGCCCTAACGTTTATAAGTTCGAATTTATGCGACAGGACGACATAATTCATGGCGTATGAGTAATTTTGCAGTAGCAAACATACACAAATACACACAGACACATACTTCATTTTTATATAAACAAATAAAGAAGGAGTATTGAGAGTGAAATGTATGTGGAACGTATGTGGAACATATGTGGAACGTATGTGGAATCTATGTGAAACGTTTGTGGAATCTATGTGGATCGTAAATGGATTAATTTTTTTTATTTATTTTTGATAAAATTTGTATAAATCTAATGTGGTATCTGCATGGAACTCGTGTGGATTTCAAGTGTATTATTTGTGGAATAAGTTTGTAGAAATCTAAATCAAATACTTAGAATGCAAAGTTTAGTTGGTACCCAATAAAATAATCTTTCAGAAAAGTACATGTTTGTTTGACTTTTCTTAATAAATAACTAAATAGTAACCATTCAAAGTTTTACTTTGATAAAAATGCTTAGAGGTACGAATTAATAGTGGTTTGGGCTTGTATATACATAATTTGCGTATCAAAAAAATTTATCAGACATTTATAATAGAAAAAAAGTCAACAACTGATTACGAAAACGTGTGTTTTTTTTAAATTTTTTTAGATAATTTTTTTTTTTTTATTTTTATTTTTGATAAAATATTTGGAGAGTGCGTAACGCATTTATTTATTATTATTATTTTTTTTTTTTTCAATTTTATTTTTTTAATTTATTTATTTTTTTTTTTTTTTTTTTTATATTTTTTTTTTTTTTTAAATTTTTTTTTAAATTTATTTGTAAATTGTTATTTATTTATTAATTTTTTATTTATTTTTTAATTTATTTTTTATTTATTTTTTATTTATTTTTTTATTTATCTTTTTTTTTTTATTTTTATTTTTTTTTATTTATTTTTTATTTATTTTTTATTTATTTTTTATTTATTTTTTAATTATTTTTTATTTATTTTTATTTATTTTTTATTTATTTTTTATTTATTTTTTATTTATTTTTTAATTATTTTTTATTTATTTTTATTTATTTTTTATTTATTTTTTATATATTTTTTATTTAATTTTTATTTATTTTTTATTTATTTTTTATTTACTTTTTATTTATTTTTTATTTATTTTTTATTTATTTTTTATTTATTTTTTATTTATTTTTTATTTATTTTTTATTTATTTTTTATTTATTTTTTATTTATTTTTTATTTATTTTTTATTTATTTTTTATTTATTTTTATTTATTTTTTATTTATTTTTTATTTATTTTTTATTTATTTTTTATTTATTTTTTTTTTTTTTTTTTATTTATTTTTTATTTATTTTTTATTTTTTTTTTATTTATTTTTTATTTATTTTTTATTTATTTATTGGAACTACTCACATCAATTAATAATTATACGCATCAAATATTCAATTTCAAAGTTTGCAATGTGTCATCTCAAATTATATTGAAATTATTGATCGCAATCAATAATTATATTGAATCATAGACATACGTTACACTATTAAATGCTGATAAGAAAATTACACAAACACTCAAAATATAAATAAAAAACACAAAAAAATCCAAACACGCGACCACCAATTGTCACAGTTTGTGGAAAAACCGTAGAAATATTTTATTATTTACTTATTTTTTAAACGAAATTAAATCAAATTATGAAATTGGCTCGCTTCAATATAAAATAAATGTTTTTTTTTTACTTTTAATTTAATATTGGCAATAAGAAAAAAAAATATATTATTAATTTAGAAATATTAAGCGTCGACAAACTCTTTGTTCTTGGTCATTCACTTTGATATTTTTTTTTTTTTTTTTTTTTGACTCTTAGGCAGTGTGCCATGTTCTTATGTATTTTGCTTTTTTATTTTATTTTCCCTCTTCACTGTCTCGTCGCTGACTGTCAGCGTTAAGTGAAAAAAAATCGCTTATTGTTGAAATGCTTTAGTTTTGAGCGTGTAAAGCACGCAGCAGATTTTAAATAGATTAAAGAACTATTTTTCAAATAATTTCATATTTTGTTTTTTTCATTTTTTATTTGTTTTTTTATGAAATGATAATGATAAATGCGTTGTTTATATACATCGTTGTGAACTTTTTATAATATTTTTTTTTTTTATTTAAAAATACGAAAAAATAAACCACAACAAATGAGTTAAAATGATTCATTGTGTCAATTGAGTACTTTTTTTTTTTTTTAATTAATTTCTTTTTTGTTGATGATAAGCACACATTTATTATTTTTTAATAGTATTTAAAAACAATACAGAACTAAGAATATGTATGCAGATTGAGACAGGTTTAAGCTTTCAAGTTAAAAAACTCTATGGGATTTTCATGATGTTCAAAATTATTACAAAATTTGCAAAACACACCAAATCAGCTCGAATCGAATTCGAAAAAGTTTAAAAGTTTTAAAAGTTTGAAATCAGACAAATTTATTAATTTATTTATATAAGCCGGGGTACCCCCATAAAAATACAAACAATTTTTTTTAATAAAAAATGTCGCAGTTTTAGTTAGAATCGAATCATATTTTTGAGAAGATCCGATGGCAAAAACAAATGATTTATTTTCAACTAAATTATTATTTTTTTTTTTGATTTTTATAGTGGTACCCCCTTATATAAATTAATATAAAATTTGTCTGATTTTATTTATTACTCTATGACTTTCACAATTTTAATCCGATTTGAACATTCTTAAGCTTTATATTTTTTTTGTTATGAAATAAACTTAATTTTAAAAATTTTCAAAATAATTTATTTGCATTTTTATATACCAAAAAATGGAATTAAAATTGAACATTTTAGGCATAATTTTCGAGTTTCAACGCTAGTTATACCAAAAGTTATCGCGAAAAAGTACTAATTACCTTTTAAATGATGAGCAGATCAGCTGTTTAAAATATTCATTCTTTAGATTTATGGTAATAATGGAGAAAAGTCCCAAAAAACAGTTTTTTTGTGGATATTTCGAAAGAACTTAAATTAAAAAATTTTTTCGTGATCATTCTAAAATATGTGGGAATAGATCTATGAGAACCCAAAAACTTTTGAGCACTAGATATATACGATTTTATAAAAGATTGTTTACTCTTTTTCTAGATGTATAATGACTTGTATGTATAATTTCTAATAAAGAAAAATTAATTAAATCTTAAGGGGATATTCTGGTTCGAGAAACATTTTTTTTTTTTTTTTGTATTTTTTTTTGTAGCTTGGATATTTGAGAATATCGCTCAAAAAGGTTTTTTTGTTTTTGTTTTTTTTTTTTTATTAAAATCTTTTTTTGGCCATTTTGAGTCACTTTTCTCCGGTTCTACTGAACCGATTTTAATGAAACCAAGTGCAATTAACGCAAAATTGTCGAATTTCTTAAACTGCATACATATATTTTTAATTTTCCTTTTTTTGTATACAGAAAATTAACCTCAAACTTTAAACGCGTTTAACTCGAAACCACGTTTTTGAAACTAACGGCCATGTTTTTTTTTTTTAACTTCAATTAATTTGTAATTGAATAAAAAAACTCCGATCAAATGTGTCTTTCCCTTTTAAAATAAGTTGTTTTTTTTTAAATGGTCCAAAAACAGCCTCGAGAACCAGAATACCCCCTTAAATCACTCATTCTCTTAGTCAGAAAAATAAAAAGACTGAATAAAATTGCAATGAACTTTCAAAGAGTACAAAATAAATAAATAAAATAAACCATTTATTATTTTCTTTATTTATTTTTTTTTTTTTTTCAATCAAAAAAACAAAAAAAAAAAAAAAAAATACTAAACAAATACAAAAACAAGACAAAGCTAACATTTGCCTTGACTGACTCCGCTACAAATTGTGCACATAAATAAAATATTTAAAAAGAACAAAAAAAGTCCTTGACACAGAAAATGAAAAAAACGTGTGGCCAACAAAAATTTCAAAAAAGGACAGACGACATACACAGACAGACAGACAGAGAGAGAGTGAGAAAGAGAGAAAGAGAGCCACAACAGCGACAAGAGCAAAAGTAAGAAAGAGAAATGTTGAAGGCTTACAACGACAAAGAAAACGAAATAAATAAATAAATAAGAACTGCCTGCATAAATCAACAAAAAATATTTAACTCATGTGCCACCTATACAAGCTGCAATTAGTGTAACGCTCCACTTAGATGGGCTGCTATGTTGCTGAAGTATTCATGTGGCATGTGGCAGCTAAAACTAAAACAATCTTTATAAATTACATAGATACTTTACTTGTTAAACGAGAAGAATGTTGCGACATAACATTGCGATAGACTGCAGCAATTTTGTGCTTGTGGCTTTTAATTATGCGACAGGACAGGACATATTACATGGCGTATGAGTAATTTTGCAGTACACAAAACACACACAGATACACACTCATACACTTAGAAATAAAAGGCGCTAAAAGTTGTTAGCAAGGAAAGAGAATCGAGAGCGTATAAAATCAGACTAAAAAGTCAACTTGTTGCGTGCCATGTCGTCGTTGCATGCGGATGACGTCAGCAGCAATAGCAACGGCAGCATTGCTCACGGACACAATCCGCGGGGTAGTTTGTGTTTTTATTGATTTTCTTTGAACTTATTGAATAATAACTAAAATGTATCTGTAAGTAGAAAGAGATTAAAATAGATTTTTCATTCACTTACATTTCTCCAGACTTGCATTGCAATATTTGAGCGCATCATCGAGCAAATTGAGATGCATATAGCTTGCAGCAGTTTCATTAATTTTCTTTGCTTGCAATTCGGCACCCCACCATTTCTCGACCAGGCGACGCACTAAAACATCCGGCATAAATTTCATATTATCCGCTGAGCAACGTGCAATGCAATTGTTGCTTGTAGCAATTGTTGTTGTGGCAGCAGCACCAGCAGCAGCGCTGATGCCACCATTTAAACCGGATGTAACAGCTTGCAAAGCGGAAGTGGTGGACGCCATTGTTGTTGTTGCTGTGGATGTTGTCGATGCAACAGTTGTTGTTGTTACTGTTAAAGGTGTTGCTGCGAGTAATGTTGTTGTTGTTGTTGCTGCAGGCAAATACAAGCGCTGTGTTGCTGTCGCTGTTGCTGCTGCTGCATTGCCATAAACAGAATCATCATTATTATTACTATTATTCAGTCCATTATAGTATGCCATAACATTACTGTTACTCGCTGTTGTTGTCGTTGTTGCTGTTGTTGCTGTCATCAGCTGCTGCTGCTGTTGCTGCTCTTGTGCTGGAAATTTTATATGACAAATATTGCACATTGTTATCGTCTCACAACATTGACGACAAAACGTATGTCCACAATTTGTTGTCACCGGACTACGCAAAATATCACGACACAAAGGACATAAAAGCGGATCATAATCGTACGAAAGCATTGGACTTGGTATGCGTAGTTCACGTGTTGGAGCATGTAAATCAAGCGCTTGTGCGCCGCTCATTGTTTCATCGCAAAGGAATTTGGTTGACGGCGTCGTCGCAGCGGAGGCGTGCTCCCAATTCAGTGCAGCGTAACGTGATTTTATTGTTGTTTCAAGCGCATAATTACCAACACCACCGCTGCCGCTGAGTGTTGTTGTATTTCTTGGCATTGCTGCTGTTGTTGTTGTTGTTGCTAATTGTCGCACATGCGCAATTAATGCTGTTGCTAGAATTTCTAGTTTATCGAGCGGTATATAACCGTCTTGTTGTCGACTTGCTATTATTTCATAAACATCAAAAGCTTTTAATAAACTGCCACAACGCGCCAAGGATTCACCGAGCAAATATGAAATTGCTAAAGAATTTTGTTGTTGTTTTTGTTGTTGTGGTGGCGCTGTTGATTGTAGCAATAAATTTGTTGTTGCTGTTGTTGTTGTTGTTGACGCCGCTGCTGCCACATTTAGCGCTTCCATTGTTGTTGTTGCCGTTGTGCTATGATATAAACTATCAGCATCGGCAGCTACTGTTGCTGCTAAACGATTACGTTTAGCTTCGCCGCCAACTCTTAACGCTTTTAAATTACGTTTTGTGGCCAAAGCCGTTTTTACATAATATCCCTGTGAGAGCGGCATTCTTAAAATTGTTGTTCTGTTGTTGTTGTCTCGTCAGATTTTTCGATTGTCTGCTTTTGATCACGTATACCGCAGTTTTTTTTATAGACAAACGTTTCAGCGTTTTCGTTAACGCAAAGCGATGAACGTTTTTTGAAATAATTTAATTTATTATTATTGTTGTTGTTGCTGTTGCGTTTTCTTTTCTTTTTAATTTGATATTGTTCAGACGCACTTTTTGACATGCTTTGTTGTCTTGTTGCGCTTTAAATATAAAAACAACAACAATTTTGCACAAAAAAAAAAATACACACAAAAAAATAAGACAAAAAAATTTTTTTTTTTGCAAATCAAAAATAATGAAGCACTTGAGATACTTTTTTTTTTCTTTTCTATTCTTTTAACTTGCGTTCAGACACATTTTCTTTTTTTTTTTTTTTTTTTTTTGAAAAGCTACTTATTGGCTTTCATTTTATTTAAAACACAATTTATTATTTGAAATAGATTTATTTTGACTGCGTGTGTGGCAGCGTAGATACTTTTTTTTTTTTTTTTTTGCTATTTTCTTTTTTAGATTTTTTTGACAGCTTTTTGTGGGATTTACTTTTCAATTTTTTTTTTTGTATTTTTTTCTAACGCACGCGACAATTTTTTGACACAATTTATTTATTTATTTAATTTTGCTTTTTTTTTTATTTAAGATACTTTTTTTTGTTGTTGCAATTTTAATTACTTTAATTTAATTTTAAATTATTTAAATACACTTTTAATTAAATACAATATAACTGTGTATTACATAACTTCTTTTATTTTCGATATTTTTTTTTATATAATTTTTGTAGCTTAATTTATTTGTAGCTCTTCTAAATATGCACTTTTTTTTAAAATCATTTGTTAATAATTTTCAGCTTTTTATTTTATTTATTTATTAATTTTTATTTTCGACGTTTGCAACAACCGCTTTCGGTCACATTTGAAGTTCAACTGTTGTCGTCGTCGTCGCTTGAGCAAAGTATCTACGAAAGGCAGCAGCGTTGCTGTTATTCTCTGTTTTTGTTGTGATTTGTCGTCGCAGCCTAAAAACAAACAAAAAAATGAAATTATTAAAAACAAATTGGAGAAAAAAAAAGAGTATTTAATAACAAAAATATATACAATATATTTATTTATTTATTATATTCTGTCTATATATGATTTACGTAACATTATAATACGCCATCGCAGCTGCTGTCTGCTGCTGCTGCTGCTATTTTTTTTCTGATTCTTCTTCTTCTTCTCATACTGCTTGATTCTGTTTTATAATTCAATCTGACTACGGCTGCCACATGCTAAATACGTAAGAGTATCTCAGAGATACGTGCGCGCACTTCCGCTCTTTTATATTAAAAAAAAAAAAAATATCTGGAAATACTCTCTTACGTTATGTGTCTCTTTAGACATCATATAACCATATATATGGTATTGTTGTTGTTGTTTTTGTTGTTGTTCTTATTTGATTTCATTTCATTCTATCTATTATCTAACGTATCTTATGACGTGACGTGACACTGGTCGCGTAAAAATTGAATGCAACACTTCCATTGAAAGTCATTGGAGATTGTTGACTTAATACGTAACGTAAAAAAATCATACAAAGTACCTTGTTATTGCATAAACAAAACGAAAAATATAAAAAAAAATATTTATTGCAAGCTATTTGGAAAAAATCGAAAAAATTAAAAAAAAAAAAAAAGATATCGCTTATTAAGAATTTTTTTTTTTTTTTTTTTTTTTTTTTGTTATTGTATAACAAACTAAAGCGAGAAACGTTAGCAGAATTAAAACCACTCAACAAGCAAAATTACATAATACAAAATATTATGAAAATTAACACTCTGAATAATCGCGTTGTGTACACAAATACATATACAGATACATACTTATGTAGCTACAGATACAATCAAAAAAAAAAAAATATACATTCGAGCCGCAAAAAAAAAAGCAATTCAAATTAAAAACAAAGCGAAACGTACAAAAAAAACACAAAAAAAAAATTGCTTAATACAAAAACTAAAAAAAAAAACAACAACAAAACAAATGCGAATTTTATTTATTTTAATTTTTTTTTTTTTTTTGCCTTAACAAAAAAAATTCTAATCAGAAATTGTATTTTATAAGAAAAAAAAATCACATTTGTTGCTTTTTTTTTTGTTTTGATTTTGTTTTTGCTTTTACTTTTTTTGTTGTTTTTGCTTTTCTTTTTTTTTTGTTTTTGCTTTTGCAAACACACATTCTCTTGCTTAGTCAAAAATTTACTCACAGAAAAGTAACTGAACAATTTTTTTTTTGTTTTTTTTTTTTTTTTGTTAGGCAACCAAAAGAGAAAAATATGAGCGCGTTACGAGTTAAAAGAGCAAATAAGCGCACACAATAAAAATACACAAAAAAAAAAAACAACAACAAAAAAAATCATTTATAGTAATTGCTGCTGTTATGCGCACGTTTTTCATAAGTCGTCTCGTATTGTTTTTGTTTTTGTTGTTGTTGCTTTTATTTGTATCTTAAAGATAAACAATGCCGGCAAACAAATGCGCGCAAGATTTTTTTTTATTTTATTTTTTTTTTTTTTTTGAGTAACGACAATGCTGCACACATACACATATATACGTTCATATCAATACATATAAATATGTTTGTTTTTGTATGTATGAATTTATGTCTCTGGCTAACAGCTGCGACCGCAACGTAGGGTAGGCACGCATTCTGTTATGTAAACAAATAATTTTTTTTTTTTTTTTTCGTTATTTGTCGGCGCGTTTTTTTTTTTTTACCCGGCATGAATTTATGTATTTATTTATTTATTTTTTTTTTTATTTTTTTTCTGTGCGCGATTTGATTTTCAGGCACAAGTTTTTGTTTACTCGCTAAGAAGTAAGCGAAAAAAATTTATTAGAGAAACTATGTCAAAATAGAACACATTACCGCGCCAGTGTGTGTCTAAATAGTAAACATTTGCAAAATAAGTCTTATAAAAATCATATTAGTATTGGGACCACTTTTTATTGTCATAATTATTTTTTTATTTTGTGTTATTTTTTTTTTTTTATTATGTAAAAGATTAGACAGACTTGAAAAAATGTAAAAATATTTTCGAAACACCCGCCCGTTTATTTCAATTATATTTTTTTTTAGAGGGTTCCTAAAATACTTGGTTTAAATGCTGATATATTTGGTTTTGTTGGTCTGATCTATAGCAGAAGTTATCATAAAAACAAGGAAAAACGTTAACTTCGGTGGAACCGAAGCTGAAATACCCGTTACATGGGCGTGTCGTCTTGGTTTTGACCCTGGATGACCAAAAAATGTTTTTACCCAATTGGGAGCGAGTACATTCATAAATAATTACTATTTTATAAAAAAATCGAAAAAAATCGATAAGTTTGTATGGGGGCTATACCTAAAAATGGGCGTGGCACTCTCATTTTCGAACTTAACCTAGTCGTTGCCGAGAAAAGCTTAAGTTTAAAATTTCAGCCCAATATCTTTATATCTTCATCGAAAAGATCGCATAGCAACAAACAGACGGACAGACGGACAGACAGACGGACATGGCTAGATCGATTCGTCTCATCGAGCTGATCAAGTTTATATATACTTTATGGGGTCTCCGATGCCTCCTTCAATGCGTTACAAACTTTTTGACAAACTGAATATACCCGTTCACACTATGTGTAACGGGTATAATAATTAAATCATGAGTTAGTTTTAATAAAAACTGCAGTGTTTTGAATATGTTTGAATGGAGGCTAAATAATATAGAAAGAATACTAAAGTCGAGTGCAAGATACCCTCGACTGCAAGATACCCTGAACCAAATCTTTATGTACCTTAAGTTAAGTCTTATCTTAGTACCACAACATTGTATTGGATTTTCATACAAAAACCTAAAAAAAATTGGGTAAATTTGTATGGGGGCTGTACCTAAAATGTTTTTAATCCTTTTCAAATTGGGATATTTCACTGGGACTATCAAATTTTAAGTACCTAAAAAATGAAACAAAGAAATTTTACGAAAAAAACACAAAATTTTGGGGCACATTCGTATGGGGGCTAGCTCTTAAAATGGAACTAGAGACAAGCTGTTTGTAAGAGATCATTTGACGGCTCAGGAAGAGTCTAAATTAATAATATGGTCGCCCTATATCTTACAGTCTCCGAGATAATCTCCGAGACAACATGACAGACAGACGGGTGGACGGACAGACAGACTCGCCTTTCTATGCTTATCAAATATATATATTTTTTATAAGGTCTACCATGCTCCGTACTACCAGTTACATACATTAATGCATTATTAATAACCTTTTACCCTCTGGGTACAGGTTATAAAAATCATAGAAACAATCCATAATAATCATCATATAAATAATCCATAAATAGATTAAATAATAAAGAAGTTTCTATGCAAAATCTAAATAAAAAATTGTATTATGTTTCTGTGGGATCTACAAGCCTATAGTGAAATTATGGGAAAAAATTGTTATAAGTGACATCTTGAAGGCACTGAGGCTTAAAAATTTTGGTCAAAATGATCAAAAATATTTAGAGATTTTAAAAAACGATAAGATCTTAGTTAATAATTTAAAAGTTAAATTTTATCCTGAGCATCATCATTTTATAAGGAGGAATTTTTGAATTTATTTATGGAATTTAATATTTAAAATAATTATGTAATTTTTAATCAAATTTACACATTTTATAAAACAATATTATGACGACAATGGTACTAAAACAAAAGTATAAAAAAAATAATTTAAAAATAACGATAAAACGAGCAAATCAATTCAATTAGAATAAATAAAATATTAGTTATATTCAAGCTCCTCAACTATTTTATACGCTACACAAAATTATGTTTCATATTTGAAAAAATTATAAAGAATTTTGGTTTTATATTTTGAATATATTTGTTGCTAATAGTTTGAAATACTTCAGTTTTGCTTTGATCCAGACAGACGAACACCAATTGCCAGAACAATAAGTTTTATAAAGCTTATCCGAACAATAGCACCGACACGCATGGTACAAAAATTTGGGAAGTGCCCACCACGGATTTAATTGGACTTAAACTTTTATACTTTTTTATAATTAATTACAAACATTTCAAAATATTTCTCAAATCCATAATCCATATTTCCATGAACACTTTGTGTAGGGCGCAAAAGAAAAAATCAACAAACGTCAGCAACAACAACGTCAGAAAATAAACAATTTTACTTACTATTATAAAAGTCGATTGTAAAAAACTAATAACTATAAAAACTGACAACAAAACCTCGTTTTGCTCACTTCACCTTCACTTCGCAGCGAAGTGTAACCGAATACCGCGAAAATGTTACATTGAAAAAATATTTTTTTAAAAATAATAAAAATGAAAAAATAATACTAAAAGTCGTCTGGGTTGACGTGTGACCAATTGTTTTTTTAAGCATCGATAATAAATAAATAAATGAAAACTAATTTAAATGTTTCGCTTAATGAGTTCTAAATGTCAATTGCATAATTATTGTAAGTACGATAGCTGAAAAAACAACAATAACAACGACAACAATTTTCACTTAGAAGCAAATGTAAACAACACTGTGCAACATAAAAAAATTTATTCCAAATTGTTTAGAACAGTTTGGTCTATTAGAGTAAATAAAAATGTGTACTTAGAATTTTCGGAGGATCCACAAAATCAGGGTCTAAAGCAATAACTCAGTAAATTAAGGACCGATTTTTCCTCGTAAATGTGCTTACTTTTCAAAACTGTATATTATAGATGTAGCTTTCAAACAAAATAGTGAAACCAAACATCAATAAAGTTAAAAAATTTGGAAAACAAAAAAATTGCGTTTATCTTGAAAATACACACAGATTGGATCTGAAATGTCATAATATTATGTTCGAAAGGTCTAAGTTTTTTTCTTTGTAAAACTTGTAAAAAATAAAAATCGGTTTGTATTTTGCTGAGATATATCTGTGAAAAATTTTGACCCTAGACCTAAATTTTGGGGTTCCTCGAATATTTGATGTATACAGTTTTTTTTCAACCAGATCTGCAACCTCTATCATATATTAGACTGACGCTTTGCCAGATGGGCCCATTGTGATACATATGATCCCTAATTTATATCCTACTACTCGAACCAGCTCGATTTCCTTGTGAAGGCGATTACTGCACCAATCTTGACTGATGCAATCTCCGCCAGACTATCAAGAAACGGCCTATCAAGTACGGTAAACCTTATTCTCCCAAGGGCTGGGCAGTGGCAGAGAAAATGTGATGCTTTTCACATTTGATGCTACCCCTAGTCGGACGGCATGTCTTGCCACCAGGTAGTGTCCCTTGAGAGCTTCAAACATCATGGATAGAATCTGTCTATTATGGCGCATGAGTTGAACTGTTCGTTTAGTGTTATACTTTGGCCACGTTAGTTTTGAGATATTACATTTGGGATTTGTGGTCCACCTAGTCTCTGCCAGTCTGATTATTTCTGCTTTCATTCGCATCTTCAGAGAGGCCATGGGAATTCATGTCGAACTCCTCCCTTCTCGAGCCTATCTATCTGCTTCGCAATTACCAAATATATCTTGGTGACCCGGAACCCATGTGAGGCAAATATCCCATTGCTCAGCCATCTCGTTGAGAGATGTGCGGTACTGGGACATAGTTTTGGATGTGCTATTTGTAAGAGTCAAGTGCTTTTAGGGCAGCCTGACTATACAAGAAGATGTGTACTTTTTGCCTACAACCTGAGTGGTGCCCCTAGATAATGCATGGCTTTGTATATAGAACCTCTAAGATTTCCGAATTATTTTTTCTTTTTTTTTTTTTGTCGCACAGTGTAATTAGTTGAGTTCTATTTTATGTAAGCAATTGAGTATTTCATAACGCTTTCGATATGTAAGAGGGAAAAGAAGAAGAAGATGAAGCTACAAGCGCACGAATAAAGAATTGTTTCCACATTAGTTCATATTAATAATTTTTTATCAGGAAATGAAAAGGTAAAGAAGTATTTTGTAATTAAAATTTTTTTAAAAACTATGCGATCCCGGGCTTTCTAAAATAACATTTCATGGTTGGACAGTTAAATTGTTGCCTAATTAAGTTTTGGATCTGAATCGTGAGTTTTGACTTTTTTTAATCCCAAAAATGTTTTTTAGTCACATCATATATAGTGTTAAGTGCAGAAATAGCATACATCCTATAAAGTAGGGTCGGACCATGTCCGTTTGTTTTCGAAAAAAAAAATATTTTAAATGTATTCTTTGTGTAATTCTCAAAAACACTCAGATGATCGCAAAGAAGTTAATATTTTTTAAATGGATTTTTTTTTTTGAAGTCTAACCAACACTTTGATGGGGTTAACCATAAGGTATGAAATGTCTTTCTTTTGTTGTTACAAAACAATGCTCCAAAATTAATATACTCAAAATTACACAGTTACACAATTGATATTATGTAAAGCATTCACGGAGTTAACAACTGCATTTAAACTATAACTCGTGGAGACTACATAACTCAGCTGTTTCGGCTGAAATCTACAAAAGTATCTTTATAGCTCAAACTCAAAATGGCAACTCATTTTAATAATAATTTTTATTTATTTAAGGTCAAGCCGCGATTTAGGCTGAAATAAACGCTTCTTCTTTTTACGCCTCTCTCTCTCTCTCTCTCTCTTTTTCTCTCTACAATCTTCAGTTGTTTAATTTGACAAAGTCATTCAATTAAAGCTTTTGCGTTACGTCGCATAATACTATTGCGTTACGTTACGTTGCGTGTCGTAAGTCATTGAGTTGCGTCGTCGGTCGGTCATAGTTTGTTTTTGTCTTCGAAGCATTTGCTTTAAAATGCATTGTTGTTTTTTTTTTCTTTTTCTTTAGCTGCTTCGACTAGCTTAAGCTAAATTTCGTCATCAACGTCTCCAACTACAGCAACAACAACAACAGCAGAAAAAATACCATGAAATACTAACCAAAAAAAATTTTAAGAAAAGGGTTAAAAGCATAGCAACAATAAAATTTATTATCGTCGTCTCGTCATTTTTTTTTTTTTTTTTTGACAAACTTTTTTCAGTTTTTCTTTTAATTTATTTTATTTTTTTTTTTCATGTTTAATAAAACAATTATTGCTTATTTTTTTACATTTTGAAGTTTGACTTTAATTTCATTTTATGCTGAAGAAAAGTAAAAAAGTTTTAAACGGCCTAAAAATGTTTTTATTTTTTTTTTTTTTTTTTTTTGTGCACATAATTATGTATGTGTGTTTGCTTTTGTTTATGCAATGAGCACAACTACGCTACATAAATTAGCATATATAGTACAGCAACAACAACAACAACAACACCGTAACAGTAACAACTCAATTGATAATTACAACAACAACAACAAAAATGTTTGGGCGTATGAACAATTTATATGACACATGGCGGCGTAACGTATACGTAACGCAGTGTTATACAATACGATTTGATGTATTTGTCTTTGCTGTACACAAACATAATTGATTAAACTCAATTTAATTAAATAAATTTTATTTATTTTTATTTTATTTTTTTTTTTTTTTTTTTTTTGCAATCGAAAATATTTTAATTAAATGTTTTTAAACAAAGAAAGGCTTTTTATATGGAAAAGTTGTGTAAACAATATAAGAGTGACCTATTTTGAAAGTTTTAATTACAGCACTAAAAAACAAATATTAATTATAATAATGGTGAGGATTAAATTTTAGGTTTCGAAACCAAAGTAATAATTTTACGAAAACTATAGTTTAAGTATTAAAAATATTTGAAAATGCTCTTGAAAGTTTAAAATGGCGTTGCGAATCATCTCATCGAGCTTTATATGTTCAAAAATGCCTTCTTTATTACGACACAAAACTTCCGATACCAGTTTCATACTAATACATATAAATAACAAGGAAAAGCGAGGAACCGAAGCTTCAATACCCGTCACACGATGATTAGATTGCCTTTTGTTAAATTAATAGGTAAGTTTGGTCTATATGGGGGCTATATTCTACTTCAAACACGTATCGAACTGAGAACATGGATTGCTCAAGAAGAATTTCAATCATATTTAACACTAATCGCTTTATAAATAACTCATTTTTTTTTATAAAAACTCAAAATTTAGCGGAATATTTATGCTAAATTGATCCCAGCTCAGCCATGCATCATTTTCGGAACATGGGTTCCTGTTAGAAGCGTTTTTAGCAGATTTTAAAGAAATCGTTTCATAAATAATCCATTTTTTATGTAAAAACTCAAAAATTGGCGAAAGATTTGTATGGGGGCTATAAGCTATAGTGGTCCCACTACAAGCATGGGTCATTTTGTAAACATGGGTTGCTATTAGAAGTGTTTTTAACACATTTGAAACAAATCGATTCATAAGAATACCCTTTTTAATAAGAAAATCTCAAAAATTTGTATCGGAGCTATGCCTTAAAATAGGCGAAGCTAATTGGTTTTAACACTTTAACTGCTTAGGGCTAAGAAAGGCTTAGGTTTCGACTTTAAGTTTAATATCATAAAAACTGAGCGAATGAAACGAGTAACTACTGACAGACGGACATAGCTAAATCGACTCGACTCGTTAAGCTGAACAAAAATATATATATACTTTATGGGGTCCTACGGGCGAAACCTTTAATGCGTTACAAACTTTCTGACAAACTGAATATACCCTTTCACACTATGTGTGATGTGAATAAAATTTTTTTTTATACCCGTTACACATAGTGTGAACGGGTATATTCAGTTTGTCAAAAAGTTTGTAACGCATTGAAGGAGGCATCGGAGACCCCATAAAGTATATATATTCTTGATCAGCTCGATGAGACGAATCGATCTAGCCATGTCCGTCTGTCTGTCCATCTGTCCGTCTGTCCGTCTGTCCGTCTGTCCGTCTGTTTGTTGCTATGCGATCTTTTCGATGAAGATATAAAGATATTGGGCTGAAATTTTAAACTTAAGCTTTTCTCGGCAACGACTAGGTTAAGTTCGAAAATGAGAGTGCCACGCCCATTTTTAGGTATAGCCCCCATACAAACTTATCGATTTTTTTCGATTTTTTTTTTAAATAGTAATTATTTATGAATGTACTCCTCCCCAATTGGGTAAAAACATTTTTTTGGTCATCCAGGGTCAAAACCAAGACGACACGCCCATGTAACGGGTATTTCAGCTTCGGTTCCACCGAAGTTAACGTTTTTCCTTGTTTTTTTTTAATTTTTTAAAAAATTGAACAGAATTAAAAATTTTTTCAGATCGTTTTTCATTTTTCATTTAAAAAGAGGATATTAAAAATGGGAGATGTAAATATTTTTCTATTAAAAAATTGAATCCTAATGATTGTTTAGGAATCGCTTAAACCGGGTATCAATTGCTTTGAGTCTGTCCGACTAGAAATTTACATGTTCTAGATTTGTCGTGTGAGCTCCTTGCATAGTCTCAGCCATTTGCATAGCTTTGATTTTAATTGATACACCAGCAAAATAACCCATGTCTAAATTAGTATCTCCAGAATATATGCCATAAATCTTCAAAACAAAAATATTTATATATGTATGTACATATGTATAGATACATATGTGTAGGTCGTTGCACTATCCGAGCATATCCGTGTCTACCCTGCTTCTACATTTAAAAATACATTTCAAGCAGCGTTCCCTAAGCGTTCGATTTCATAAAGTAAACAAATCAAATAAAATTTATTCCCGATCTCTGAAATCTTTGAGTCTTTCACATATATAATGTATAAAAATAAGTATATAGCTGTGCATTATATAATATTATTACATAATGTGCCTATTAAAAAAGGCTAGAAACAATTAAATTTGTATATTAAAGTTATTTTATGACGGTATATAATTAAATATTGTACATATATAAAAATATATTAAATTAAATTCAATTTTTTTTTTTTTTAATTTTTTGCACAATTTTTGATAATTGATTTATTAAACATTTTATATTTTGATTGTATCTTTTCCGCTGCTCTCCAGCACAATTCAACGTAATTAATTTCGACTCTCATATAACTAAATCTAACGCCCGCTCATTTAGCGATTTCTCAATCAGTTCACTACATAACTACAGCAACAACAACAACAAAATTAAGCAAAAAACGCTTAGTAATGTCTTTAAAAATACAGCAACACGTAAGCGAATTTGTTGCAGAAAAACGCGACGTTACTCACTCATTTTTCCGCAACAACAAATTCGCATAGAAAAATTTTCATAGTAGAAAAACCAAAACATTTTTCAATTCACGCTCTTTGAAAAAAGAATAAAAGTTAATGAAAAAAAAAGAGCACATAATTGCCTACTCTTTGCTTTGCGTTCATTCACATTACGTATTCTACACTCTTCCATACGTCGCATTGCTTCAAAAACTCAAACGTAAACACACACACATACAAACATACAAATGCAAAGTAACGATGGCGTAACAATTTTATCAGCTTCCATAAAGAGCGAAGCGACGAGAGCGTAGCTTAGATGCGCTCTTCTAAGAATTTATTTTATTTTGTTTAAATTTATTACTCAATTATTTATATTCTCTTTATGCTTCTTCTTAGAATAAATGCTGCTTTTGCTATTTCTGCTTCTTACCACTTCAGTCGGCGTTGACCGCGCCTCCTTTTGTTTTTGTTGTTACGTTTTCGTAAGAATTGCTGCTGTTTTCCTTTTTCTTTTTTTTTTACACACAAAATAACAATTAATTGAAATAAACAATTTATTGTGTTTTTTTTTTTCTTTTCTTCTTCTTCTTATTTTTAACACATAAACACACGTCCGTCCAGAGCACAAATACGCAGTGAGAGAGAGTGTCCGTAAGCGTTGTATTGAAGAGCGCGCGCGTTACGGGACGTAACTTGTTTTGTAAGATACTTTTTTACGTAACCACGTTTAGATTTCACAAGCTGCTACTTTTGTTTGAATAAATTCTGAGAATATTTTTGACACTTTTGGCAATTGCTTTGCAGAAAATTAAAATTAATTTCATTTATGTGTATTTTATTTAATATTTATTTAACTATTTATTTTTTTTTTTTCACACGCGACACACAGACGAATTTGTGAACGAAAATCAGAGCGGTTACGAATGTGTTTTGTAATGTTTTTATTTGATGCTTCTTCTTATTCTTTATTTTACACTTTTTGTTTTTGTTTCTTTTTTTTTTTTGTTGTTGATTTTGCCTTTGAAGTACGCGCGAATTTTAATTTGTACTTCAAAAGCGCTATGTTTTTTTTTTTTCCGTTCACACAACTTGACGCGACCGCTGCTGAAATCGAAATGAATTCAAGAGAGCTTACGTATTTGGTCTTGCGAGTGAAGCATAATGAATAACAGAAATCAGACACACACTCACTCACTCAGCAATATACACAAGCAGAGATGCGTTGGTGAGTTAACCCAACAAGCATTTTGCAGTTGCAAGTGTTTTAAAAGAATAAGAAAATATGTAGATTATTATTGTATTCACAATCTTATATCCAACAAACAAGCAATAATATTAACTTCTGTAGTACCGAAGCTCGAATACCTGCCACACAAAACTTTGAATAGCTTATATCTGCTCAGTGGCGGGGACAGTATTAAGTAAAGAGGATGATTCGGTACAATTCAGCTTTAGACACCATGTTAAGGCACATATAAAAAGCATGTAAAGCATGAATGTAAGTTATAGTCCATATGTCCATAGGATGGGATTAGAAGTGGTATTTCCTATTTTGGAGTAATCACCTTCATAAGTAACTATTTTCATAGAAAAGCTCGAAAATGGGCGGTAGATTTGTATAGGAGCTCCACAGTATTATTGTGAATTATTTATTTTGATCTAGTAGCATTTGAAAACAGTTCCAAACTTGATACGATATGACTATACAATAGTATATATACAGAAATTTTTGCCAAGGTAAAGGAACGCTTTTATTAATGAAAGGATATCATTTAACTTCCCAAACTTCTACTTACTACTGTGGGCATTTTACAAAGTGGATTTGTTTGTAAAATGAAAAATCTTAATTTATTCTTGTAAATCAATATCATCCCCTTCAAAGTAATCCCCTTCGATAAAACATACTTATGCCAACGTTTTTCCAGTCCTCGAAACATGCCAAATAGTCCCATTCCGGCATAGCCATCAGCGCCTTCTTCGATTTAGCTTTTACCTCCTCAAACGACTCGAAACACGTTTCCCTTGAGTGGGGAACGCGTTTCAAGCCAGAAGTCACACGGAGCCAAATCAGGCGAACACGGGGGTTGCGGAACGATATTGGTTGCATTTTTGGAGAAAAAAGTCACGAAGAATCGATGCTGTTTTTCAAGAAAATTCACCATTTTTGGTACCAATTGAGACTGACACGTTTGAGGAACAAAATAGAGCTCGGTTCCCGTAAGCCTTCTTCAACATTTTTATTCCATTTATTCCATTCAGAAAACAAAATTTGATGACACTTCTCTGCTCAGTTAAATCAGACATAATAAAAATCAAAAAATGCACTCTTGGCCGTTTGGTAAACACAAGCGTAAATATATTACTGATAATGACATTGACATGAGATTTGGCCCAGATATTATTAACAGTCCTGCCAACTCAAGAAAAAAAAGAACTAGCTTGAAATGTTAAGCCCGCGAAGTTTAAATCGAAAATTACTTTTTGCCCACAGTAGTATATCTTCATTGAGTTAATCTTTTCAATTTTCTACTACATAAAGTGGGACTACAGACGTCGGCACATATACACTAAAAAGTCCCTTCGTGTGAATGAACTCCCTTTTATTTCTATTTCATAATACTTACTAGGGGATTCAAAAACAACTTAAGCTATTAAAAAAACATGCCTTAGGTAATATACGATATAAACAATTTACTTAAACCAAATCAAGCTTATTAATATCTCAATTTTTGTTTACTGGGTTACGTGGCACTGCCGAGTGCACTTCGGGTGTACAATGATTATATCACAAAAGAGAGAGAGGGAGCGGAAGCTAAACAATTCAATATTAATTTATTCAACGTTATTCTCTTTTGTTACATCACGCCACAGTTTTCTAACACTCTTAATTAAATATTTTAGTCACTCTTTTTTACTATATCACTCTTCTCTTTACATTATGCATGTTGTTATTTGTTTTGCTTTTACTTTTTTTTCTTTTATTCTTTTTTCAATATTTTGCCGGCGTTATGTTATGTTATTGAGCGGCAAATCATCTCAAAGAATTTTATCATATTGAGAGAAAGAGAGAGAGAGAAGAGAAGGTCTTTCACTCTTTTACTCCTCCTACGCTTTATCTTACATACATACACATACATATATACATCGTATGATCTTCCGTTTTATCTGCGACATTCGTGTTAAGTGGGTGACGTTTCCGGCGCCAGCTGAAGACACAAACACAGATATTCAGATCCAAAAATACAAACTATTTATTTTTTTTTTTCGACAGATGTTATAAATGCGTTTGATTGGCAGCAATGTTCAAAAAAAAAAAAAAAAAAAAAACAACAAAACAAAATAAAAATTGTTTTAATGCGTTGACGTGACAAATAATTAATTTTTAAAATCGAGATTTATAAAAATGCACATCTAAAGTTTGTGCTATTTCCAAAAAATGTTTAAAACAAGTGGTACCTGGCTGATCAGATATGGTATGCATATTATAATTTATTGAACATATCAGATTATCGGAATAAACGGTTTTAATTTGGTAATGTATCCTCAGAACTAAGCATTGGTTACAAAATTTTTAATCAAATTTCATTAAAAAACACAAGTTTACAAGGGGCATAGCTGGGTAAGCATGGAGACACTGCCCCAGCGAAATTTAATATTTTTAAATGCGGTGAGCCCTTGACCTGAGAAATTTTTTTTACGTACTATTAAAAACATACAAAAAAGCAAAAAAAAAAAAATTATAGAAAAAAGTCGAATCTGATCTTGGTTTTTGGTATAAAACATCGGTCTCCATGTTCTCTGGGCGCAAATTACTCTGGCAATCTTTGGGGTTACTTACCGAACGGGTTTATAAACATAATACGGATATTCAGCTCGAAGATAAGATTTTGCACAAATTGAAGTCAACCGTCCAAGATTTGATCGCCAATCTAATAATTGGTATTGAAAATCGTAAGGAGAAGCTAAAGCAGATTTTCTGAAGTAAATTAGTACATTCTTTTCTATGGATTTTCTTTCCAATAATTTTAGTTTTCTTCCATACAAATTTAGCGTCCAAAAAATGTTTATTTTTGAAGCTACTTATTATTTAAATCAAACTAAATATAAATTGGTCAAAAAATTTGGGTCTAAATTTTGGAAATTTGGAAAATTTTTCAAGGCTCCCATTAGGACCCGATTCAAAATTTTCCTGAAATCCGCTCTTAGCGCTTACCTATAATAAAATAAAAAAAAAAATATTGGTCAAAAAATCTATATTGGGTCCCCTATGGGTCCTAAGGATCCTTGAACGCCTAAAATATCTGATAATCCTTTCAAATGAGCCCGTTTAAGTTCTTGAATCTAAAAACACAAAAAAATATTGGAAAAAAAACTTTTTTTTTTCGGTTCACCTATGGGTCCTGGGTCCAAATTCCGAAAATCCCTTAAACATGTCTTAAACCAAGGTTTCGAGCAAAAAATGTTTTATTCTGAGTACTATCCCTTGTTTTTTAAAAAAACTGTGAATTAGAATAACTTTTGGACTTTATAGTTTAAAGTTCAAGCTATCATATTAGCTAAATTACAGGATTCTATCATATCATAAAACGTGTATTTTTACAAATTTAATCCCAAAAAAATTGTAATATACGGAAAAAA
This sequence comes from Leucophenga varia, assembly GCA_018903435.1. Taxonomy (NCBI): domain Eukaryota; kingdom Metazoa; phylum Arthropoda; class Insecta; order Diptera; family Drosophilidae; genus Leucophenga; species Leucophenga varia. The sequence goes on from JAEIFJ010001868.1 coordinate 292,835, forward strand.
ATTGAGATCGGGTGATTATTAAGAAGAGTTCAATTTTCAGATTCGTAATATCACCCTTCCTAGACAAATATACACGTTGTTGTATTTTCTACTTGCAAATATTATGTATTTTGTTTTGGGTTTACAAATTTAAAAAGTGGAATTGTGTATTTATATCACAATTTTATATTTTAAATGTATAAATTTAAAATAATTATTCACTTTATTCAGTGTATTTATTTACATTCATGACCCGACACAATTTTAATACGGTTCCCGTTCCAATTTGACGTATATTAGCTAATAAATGATTAAATAATAATATGAACTAATATTTACACACGCAACGCAACGCAACGCAACACAACTTTGATAAAAACGTAATACAAATACTCACCTGCGTGCTGTGCTGCGCTGTGCTATCTTTCTCTTTTCTCATCTCGTTTCAGTGTTAACGTAACACGCAAACACACATACACATACATACGAACATATGCTGCATCAGTTAAAGAAAGCATACGCAAAGCTTTGCATCGCATCGTTGCGTTGCGTTGCTTTACACTTCTCTTTACTCTTTTTTTTTGTTGTTTTTGTAATCGTTTTGATTTCAAGCTCAAGTTCAGTGCGAGTTTCAAGTTTTGCATGCAATTATTTTTATTGTTGTTGTTGTTGTTGCTATTATTGCCAACTAACGTATTATTTTTATTGTTGTTGTTGTATGTTAACGTAATACATTTATTTTGGTAATTTGTTATGTTTGTTTTTTTCTTTCTTTGATCTCTTTTTGGCATTACAACATTTTTGAACACTCACTTCCAATAAGAAAAGCCCATAAAACTCTCTTAACAAATTTAGTCTTTTGACTTTGATTTTCATTTTAAACAAAAAAAAAAAAAAAATATAATAAATACTTTTTTGTTTTATAAGCAGAGGAAGTAAATTTGTTGTTAATAAATAGCAAATTTTGTTGTTGTTGTTGTTGTTTTTGCTGTTGCATGTAGTTATGCCGACATTCGTTCATTTTTATTAAGCGTTTTGTGTTACGTTTGGTATTTGGATCGAGTTATGCAGTAACGCCTTCAAAAACTGAATTCATCGGAAATTAAATTTATATAAAATGCGTTTTAATTTGTTGTCATTTTTTTTTAAATTTTTTAATTTTTTATACCTTATACGCGTGTTTTAAATGAGTACATTAAATTTGTGAAAATGTATGTAAAAATATGGAAGTTTAATAGATAAAATAAATATTAATAAAAGACAGATCTATTAATGATTAAATATTAGTCCTTCTCAGATTCCATTAGATATACAGCATTGATCTCAATTTCACTTCCGAAAGATTTTATCATTTGATTTTAATTTGTCTTATGCCAAAAACATCGCACTTAGCCTTCTTCGATAATTAAAGGTAGATTAGGTTAGGCTAGGATAGTCTAGTGCACAAGCGAGCCCTACAACACTTCGACCAATAAAGGCCAATTGTGTGGCCACATGATCTCTAAAGCAGCTTTTAGACCTCGGAACATAAGCCACCACAATTTTATGGCCTGAACATATCTAGATGGGCTTCTAGTCTCGATCGTGGTTATTTCCAATAGAGATCTTCTAAGAAAAATTTTCTCAACTACTTGAAACTTTCTCTATTTAGAGTTGGACTGTGAAAGAGTAGATGCTCAATACTTAGTTCATCATCTTCAATGCGATAGCTACCATAAAAATCAGTGAAGGGGACGCCTAGCTTCCATGCGTGAGTGCGACAGTGTCCCGTGGACTATTAGTTAGGAAATTATGTTTACTTTGAGATTGTTGTATGACCTCTTACTATTGTAAACAGTCCAAGTGATCCTGAAGGTTCTGAAAGTTCATAGGCCAGTTACATTGACACTAATCTGAACGATTTTGTGGATTATATGGATAGTAGCATAATTTGATGGCTCCATCTTAACCACCTTCCAGTTATGAACAGGTAGATGGGGATTGAGTTCCACCATCATTTAATGGATTTCTTCCGGGTCTGAAGGCGTAAGCGGAATCGTACTATTTGTCTTAAAGGGATGACCCCGAGTTCCATTGCCTTCAGCTTGGCACCAGGTTACATCTCTCCTACCAAGCCGATCGCAATCTTCTTCTTCTTCTGATGTCATCGCAGCAAACCTCCTTCACATTGTATTGATGCCGTCCTGCATCAGTGCAAAAAGACAGGGAACCAGTTGACCCCTTCTTAGCCGGTTTTGCAAGGCGGCCTTAACTTGCCTCCATTGGTTTCGTCAGGCCCGATGAGAGGGGGGGTCAGCCAGGGCAAAAGCCCCGGAGCCCGGAGGGTTGGGGGGTGCCCGGCTGCGGGAGTGAAATTTTTTCAAATGAAAATAGGGAACGAATAGAGGATAGAGGTCAGTATCGGCATTGATAAGCAAGCTTTTCCCAGGTAGGAGGAAAAAAAAAAAAAAAAGGTCTTCGCTTATATCTAAATATATTTTTTGATAATCATGATTAATCAGCAACAATCGATTTATTTTTACAAGCTTCAGCAATCAATTATTTCCAACAATCACACAGCCCTATTCCCTGCATCACATTCATATTATAAATATGAGGGGCCCGTGAGCGCGGTCTGTACCGGGGTCCAGTTTGGCTCTCGACGGCCCTGGGTTTCGTGGAATCCTTCCCTCCTCATGGCTCTCATCCACAATAGGTAACTCCATGGGTTTTGGTCGTTTTGTTGCTGCTCTGTCCTTCCTCTATAGAGCTTTGTCTTTTGATGGCTTCTTCTTTACCTGTTTTCTCTACGGTAAAGTTTTTCTCATGGCTTTTTTCTCTTCTTCTGCAGATATCTCACCCTTCTTGGGTGGCTGTGAGTAGTGCTTCGTAATGATACGCATTGCGTTGCGTCTATCCTTGGATGTGCCCACTTCTTCTTCATGCGTATTTTTCGACTACCTCATAGCAGATCTTCTAAACGCTTCACGCGATTCGGTTGATTTGCTACGCTGGCCTTCAAATGCCCTGAATAAGCTATAAATAATGGGATACCTTGCATACAAAGAACTCCGACCTGAAAAGACATTAAAAATTTGCCTTAAATGTGCGAAAGATACTGACGGATTTTAACGACGTAAAAATAAACCCTCTTTGAGCGATCGAACATGGCAACTCACTGAGAAGCGGAAACGTCTTAAAGCTGAGCTTAACAACACTAAAACACCAGACCGCCGTTATATCAACAGCCGCGAATACAATGCCACGCATCGTCTGGAAAGGAGAGCTGTCAGAAATGACAAGACAAATTCCACAGATAACATTGCTTTCGAAACCAACTTTAACAAATCTTTTTGACAGAAAATGTTTAATTAATATCGAATGTACGCTGAATCCATTAATCCCCAAGGATGCCTCAATCGTGCTGTTTTTCAATTTTATTCAATTGAAAATCCCTTGATCCAATTGAATTTCCATTCGTTTTTTTGCAATTAATAAAACAAATTTCGATTCGTTTAAATCCTTCATTTCAAAATTTGTATCTAAACCTTTATTGTTTTTGCAGTTTCAGTTAAACATAATTTATTGAATTATTTATTTATTTCTTTTTAAGTTAATTTTTTTTTTTTTTTTTTAATTAATGTTTAGTGTTTGTTTTTGTTGTTGTTGTCGTTCTTGTTGCAGTTTTTGTTTCATTTTTTGCTTGATTAAAAATGATTTTTTTTGTTGCTTTTAAACTAAAATTAAAAATGCATAAACTAAAATATTTATTTAAATTTAAATGTACTACAATATAGTTTTATATATTTATGCACATTTTTAATTATAATAATAAAAATAATAATTTATTAAATCACAAAAGGACAACATACTCTGTAAGCTTGAATTTTTTTGCTTGATTTTTTTTTTTTTTTTGTTAATATCTTTTTTGTTGCATTTGGTTTTTTATTTTTATTTATACTTAATTTGTATATTAAAAACTAGGTACATTTTAGTGTTTTATGTTTAGATTTAGTTATGCTTTGTTTTATTTTATTTTTTTTTTTTTAGACAACAATCTACGCGCAATGTGTGTGTTTTTTTATTTATTTATTTAATTTTTTTTTTTATTTTTTTAATATTGTAATTTATTTGAAGCCGCTGCGCTTTACTTCAATACTACTTAGCAATACTTCATTATCATCATAAAAATCACCTTTAATTCGTTTCCTTTTAATCCGTTTGCATTTAATTAATTAATTCTTTTCTTTAAATTAATATTAATATAAGTTTATATAATTTATTTATAAAATTTATTTGCATTCGTTTTCGTCTTTCAATCTTTGCTTTTGCTTTGTCTTTGTTTATATTTTTTATTTATTTATTTTTTTTTTTTTTTGCATTATTAAATTGCAAAATCGCAAAAAATAGAAATAATGGCTCTAAAATTTTATTTGTATTCAGTTTGTGAATTTTAAAATTAATTTTTATTTGTTTTTTTTTTTTCAACAACTAACAATTTTTCTTTTTCTACATTTGTTTATTTATTTATTTTTTTTTTTTTTTAGTTCTTAAAAATTCAACAATTTTTTTGTATTTTTTAAATTTTTCTTTTATTTTTATTTATTTTTTTTTTAAGTATATAATATATTTTTTTTAGTATATAATATATCTGTATATAATAATATATTTAGCATTTAATATATTTGCATGCTATTTTTTTAACTTTTTTATCTTTTTTGCCTCATTCTAAGTTTGACGCTTTTTTTTTTTGCTTTGCACTACAACAATTTGTGTCTTTTGGTTTATTTATTTAAAAATGTATTTATTTCTTATTTTGTATTTCTACTTTAATATCGCTTCTTTATTTTTTATATATAAAAAAACATCTAATTTATCTACAAAATTATGCATGCATTTTGTAGTATTTAATATTGATATATAGATATATGTAAGTATCTGTATATATATATATAACTTGTTTTTTTTTTTTTTTTATAGTTTGTCTAAAAATTTTACTAACAAATTTTTTTTTATTTTCTGCATTTTATTACTTTCAGTTTTATCGTCTTTATTAGTTACTAAAGTCTGCGGCCTTTACCATTTTTTTTTTTAATTTTAATTTTATATGGAACCATTTGTTCGATTTGCTTTACAAACCATTTTCGCATCGAAAACCTTAATTTTGTTTTAAAAAATAATTTAAATGTTTAACGGAAAAACGAAAGGTTTGCCAATGTTGCCACATATTGCACTACATTAAATATATATTTATCTCATTCGCACTCAAATCGAAATACATTTAAGTGATCGTCATTTGTTAGTGGTCATGTGCTTTCAGTTGGTCATGGTTTTGGGACTTTTTAAAATTTAGTGAAAAGAAAAAATAAATTATAAACCACAACTAAAATATTTATCTAACAATAAATTGTATTTAAATTATAAAAATATTTTCATTCCAGTTAACTGAAAGGTGCTAAGCGTTTTATTAATTAAAGGAAACTTTAAGCAGAAAATTAAAATTTTATAGAAAATCGAAAAAAATAAAAAAATTATTTTATGTTTAAATATTGTATACCCTATAAACAAGGCCATATTAAAAAATGTGGCTAATTTAGAAATACGCACTACTCCAATTTGGGTGAAAATACTTCTTATGTCAAAACCAAGGTACCACGACGATTTTTAGGAATAGCCTCCATACAAACTTAACGCCCATTTTCGAATTTTTGTATGAAATTACGTATTATTTATGAATGAATTCACTTCAAATAGGATAAAACACATCTAATATCATCCTAAGTGCACTCCACCGACATGATACGGATCGGGCCACATAACATATAGCCCTATACTCACTTATCTCTCACTTTCCGTTATTTTAAAAAATATTAAAATTATTAATTTCATTAAAAAAAATGAACCATGGAATTAATTGATGAAAACTGTTTCGGTCAGTAAAGGGTTAAGAAAAAAGTTAAAATTTTGATTTGAAAATCTTTAAAAATCTTTGGTACGAGTAACAGGCGAACAGAATTGTTGAACAGCATTCTGACAATTTTTTAGGTGCGACCAAGAAATCAGGCAATGTGCGAGCGAGAGAAAACAATGACAACATAACGGGACGTTTCTGACCGATGGAACCGTCCCGTTATCTGTACCTGGCTCGTAAGAGGAACAGAGTTAGATATATATCTAGCGTCACGTCATACGGTATAGAATGAAAGGAAAGATTAATAAGGTACACACACTCACGCACATTCGCATACATGTATTTTGTTTACATTTTATATAACGGTACTCTGACGCACTCTCATTGGTTTAGAATCAAATCTATTTTTAAAACAATCAAAAGCACGGTTGCCATTTTTGTTTACATTTTTTATAACGGTAAATTGCAAATTTGCAATGCAGTGTGTGCTTTCTTTTACTGCTTACTACACAATTCTGTTCGCCTAATACAAAAGCGTTTTGAAGATTTTGTACAATTTTCTGAAATTTTGGTTGGCAGTACAGTGGTGTCCTAAATATTGGTACATAAATAATTTTTTAAGTTTGTTTGTAAATATTTACAACAAATTGCCCTTGAATTTTTAACCCGTCACGTGTGGAAGGCTATATTCAGTTTGCCAAAAAGTTTGTAACTCATGAAAGGAGACACCGTAGACCCCTATAAAGTATATATATTCTTGATCAGCTCGTCGAGAAAAGTCGATCTAGCCATGTCCGTCTGTCTGTCTGTCTGTAGTTACACGTTTCATTTGCTCAGTTTTAAAGATATTGAAATGAAATTCAAAACTTAAACTTTTCTTAGTTTTAAGCAGTTAAAGTGTTAAAACCAAGGCGCCACGCCCATATTTAGGCATAGCCCTCATATGGTGCATAAGGGCAGCTAATATTTTTTTGTTATATATCAGTACCTATCATTCTTATTATCTTTTTATAGGGTATACAAATATTTCGTTAAAACCAAAGCTTCTTTTAATTTTCATTTTAAATTATAATAAATTTTGCTACAATTTTTTTTAAATTAAATTAAAAAATATACCAATTTTGCATTTCTCTATTCGTGATTTGCATAAAATCATCCAAACTTATTTTTTCTAATCCATGCAGAAAGAGAGCTACATGCATACAAAATATTTTTAAATCTTGTTTTTAATTTAATTAATTTATATATCATATACAATATATATGTATGTAGATATTTATGTTTGCATTTAATTATTCATTTATTTATTTATTTTTATTTTTAATTTTTATTTTTTTAATTTACAATATGTTTTACCATTGCTTTTAATTTCTTCATTTAAATATGTTTGTTTTTTATTCAGTTTTATTTTTAGTTTTTTTTTTTTTTTTTTTTTTTTAATTTAAAATATTTTTTATGTATTTTTATTTTTAATAATAATCTTTAATATGTTCCTGGGTTTTTGGAAATAAACAACCGAAGCTCAAACATTTACAGAAATTTGCATTATTTCTGTTTTTTATATTGTAAGTTTTCGTGTGGTTGGGATTTGGTTAGATTTCTCATTTTTTTGTCAACTAATTTGGTGGTCTCATAGCAGTGCAAAAGGCGTAAAATTTTACTTCTTCAACTTTTTTTTTTTTTTTTTTTATTAAATTATATATATATAAAGTTATACTCTATTTTATATTTTACATAAAGGAGGTCTTTATTTGTTTTGTGGATATTTTGATTTTATTTATTTTGTTGTTATATAAACTTTTTGTTTAAAAAAAAGTTCTTTACTCGTTCTTCTTTTGTTTTTAAAAATTATTTAGTTTTGTCTTTTTTTTTTTATAATTCGTTAGGGTTAATTATATTGTTTTTTTTTTCACTATGGATTTTAATAATCTTTTGTTTCAACATTTATTTGAGATCCATTTTATAAGTTTACTGTTTTCTAATTTATTTTTTACTAGGAAAAAATAATTTTTTAAAATTAAAAAAAAAAATGTATATTATGAATATTTAATTAAACCAAAATAAAAAAGCAAATAAAAATAAAAAAGATTTGTAGACCCAAAACTTTTTCGAACTTCACAAAGTCTAGTTTAAAAAAAATGATAAAGTAGAATGGAACTGAACTCCATTAAAAACTACCCATAAAAGTAGTCACGAATCATTTTGTATGTGCACTACCAAACTTTTTATTTTGTTTTTTATTTGAGAGAGCTAAAAATTAAAAAAAATAATAATAATAATAATAATATAAGCAGTATAAGATACAAAACAACTCGGGCACGTGGACCTAGTAATATTAATTCGTCTTTCAAAATGTATGAAGAGTATAAGAATTTGTATAAAATTAAACACAAAAACCTATTCTTCTACTCTTATAAACATGCTTTACGTATAGTGTTATCCAACTTTATTTAGTATTATTGTTATTAATACAAAAAAAAAAGACAAAAAATAAAATAAAATAAATAAATATTAAAAAAAAAAAAAAAAAAAAAAATAAAAATAATTAAAAAAATATTTAAAAAAACCAAGAAAAATAAAAATAAATTAAAAAAATATTAAAAAACAAAAAAATAAAATAAATATCAAAAAAAAAAAAAATAAATACAAGATAAATATTTAAAAAATAAACAACAAAAACAAAAATAAATTAAAAAAAAAAATATTTAAAAACAAGAAAAATATTAATAAATAAAAAAAAAATATTAATAAACAAAAAATAAAAATAAATATTCAAAATAATGAACAACAAAAAAAATAAATAAAAAAAACTATTTAAGAAAAAAAAAAATAAATAAATAAATAAAAAAATATTTATTTAAAAAAATAACTGCAAAAAATAAAAATATATAAAAATATTATAAAAAAAAACAAAAAAAATTAATTAAAAAATAAATAATTTTAAAAAAACAAGAACAAAAAATAAAAATAAATAAAACAAAAAAAACAAAAAAAACATAAATATTAAAAAAAAAAAAATTAAAAAAAAAAAACAAAAAATAAAAAAAAAATAAAAAATAAATAAAAAAAAAAAAAAAAAAAACAACAAAAATAAAACAATCCATTTGACATTTGAATATTTAAAGCAATGCTTAAAGTTTTTATTAAATTTACGTTTTGCACATTCCAGTGAATAAATAAAATAAAATATTTAATTAATTTTTTTTTTTTTATATAATTACAAAAAAAGGTTATTTTAACATTAAAGCTGTATAAAAACAGTAATAATGAAAAATATTGTTATTATTTAAATTTATTTTTTTTTTAACTAATTATAACTTAAATACAAACAATTAAGATCTTGCAAATCACACCAGAAAGATGAAAATAAATGTACATAAAATAATTAAAGAAATTAAAGCGTAAAAATATAGTTACAATTTTTTAAAAATTATAAAACAAAAAAAAAAAAAAAATAATAATAACAATAAAGTATAATATTTTTTATACATACAATATAAAATTTTATTATTTGCTATTTTAGTAATTCAACAGAATTCATTTGAAAAATTATTTAAATAAATAATTCAAATGCAAAAATTGACTTTTGTTTTTAGTTTTTTATTTATAAATTTTATTTAACAAAAAGGAAATTTATTGCAAAAAAAAAATATACGGGTTGTAAAAAGTCATAAGGGAAGACTATTTGACTTATGGCCTTAAAATAAAAAGCCAATATATAGTAATTAGGTGCAAATAGAGGCTTAAATTTGCTGTAAGCCTAATTTGCTAATAAACTCTTTTAAAAAAAATGTATACAGCTAGCAATATGCCAGTGCATAAGGAGGGAGAGTAGTCCACTATAAATAAAAATAAAATATTTACCGATTTCTCATAGAAAACATTTTAATGCGCATAAACAATGTTTTTTTTTTTTTTTTTTTTTGTTGCAGCGTACTATTTTTTTACATAAAACTTTTTGTTTGTTTTTTTTTATATATATTTATATATATTTTTTTAATATATTGTTATTGTTTTTAAAAATTAACAAAAATTATTTACAATAAAAAAATGTATAACATAATTTAATGCAAAAATTCAGTAGTTCCAATTTAAGAAAATTTCATTTATTTTCTTATTTATAACAATTTATTTTTAAAAGTACTCTACACAAAAAATTCAAATAAATAAAAAAAAAAACTATTTTTCAATTAAACATTTTTGAATTTTTTTTTTTTATTTAACAAAAAGTGTGCTAATTATGTATTTAAATAAAAGCAAGAAATATTTATTTTAATTTTTTTTTTATTAATTTTTTATTTTATTCTTAAAATTTTTTTTTTAAATTTTTTAAACATTTTACTATTTTGTGTAGAGTATTAGAAACTTCGATATCACCGAATTAATATTATTATTTTTTTTTTAATTTTCTGCAAACTAAACTAAATAACAAAACGTTCTAAAAAAACTTATAAGTTTAAATCTTCTTAAAAAAACAATTATTTTAAATTTTTATTATGAATTCATTAACAAAAATAATAAAAGTAATAATTATAATATTTAATAGTAATAATAAAAGTAAAAATAATAACAAATTGCGTAGCGTCATAGGAAGAAAAAAAGCTTAACTTATAAAAAAACAACAAATGTAAAAAATGATTTTCTTATTAAAAGTTTCTTATTTTTTTTATTTGTTTCATTATTATTTTTTTTTTTTTTTTGTTGGTTGGCAACACTTTAGCATTGTCGCTTTAATAATTTTTAAATAAAAAAATCTAATTTTTTCCAATCTAGGAGCTGGGTTGACTGCATTGTTTTGAATAGTTACTACAAAATCTTTAAATATTTATTTTAATTGAATAATCCATTTTGTTATACGTATAATCCAGTTTACGCAGCTTTTAGAACTTAAATTAAAAGTTTTTGTTTTGTAGCCCTGCTCGCTTTTTTTTTTAAATTTTTTTAATAATTTTTTTTTTAAGCTTTTGTACTTAGCTTTAATATTTCTTTGCTTATTTTCTAAGTTTTCAACCAATATTTTTTTTTTTTTTTGTTTTTTAAATTAATTTTTTTTTTTAAGATTTAATATTTTTTTTTTTATCGTATCACTAATTAATTTAATATGTACTTTATTTTTATTATTATACGTTAAGTTTAGTATCTTCTTCTTGCGTTATTCTTGCTTTCTTTGTTTTTTTTTTTTTTTTTTTTTTTTATTTTAATTAAAATAAATATATTGTATATATATATATATTTTTTTTTTTGTATAGTTTTATATTTATAATATTTATTTGCTTTTCTTTTATCAATTATTTTTAATTTTTATTATTTTGTTAGATGCATGGCTTTTGGGGGAAAGTAGTTCCATTTTTTAATTTAATTTTTTTTTATATGCTTGGGATGGCGTGGTTTTATGGGTTTGAAGTAAAGGGGGGAACTGTTGCAACACATTTAAAAATAAATCGCATTTGAATAGAGATACTATTATTGTATATATATATATAAATATTTAATTATTTTAAAATATCTCTCACTCTCTCATTTTATTTATTTTTCTTGTTGTAAGTTCGTTCTGAAGAGAGTTATTTTGCGTCAAGTTTTAGTTTCACATAGTCTATTTATATAATATTATGTAATTATAGCTATCTAATGGGTGTTTTTTTTTTCTTAAATTTTTCGGTGTATTGTGTATGTGACTTATGTATTTATTTTTCTATTATAATTTTTTTTTTTATCTCATATATGAGATTGTGTGGAAGTTGAATTGAGGATGTTTTTTTTTTTTTTTTAATTTTTAGCATAGCGCGGGTATTTTTGTAGTTTAGCATTAATTAATTTATTTATTTATTTTAAGCGGAGCGTGTTGGGCGTTGGGACAAGTTTTGTTTTGGGCCGTGTTTTGCTTTTGGGCGCATCTCAATATTACACATCCTGGAATTTTGAAAGACGTGCACGCAAGTCCATGTTCTCTTGTTTAAGCTGTTCCACTTCTTGATGTAATGTTGCGTTCTATTTTGAAAGAGAAATTTTATTTATTAAATATTATGTATAAAAAAAAAATCATTTACTTACTTCTTTCTCCAAATATCGTGCTCGCATCGCTATTTGATTTTCCTTTTGGCGGCGTGCATCGCGTGAACGTTTCGCAGCAATGTTGTTCTTTCGGCGACGTGCCCAGTACTTGTCGTCCTTAAGTTCATCTGGAACAAATTGTTTGCGTGATTTTTTGATCATCGGTTGCGGTTTGAGCTCTTCATCGGAGAATGCACGGGTGCGCGGATCGAAGTCACGCCCCGATGACGCAAATGAAAATGCTGAAATATCAAATACTAAATGTTAACAATGCTTCTTCAAAAATTGTTCGTGGCATTAATCAAAAATTAAAATGCACAGGAAAAAAAAAATCATTGATCAGTGAGATTCGAAATAAAACAAATTTTAAAAATCTTTTGAAACCAAATATTAATTTCGAATTGAAATTTATTCTAATTTTTTTTTCGCAACAACTTGGAATGGTACATTTTTTTTTTTTAAATTTATTTTTTTTTTTTGATACTCGTTAAAAAGATTTGAAAATTAGAAAATTAAACGAATTATTTAAATTTGACATTTTTGAAATTAACATTTAGCATTTGATTGATTTGAGCAATTATCATTGTAAAGCGAGTTTTATTTATATAAATTATGTTTATATGTATTTATTAAAAAAAAAAATATGTATAAAACAACAATAAATTTATGAGAGATATATACAATGTTTAAATATCATATAACAATGTCCATTCCAGTTGTGTATTATAGTTTATTTTTTGGGAAATTTGGGAAAATAGATTTACTTTTTTTTTATTTTTTTTTTTTTTTTTTTGGGATTTATAGTTTACAGAAAATTGTTTAAAAAACACAAAAGTTTAGTTAAAAAATTATTAAACTGGGTTTTTTAGGGTTAAAAACTTTATTTAAACAGAACACCCACAAAAATATTTTGGAACAAGAAAGAACGCTTAAGTCGAGTATGCTCGACTGCAAGATACCCAAACTTTATGTACCTTAAGTTAGGTCCTCTTTTACTTACATACCTCGTTTAATTGGATTTTCATACAGAAACTTAAAAAATCGCGTATATCTTTGTATGGGGGCTATACCTAAAATATTGTTGGACCTACCCATTTTAGTCTATATCATTGTGACTATCACAGACATAATTTTTACTAAATTTAGACTTTCTAGAATAAGAAAAAAATGACGTTTTTGTGCAAAAACACAAAATTTTGGGGTACATTTGTATGGGGGCTATACCTAAAATTTGATTAGTCCCACCCATATTGGGATATTTCATTGGGACTATCATAGACATAATATATACCAAAATTAAGAATAAGAAACAATGACATTTTTATGCAAAAACCCACAATTTTGGGGTATATTTGTACGGGGGTACCCCTTAAAATGGGGCTAGAGAAAACCCGTTTGCAAGTGCACACTTGACGGCTTAGGAGAGCTTAAGTTCCAAATATGGTGGTCCTATCTCTTATAGTCTCCGAGACAGACGGACAGACCGACATAGCTAGTTCGACCCCCCTTCCAATACTTTATAGGGTCTATCTAGCCTCCTCCTGTTTGTTACATACATTCGCACAAGCTTAAAATACCCTTTTACCATTTGGTACAGAGTATAAAAACCCTGTAAAATAAACATCTTCAGAACTCTCTTTTATAAGTTTCTCTACAGGCTATTGTAGGCATTGGCAGCACGTAAGGCTTCGCATCAACGAAAGTAAACTAGAGCTACAATATACCAATTTGGAATACCGATCTTGCAGATGTCTTCCAAGATCTGGTCATCCTAACGCATCGGTGGACGTCCCCTCTGCAGCGCCCCTCCGATTTGATTCAAGTCTTGCTTATAAACTTTTCTTGCCGGAGTCTCTGTATCCATGCGACACAGGTGACCCCCAGGACAGGCTCATCGTTCGTGCGTATACGGATGTTATTTCCCTCTCTCTAACTGGACCAAAGATTCTCCGTAGTATATTCCTCTCAAAAACGCCTAACGCAGATTAATACGATTCCATCATGAACCATGCTTCTGAGCTATACATAAGGACAGGCATTATCAGCGTCTTGTTGAGTAGAATTTTTGTTTCTCTGGACAGAAATCTACTTTGAATTTGCTTACCGAGACCAAAATAGCTACGGTTAGCATTTAATATCCGGACTGGTGTTGTTGGCGCTGTTTACATCTGTGAACAGAGAATCGAAATTTTCTACAACCTCAAAGCTAAAGTTCTCTGTCCTATACCAACTACTTCGTCTTGCTCTCGTTTACCGTTAGTCCCATTGGAAGGTACTTTTTTTGAGGTGAAATTATAAAAATTCATGCATACCCAACAAAATTTGATACCAAATTAGAAAGAGACAGTGGCGGAATACTTCACCTGGTATAATTGCCTATATAAATTCTCATAAAATATTCTATCATAATTTGGCTCAGATAAAACTCATATTAAATCAAAATTTATTTTTTTTATTTTAATATGAATATGTTTCTATTAGTCTTGAAACACTGGACTGGACTTTTGGTTTTATTTTAGAGCGAAGTAAAAAATTTAACTCCAAAATGAAAAGACTTTTGTGTATTTTAAACAATTATCTCTATAAACTAATAAAGATATAATTTACAGATATTTAAATATTTACAATATCAATATTTTTCTTCTATTTTTTTCTTTTTAGTTTACAACTACTCACTTGACTCAGCTGGCGATGGTGGATTCAATGTATCCGGACTTATGCAATCCGATGGCGACGGTGAACGTTCGCGTTTTGTCGTTATGTGTCCGAGACCAAGCGACAGTCCAGCTGCGTGTCCCAGTGAATCCGACGAACGATGTCCCAGACCACTTGAGTGTCCCAAATGAGTACCGGGCAGACCATCAGGTATATTGTTTTCCGATAAAAATTCATCTAGATCGGCATACTATTTTTTTTTTTTTTTGAAAAAAAAAAAATAAAATTTTATGTTTAAAAAATTATTCAATTAAAATATGCAGCAAAGCAGCAAACAAATTTAAAAAAAAAAAATACACAGTGGCAACGAAATAAAATAAATTTTAAAGCAAATTTTTTTTGGAAGAACTGCCATAATATTTTTTTGGATTCCATTTAGATTTACTTGAACTTCAAAACGGTCGTTTTAGATGGAAGATCTTTCTAAAACGCTAACGAATGATCTAGCTAAGCTTTACTAACGTAAATGCCTGACCTAGCCACTCGTAGACTCAATAAAATTGCATTTTTTTTTTTAAATGCGCAGTATACACTAAACGAAATAATGTTAATTACAATGCAAAAAAAGCAACGTGTGATTGGCATGCACTAAAGCAGCTGAATAAACTTTTCTAAATTTAAATATTTTAAAAATATGAGCACATTCTCAGGCAACAATAAGCAGTTTTATTGATGTTTATGTTTTTTAGAATTGATTTGATTAGATGACTGATGTCAGAATGACGTTGTGTGTTGTTTAAATTTTTAATTAATTAAAATAATTATGTACCACTGTGAATTCTTTTTTTTGTTTATGTTTAATTCTGATGCTGTATATATGATTTGTTTTTGTTGTTGTACTGATTGACACAGCCACTACATTTGCGATGCATGATACTAACTTGTGTTACCTTGAGGTCGGCATCGTACGGCAGCGTTTTGTCCCATAAATTTGGACCCAGAAATGCTGCTTGCGCTTCAACATTCCAAATGTCACCTTCTTCTTTATATTTGTCATCTGGACAAATGACTTCTTTGCTATTCGATGTCGATTTTCCTGTAAAAGAAAACAAAAAAAAAAAAAAAAATTATATTAATTAAAAAATTATTTGATTTTTTTTATAATTTTATAGAACTGCGTAATAGTTAGGTGGCGTCAAGTAATATTTATTTACAGATATTTAATTACAGTTGTAGTAGTTCAAATAATTTGTTTTTTTTTTTTGCTTAGTTTTGATAGGTGTCGGCTTCTTGATAAGTGATATTTTGTTGCTTTTTGATAAGGTTTTTTATTTGCTTGCTTAGTTTTATAGCACCGGCATTTGTACTATGCACTTTACACATGCACATGTATATTTACTACTACAATGGCATTTGCTGTAAAACATTTTTAATTTATTGAATTTTTTGTATAGAAACAACAAAAATAAAATGAAAATAAGATAAGCGACTTTGTAAAACTGTGATCTATATTATTATACAAAGCAATAAATTATTAACAATTTTAAAGCTCAACATTAACATACGCCAATAATTATATCTACTACAGTACTAACTGGAAAATACTTGAAAAAGGTAATTTAATTTTAACAGAACTAAAAATTCCGCCAGACGGAAATAGCACGTAACTTTAAGAATTTGAAACTAGAAGACGATCACGTGAAGAAACATTTTATACTGATCTCGCCCATCTCTAAGCACAATATTTGTAGTAGTAGTACTACTTCCCTGCCAATCTGTGCCAAAAGAGTAAATATGTCTCGTTTTGAATAAAAATATACAGTTTTAGAGAATAATAATTATAATTGCGCAAATTTGCGCGTTTTCCGGAAAATTAAATGTATTGCAGCTATTTTTGTTTTCAGCAATTTTCAGTTGCTCAAAGGGTGGAGCAACAAGAGTACAGAAGATGCAATTTCTGAGTGGATTTTCGGTCAAGTCGGCTTGGATGATATTGAACTTAATATGAGAGACAAAATTTATCAAAAAGCCAAAAGTTTTCCCAATTACATGCGAAAATATTTGCCAAAATGTGGCCGAAATGTTTCCAATTTTTTAAATGAAGCACTCACAGTGGCTTTCGTTGGAATCTTCTATTGAACTGGGTCCTGAAAGACATGCCATACATTTTCAAAGTAAAATGGGACGTCCCCATCTAGGGTATTCGGAAGCAGGCTCAAGATTAAAGAGAAAATTGGAATCCGATTTGGCAATACATACTACCGCACCTCTTCTGCTTCATGGGGCAGCAGTTTCACCTAAGAAGTCCAACGACAAGGATACGTAAATAGTGCTCAGGAAATGTATCCAAGACGAAGGAAGTCCCAGCTATATATAAAAAGAAAAATATTTTCCTCCGATCCAGTTCCGCTTACACCATATGAAGCTCTAGCATTTTTACATGTACAGCATGCCAAATTAAAATGCGGGCCCAAAGATATGTGACAAAAACCATAGATGAAGTTTCTTTGCAAAATTTATTAAACCACACTGTCAGCCGTATTCTTAATATGCAAGAAGATGTGCTCAGGCGGAATAAAAATGTCATAATATATTATAGCAAAATTTAATTAAAAATTTTTGAGAAGCAATTCATTAAAAATGAAATCAGAGAGCTTTAAATCAAACAAGGAAAAACGTTTACTTCGGTGGAACCGAAGCATAAATACCCGCCACACGAATCTTTGAATAGTTTATGTGGGATCATCAGTGGCTTATATACATTTATAAATATATAGACGAAAAAAATTAATTTTTCATACAAAAGTGCAAAAAAAAATCGGTGAGTTTGTATTAGGGGTTATACATAAAAATGGGAGTGGCATCTTGGTTTTGGAATTGGATGATATAGAAGTGTTTTTACCCAATTTGGAGTAAATAAATTCATAAATAATACCAATTTTTATTCAAAAATTCGAAAATGGGCGGTAAATTTGTATGGGGGCTACACCTAAAAATGGGCGTGGTACTTTTGTTTTTTATATCGGATTTCGTTAGAAGTGTTTTTATTCAATTTTGAGTGAATATATTCATAAATAATACCTAATTTCATACAAAAATTCGAAAATGTGCGGTAAATTTGTATGGGGGCTATACCTAGGAATGGGCGTGGCACCTTGGATTCGACTTTGGATGACATAAGAAGAGTTTTTACCCAATTTGGAGTGAATATATGCATAAATAATACATATTTTAATACAAAAATTTGAAAATTTTTGGTAAGTTTGTATGGGGGCTACACCTAAAAATGGGCGTGGCAACTTGGTTTTAACATACAAAGTAGTCGTTGCCGAGAAAAGCTTAAGTTCCAAATTTCGGCGTAATATCTATGTATCTTCATCAAAAAAAATGCGTAGAAGTAAACAGACAGACAGACAGACGGACAGACGGACAGACGGACAGACAGACGGACATGGCTAAATCGATTCGTCTAATCAAGCTGATCAAGAATATATATACTTTATGGGGTCTACGACGTCTCCTTCAATGCGTTACAAACTTTCCGACAAACTGAATATACCCTTCACACTATGTGTGGCGGGTATAAAAATGACTATTTCACAACTTTTTCTTTTAGGGGCGGCGTGAGTGGGCGTGGTCCGATCTGTTTCAAATTTTAAACAATTACTACACAAACTATTACTAAGAACTGTACGAAGTCTAAACTCTCTACCTTTATGATTAGAATTTATGCCAAAAAAATAGGGCTTTCCGTTCAGTGTGGATTGTCCCGTGGTACGGATTTTTTTCCAATATTTTATTTATATACTTCGTATAGCAAGGGAAATAAAATGCCCAATTAGTTTTGAAAAAAAGTGACTTTCCGTGATTTTTTTCACAGTAATTTAAAAATCGCGTTGTTGCACTTCGACTGAAAGTAGTGATTTGCGATTTTCTTATTTCTCAGTGAACATGTTTAGATATCGGCGATTTTGTGTGTCGCTCTTCGCGCTTCGCGTGATTGGTGCTTTTATCGTTTCTTCGCGAATCGTTCATATTCGCTTGAACACCGAACCTGTACAATTTTTATAATAAAAGCATTGCTTAATTTTCAATTAATTAAAAGAAAGTCGCTTTGTTTTGTTGGTGTAGCAAAACAGTTCAATTAGTGGCAATATTGTGTATAACTCTTTGCGAAAAGTGAACCTGTTCAATAATCGCTCATTGTTTTTCCGCGGCTACAATTTAATCACTGTTTGCTGTCACAGTCGCTTATCACACTGCTACTCAAAAATCACTGTTTTCGCTAACACTAAACCCCATAAAGTATATATATTATTGATCAGCATGAGGTGAAATACATAGCTTTAAAAATCTTTGTGATTTATTAGATCAATAATAACCGACTAGCGTTGAACTATTAATTGGTATATTAAAAATTTTAGTTTGCTGTAGCCGAATGGTAAAAGATTAAGTTTGAGCGAAGAAGAGGAGACGCTTTCAAGTATGTGAACCGAAAACTGAGTTGATTGAGTTGAGTGATTATATAATATTGAGGCACAAAACTAGAATTTTCGATTAACGATTGCTTAAGTGAATTATAGACTGGCGTTCTAGGGCATTGCAATAGCTCACATCGATATTAAAACAATTCAAATAATACAAATCAAATCGCTCTGGTTTAATACTGCAAGGACCTAATTTTATTATTGTTATGGACCAAAAAAAAAAGCATTATATTTAGTAAATTCTCGTAAAAAACATCTCAAAAGCTGTGGGAAGTCTTTCCCTAAACTTTCTGATGGTCTTATAAGCAAAGAGAGCAAATTATGTTAGATAAAATAATTATCGGTTTATGATATCAAAGAAAAATTCCGTTAAATAATAATTTATAAATGTTAAACTATACACGTGGACATGTGAAATGTAGAGAAATAAATATTGTATTGTATATTTTACATTCACTATACTAGCAGCATTATAGCACTTCAAATACATTATATACAAACAGTGGAGCGGAATCTCTCTCAAAGTCAAAAGTCCAAAAGTCATGCAGGCCGCAGGCTGTCGATTTTCTGCATTATTTCCGTGTGTCCAGGAAACTTGTTGCTTTTGTTGAGATTACATCAAAAAACAATAACAACAAAAACAAAAAACAAATAAACAACAATAAGACAAATCGACTAACTGATGTACGAAGAGACAGACAGATGGACAGATGGACAAACAAACAATAAACAAACGCAGCAGGCGCACTCTAAGCAAAAACAACAACAACAATAAAAGTAGAAATGAATCCAAATGAAACAAAAGCTAAGATAGAGGACAATACAAGAGGCCAAAATCTTGAAGCCAATAAAAGAGAGACCGTATGAACAAGAAGAAACGAAACAATTGACAAGAGCAACAACAACAACAACGACAACGACAGCAATAAAAGTGTTCAACACAAAAAGCGAAAGTGAAATTTCAGCTTTCAACTTTGATTTTTATCAAAAAAAAAAAAAAAAAAACATTTACAAAAAACAACAAAACCAGTGACAGACAACAAAGCTGACTTGAAATTCACTCAAAAAAAAAAAAAAAGCTCTCACTCTTTTGCTCTCTCTTTCTCATTCTCTCTCGTGCGCCATCGCTGCACATGCGCAGCTAAGCATCTGATCTGCTCAACCAAACAAACAAGTTTCTATATTCCGCTACACTCGACTTCGCTACTCTTACCTTGCCACTTCACTTCACTCCCGTTATTCTCGCTCTCTTTTACACTAATATGCCGCAAGCATTAAAGCGGTTTGCTACGCTGCCGCTTTTGTTATAAATTTCCGCTTTCTTATTCACTCTCACTTTCATTTGCAGACTTTTTTTTTTTTTGTTCGTAATTTTTTTTTTTTTTTTTGCTTTGCTTTTAGGCGTTTTACCAACTATTGCGAAATTTTTCTTTATTTTTTTTTTTTTATTGCGGCTCGTTTTTCTTTGCACATTTCTGGTATTGCGATTGCAATGAAGTAATAACGATTTTCTTTCTTTTTGCTTCGTCTCGCGGCTTTCTTTTTGTGTGCTTTTTTTTCTATGCGAATTTGTGTGCTCAGTCGCCGTTTAGGAGTGAAATGCTATGAAGTAATCACAGTGAAAATTAGGACTTGAATTGCTCGTTTTGGTTTTTTTTTTGTTGTTAAACTAATTATGTATTTGTTTTCTATTACTTCTCTATCTTCTCGTTTGTTTGTTAGCCGTAATTATATTTAGTGGTTTTGCACTCATTTGTTATGGTCTTTTTTTTACGTTTTGGGATTTAGCATATTTTTTTTTTTTTTTTTTTTTTTTTGCTGAATCATATGCGGCACTCTTTGATGTTAATTTTCGCAAATAAAAAATCGTATATAAACAATTTCCCATTGGCAAGCATAAATTCGACTTTTCAAATTAGAATTTTATATACTAACAACGTATGAAATAAAATAGAATATAATGTGTATGTTCCTTAAAAATTTAATTAATATGGTAGACAATTCAAAAAGTTCTATTTTGTAGTTTATATTTTGGCTAATAACTTTTTGACTGATGCGTTCTAAACTGTATACGACTTACACAGTGTGTCAAAAATAGCAAAGACACGAACCATATCTCTGCAACATAGAGCGCCATCTATGTATGTGCTTTAACTGAAATACTCGTTTATACGTATGCATTACACTGAAATTATTTCGTGAAAAGACACCTTATAAACACTTCATTACGAATTTCTCATTTCATAAATACATTTTACGTATTAAGAAGATATTCGATAATTACTTTCAACATTCATCTTTGAAATTTCACATATTCAATTAGTATAGGTTCTCAGGTTAATTAAAGAGCTTTATGTACCGTTTTATGACAGTCTGAAGGAAAAACATTTCTTATAATAAATATATATTCTTGATCAGCGTCTCTTGTAGATCTAGCTGCACGTAATTCTTGATATTTGTCTAACTTATGAATCAGATTATCATGAAGAATATAAAAAATAGATTTACTGTACCATGAACTTAGATTCTCCATTAACTCCAAATATATAGATAGATAGATAGATAGATAGATAGATAGATAGATAGATAGATAGATAAATAGATAGATAGAGGTGGCTTAGGAGAAAACCCATATTCCCCACACAATTAGCATATAACTGCCTTTTTATTTCCACTAAAAATATCTCTGAAGTGAGCTTTAAGTACATGAAAGACTCTAAAGGATCAAAGCAAACCAGTACAGCTAAGAAAGGACCGTAGTTTAGAGGAACAAAAGTGGGAGAGAGAGTCGATCTAAGTGCAGGACACACACATAGGAAGAATTCCAACGTATCTGGAGTATCATCTTCTTTACAACCTGGCCGCGTGTTACCCAATGGGCCCGTGCCCTGTGATGGCGGCTGTTAGTCTCGCAACATCTTTGTGGGAGTTCAACAGTTGAGTTCTGGTTCGCTTGGGCCAAATAAATAACTTTTAAGGAAATATTTTGTAAAAAAAAAAAACATGTCGCTGTAATGTTGAACGGAAGCTATTACTAGAAAGTGTTTTGATTTTGTTCAACAATAAAAAAAATTTAATAAAAAATATTTCACTAGAAAAACTATATTTTTTGTTAATCCTGCTGAAAGCTCTAGAGAGTATTTGAAATGTCTATTCTAAAAATTGCACAAGCTTACTATAAGAACTAGTGTTGGCATAAAGAGTGATTTTTGAGCTGCAGTGTGATTAGCGACTGCGACTTGATTGACTGTTCGCGAAGAGCGATATACCAAATCGTCGATAACCAAACATGTTCACTGATGAACAAGAAAATTTTAAACCACTACTTTCAGTCGCAGTGCAACATTGCGATTTTTAAATCACTGTGAAAAAATCACTGTGAAAAAAATCACTGTGACAAAATCACTGTGAAAAAATGTTACAAATAACATTAATCAAAAGAAAATAAAATATAATAAAAAAAAAAAAAAAACTTTGTTTTACAATACAAAATAATTTTTAGTAAAAAAAAAAAAAAAGGAATTAGTGACATAAAATAGCATTTTTAAAAAATTTTTCGAGGAAAAACTTTTGCACAAATTGCACAAAAAAACGACAAAACTAGACATAAAACGATTTAAAAAATTAAACAAATTTTAAAATTAAAAAAAAAAAAAAACGCAAAACACAAAAAATTATTCTTCTGCGATTTTTTTTTTATTCAAAAAAAATTTACCGTTTGTTTTGCAAATGTACCCCAAAAATGGAGATTTCCTGCCTGTAAAACAAAAAAAAAAAGAAAGAAGAAAAGGTAATAAAGAAAAAAGTATAGAAGACAAATAAAAGAAACGTGAAAAGAAAAATGAAATTTATACAAATTGAAATTGACGAAAAGAAAAATTAAAAAAAAAAAAAAACGAAACAAAACAAAAAAACAAAATGAAACACAAAATTTTAAAATTTGAAGTATTTAAAAAATTATTAAAAAAAAATAAAAATAGATTTAAAAAAGCAGCAAAGACAAATGAGTTAAATTAAAAAAAAAAAAAAAAAGAATCTCAAGCAAAGCAAACGCTGCGCTCCTTAAATATGCTCATAAAAAAAATATATTTAAATATTTAAATTTCATATAAAATAAAAAAATGAAGCTGAAATAAAATACTTTTACTTTTTTTCTTTTCACTTTCACTCTAAAGCAAAAGGAACAAAGTAACAAAGCAGCTAAAATCATTCCAAACAAATAACTTCAGATAAAAAAAAAACCACAAAAGATACAAAAAAAAAAAAAAAGAGAACGAGAAGCAGTTTATTTTTAGTAACATTTCTTCAGACTCGAATGAAATATGCGATTTTCACCCGTTATACTGGGTCAGTTTAACTTTAAAATTCGTATTGAGGTCAAGAAGCAGTGACGCACTCGCAAAAAAAAAAAAAAATATATAAAAAAAACTCTCAACACTGATCAGATCAGCATCATTAACATCTTAAGATGATCATCATTATCAGCAACGATGATTATCATCATTGTCCATTTTTGTGTTTTATAAAGAAATTCTGCAATTTATTATTATTATTTTTTTTTTTTTTTGCTCCCTCAAAATGTATCTTTTTTTTTTTTTTTTTAAATTTGCTATTCGCTTTCATCTCACTTTAAAAAAAAAGAAAAAAAAATTGAAATCACGAAAAAAGCGCCAAAAACGAGTTTCACGTTTGTAATTAAAATAATTTGCATAATTTTTGCTCTGCGAGTTTCCGTTGTTGCCATTAATTTCGGAACTTCTATTTCTATATTTTTCGGTTTGAGAAGATACATTTTATGCGTGTATTTCACTTTCATTAGAAACATTTTATTTTCAAATTTAAAG
This sequence comes from Leucophenga varia, assembly GCA_018903435.1. Lineage (NCBI taxonomy): Eukaryota > Metazoa > Arthropoda > Insecta > Diptera > Drosophilidae > Leucophenga > Leucophenga varia. Next base: position 316,741 of record JAEIFJ010001868.1, read on the forward strand.
CTTGGGACTACCGCAACTCGTTTATTGTTTAAGCGTGTGCATAACTTTAAGCGTGTGTGTAAGCGAGATGAAATATTTTGGTTTTTAAATTAAAATAAAAATGACATTTAAAAATGTTGTTTTGTTTTCTACTTTTGTGTAGATTTTTGTCTAAATTCGTCTTTATTTAACATTTTCCTTTGTTGTGTTAATAGATAATTAAGCTTGGCGTTTTTTTTTCTATTTTTTGTGGACCAGAAATATGACCAAATAAAGATTTAAACTTTCACTTGTATATTTTTCTTTTAGTTTAGTTTTATTGTTTAAGTTTAAAATGATGTATCTTTTTTTTTTTGGGGTTTTAATAAATATTTACAATAGAATATAATAATATATTATTTTTGGCATTTAGCAATACAAATTTTGACTAGAACAAGTGTGTCATTTGATTTATAAAGATCAATGATGTCACCTCTGTCACTGCCTGAAGTCATTGTCACAGCCAGAAGTCACTGTTACTACCAAAAGTCACTGTTACCGACTTAAAGTAGCCTTCACTGTTCAAAATGTAACTCAAAAGACATAAAATAAAAATAGAAAAATTTAAGCTTAGCAGGGAACCATATCGAAATGAACTGAAAACGAAAGACGCATTCGATAAAAACCAGTTTAAGTAATTGGAACAAGAAGAGCAAGAGAGCAAGAAGAAATATATAAGTATTAAATGATTTAATGGGGGCCAATGCCCACTCTGGCTTAGGCCAGTGCCCACTCTTTAGCCGTGTTTATCCGACCGGTAACTAAACACCTAATCCAAGGTGAAACAGCATATGCCGATGGATGAATGGTTAGAGGGAATCTAACCGTTAATATGCGGACTCTGTTCAGTTCTTCAGTTTTACTTAGACCCTCTGTGTCAACGGTGCTCTGACACAGTTAATTTTCCTTCCTATATTGAATATTTTTAAATAAAAATAATGAGTGCGATGCAGTTCTTAGTGCTCAAACTGAAGGACTAACATTGTGTGCGTCCTCCACTACTTCATCAGCTGAATTGCTGGTAAATACTTTTTCAATGGACACCGAGATCCTTCACGGACAAGTAGATTCTAGTTTGGGGCCAGCATTACAGGAAGTCTGTAACGAAGTTTCGGATGAGCTTTTGTTCTCTGACTCTGAGTCAGGCAGGACTATAGTCGCTGCCCCCTATCTGTTAACTCTAATGCTGCTGTCGACATAGCCAAACCAGAATCAGGCAATGCCTCCTTCTCTTCGAGGGAACTTCGTCGCTTCAAGTAAGCTATAGCCAACGGCTATCATAGGGCGAAAGCCATAGAATACGCTAGTAACTGATTGAAGTTCCATCAAGAGAGGTCACTCTGAGGAGAACTCTCCAGGGGTTCACCCCATTAACAAAGCGGCCTACTCAAGCCACAGTCAAAACCTCCTATAGCCGGGTAGCGAGTAACGTAAAACTCAGTTTTTCTCGGCTACTGACCACAATAGTCCCTTCCGCAAATCAAATGGAGGTGCTGCAGGAGGCGATTATTGACGTTCCCATAGAGCAGCCAAAGGACAAGGTGAAACCGACAAAACAAAATATGTTGGGGCTAACACAAAAACATACTAAAAAATACCAGCTTCATTTTAATTGCTCCGTATCCATAATATGTTGGGGCTTGTATAATAAAAACATATAAAAAGCAAAACATTTATTTAAAATTAGCAAATAGACATCTTTAATGAACCTAATGCATTGTTTTAGTGGAGTTTAAATTTACTTGCACTTTAAAAGTTTGGAACTCATCGGTTGGATGGTTTTAAAGTCCATAGCGGACATAGAAACATTTTTATATATATATATAGATCCATGTAGATCCATTTAGGTTGGGAATAAGCTATAAGCACATAAAGCACAAGGTTTCAAAGACCTTGCGACATTGTCAACAATGCTGGAAGTTAAGATGTATTTAATGCAAAATTTTAAGGTTCATCCGTCGGAATGATACACATATATAAGTGATTAATAAATATTTTATGAAGGATGTAAAGTGAATTTACTTTTTTGGAGAATATTTTGGAAAATAATAAAATCGTTTCTGACTGAATATGTTTGTTTTTGTTCTCTATTTCTGAAATAAAAGTACGAAGTAGGTATACGAGTATCTGATGTAGCTGGATTGACTTTATTTTTAAAGCGAATTAGAACTTTGATCTTTATAGTATTAATTGAACATTATTTTATGTCTATTGTAATTTCTGTTTCTATTTACTTTTTTTTTTTTTTTTTGCAAATTATAAAAGTATTTTTTTTTTGTTATGCAATCTGCGCTCAATCGCAGCTCGTAATTCACTTTTGCTTTTCTTTTGATTTTTTTTTTTTTGTGTTTATTTTCGCTGAGCACGTCGCACGCTGCAATGACTAAAAAAAAAAAAGAAAAATAACAACAACAACAACAACAATGACTGCTGCTACTATTCTGCCCAATTCAGTTGTCCAACGCCTCTTTCACCTGTTTCTGTTGTTGCGTTTTCTACTTTCATACAACACTGCGCATGCGCAACGACAGAGCTTTTTCTTTTGTCGTCGTCATCGTTCGTCGTCGTCGTCGTTTATGGCGCAACTGATTAACTGCGCAGTCAGTTGCGGCAGCGCAGTGCTAGTTACTTATATTACATATTTTTTTTTATTGTTGCTATTATCATGCTTTTTTTTTTACTGCTGTTGTTGTTTTTTTTTTTTCAGTATACACGTTTCTTTACTCTCTTTTGTTGTTTATTTACTTTTGTGTTTTTGTTGGTTTTTGTATGAAGTGCAGAAAGTGTAACACTTTCGATTGTTGTACTGATTTTTTTTTATTATTATGTATCACGATTTGTTACTCGAATTGCATTCATTCCGCGTTTATACTATCATTTTTTTCTTTCTCCTCTTTCTTTCTGACATATGTGCTTGCTATTTCTTTTTCGCACTCATTTACATTGATTTGATTTATTTTTTATAAATTTTAATTTCTTTTTCTATATTTTTTTTGTTTTTTTGTTTTTTTATTACACGTCTGGCTTGCTAAATGTGTGGGAAAATTAAATGCAGACTTTTCTTCCGCGATTTGTTTGATGAGTTATTGAGTTCGATCGGATGGCAACTTGAAAAGAGTGTTGTGTCTTTGTATTGTTCTCTGAGAAAATGATAAATTAAAACATGAAAAATATTCATATTCATTTTACCATATTTTTATATTTTTTATTGCTCCGGAAAACTAACTCATGACTTACAAATCATGACTTATAAATTTTTATAAATTATAACGATATCTCATTGTAATGCATACGTTGTTGCTTTGAACACATTATTAATTTTTTTATCAACATTTTTTTTATACACTAAACCCAAAGAGTAAAATGATATATTAAGTATTAAACAACAGACAAAAGAATGCATGGTAGACCCTATAGCGTATATATATTCTTGATCAGCATTAATAGGAGAGTCGATCTAGCCATGTCCGTTTGCCCGTCTGTTATGCTGCCTGCCGTATGAAAACGATTGATTGAGTTTTTGTATGAAAAATGCGTTATTTATGTAACGATTTGTTTAAAATCTGGTAAAAGCACTTCTAACAGCAACCCATGTTTAGATAACAGTGGGACCATTTAACAATACAGCCCCAATACAAATTTTCCACCGATTTGGGTCAAAATACTCTCCATGTTCTCAGTTGGATACATGATTAAAGCAGAATTTAGACACCATTCAAACCGAACTTACATATTTATATAAAGAAATTTAATCTCATCATCGTTTGACGGGTATTGAAGCTTCGCTTCCACCAAAATAATCGTTTTTCTTTATTATACCCGTTATACAAAGTGTAAACGGGTATATTCAATTTGTCCGAAAGTTTGCAACGCATTGAAGGAGACATCGGAGACCCCATAAAGTATATATATTATTGATCAGCTCGATGAGACGAATCGATTTAGCCATGTCCGTCTGTCTGTCTGTCCGTCTGTCTGTCCGTCTGTCTGTCCGTCTGTCTGTCCGTCTGTCCGTCTGTCTGTTGCGATGGCTGTTACTCGGAAAGTTTTAAAGATATTGACCTGAAATTCGAAACTTAAGCTTTTAGTGCTCCTAGTTAGTTTGTATCGAACAAGGTGCCACGCCCATTTTTAGATATAGCCCCCATACAAACTTACCACTTTTTTTTTCACTTTTTGTATGAAAATAGTTAATATTTATGAATGCTTTTACTACAATATAGGGTAAAAACACTTCTAATGGCATCCAATATCAAAAGAATGTTGCCACGCCCATTTTCAAATATAACCCCCATACAAACTTAAAGCTTTTTTCGATTTTTTGTATGAAAATACGTATTATTTATGAATATATTTAATCCAAATAGGGTAAGAACACTTTTTATGTCATCCAATGTTAAATCTAAGGCGCCACGCCCATTTTTATGTATAGCCTCCATACAAACTTACCGCCCATTTTCGAGTTTTTATATCAAAACAATTACTATTTCTGAATGAATTCAATTAAATTTGGTAAAATCAATTCCAATGTCCACCTAAGTGAACACTTTCGATATGGTAAGGATCGGGCAAATATAACATAAAGCCTCCATACAAATTTGACCAAATTTATCGTGAAATTTAATCTAAGCACCTGGTGAACATACAGACTATTTAAAGTGTTGTGTAACGGGTAAGGTTTTTTCTTGTTTTTTAATAAAGTTAGAACCCTAAAGAGCGATTTCCTGATACATCACTACTTTAAGGGTCATACTATATATGCTACGGTTACAGTGTATCTGGTAATACATCTCTCGCCCTGAAACATGTCTTCACAACAGCAAGAATGATAAACAAGATACTGCATTATCTCTATAAAATTATAAAATAATTATAATTTGGAAATTTGTAACTATGACGAAATAGTATATTTAACAGAACTGTGCACTGTAAAGTTACGGATACGGTTATATTAACAGGCAAAGATGCAGAAACAAAATATATAACACAACTGAATTACTTTTTCGTCACGTACGATTTTTGCTGACTAGTTGCCTATCACAAAATGTAATAAGAAACTTTGTACAAAAAAAAAAAAAAAAAAATTGATGTTACTATTAGTTAAAAATTTTAAACATTTGGGGAGTTTATTCAGACTTGATATAACAATACTCATACATTTTAATCAAATTTTTAGCTTACAAAATAGATCGCAACAAAATTACGAATAAAATTTTATTTCAAAGACATTCCATATTCTCAAAAAAGGGATATGCATTATTCAACGATTAAAATCGAATTAGTTAAAAAAAAAAAAAATAATTAAAAATGAAAAAAAAAAATAAATAAACATAAAAGAAAGTTAACGATTTTTAACGATTATGCAAAACTTCGTAACACATTCTCCACTCAAAATTAAATCGAAGTAAAAGAAATATTTTACAATTTCGTAATGAAAACGTTTAGAAAAATTTCACTTTCTAAATAAAAAAAATTGCGTATGTGAAAAGCTAAAAGAAAAACCGTTAAAGGAAATTTACAATTAAAGCAAAAATAAAGAAATGTGTTTTAATTTTCAATTAATTGCGTAGCACAATTAATCGAAAAGAGGAAAATTCCAATAAAAAACACAAATTATTATGGAATAACACATTAGCCTAATTTTCGTTCATGCGGCAAGTGGAAAAGAAAAATCCAAAAAAGAAGTTTAGATAGCGCATGCGCGGCCGCACTAAATTGTAATCGTATAAAAATGAGGAAGTAAATCGTAAGTAAAATCTGCAACAATTAAAATGAAAATCAAATTGGCTGCCAATCAATCAAAGAAAACATCAAAACATGTTGAAAGCAACAAAAAAAAAAAATACGAACAGTAGCAAAGCTACAGACAAAAAATAAGGGGGCGGTCTGAGGCGTTTTTGGAATAAAAATTAAAACGCAAGCAAAGGCTACCCTGCCTGCCTGCGCGAATGCCTGCCGGGTAGCTTGTTGAACGTGTGAAATAATTATTATCGCGTATACGATCCATAAGCCGCTAATAAAAAAAAAAAAAAACTGGAAGAAACTTGTCAGCTCGTAACATGCTAACATGCTCTAAAATGCTTCTATATTTTTCTCCCTTTTTTTCATCTTTCTCTCTCTTTCTGCTGCATTAAAAAACACTTTCACTGCTTTAAAATCAACACACTTGGCTGCGTGTTCAGTTTTTATATTTTTCTTTATTTTTTTTATCATTTTGCTGCATGTCTTTCTTGCTTCTTCTTTCTTTCTTTCTTCTATCTTTTTTCGTATTTTTTTTTGTTTCATTGCGATTGCGCAACACACTGCAGCAACTGTTTCACGTAGCCTCACGTCTTTTCTTGGCTTTGTAATTTAATTGGAATTGCGCGCGCTTAAGACTAGTAGCGCGCGCATTCAGCTGTCCGCTGCACTGATTGAAGACTACAGCAGCAACAACAACAACAAAAGACAAAAGTGCGCAAAAGAAAATATTCGCGTAACTTGCATATTTTTCTTTTTGGGCGATTAAAACGCTTACTGTCTGTCTGTCCGTCTGTCGTCTGTCTTTCAGTCTGTTAACCACGTTTCGCTCTTAACTTGGCTACCGCTTTAGTCTTTGTCTTCTGCCGCTGGCGCTGTTATTTGACTGTCAGGCATATCTGGGTGACTGTGCTGCGTGTCTGTATGAATGTTCGCCTTTCTGTCCGTCCAACTCTATCCCCGTCACAACTGCCTTTGTTGCAATTTGGAACTTTTGTCATGTTTGACAGTTTTAAATAAATATTTTTTTATATGCAAAGCAAATTTTTTATTAAACATGTTTTTTTTTTTTTTTGTTTTGGCACTAAATGCAAATAAACACGAAAAGTGATAAATAACGATTAAATAAAAAAAAACGTAAACAGGTTCAATTAAAGTGGTCTAAATCAGCCTGTTGGCTCAGTTCACCCACAAAGTCTTTGTTAAAACAAAGAAAATGAAATGTTACAAAGTTTTCGGATGCGCGTTGGATATCTGAAAGACTATTAGATTCAAGAAAATGTATCATATGCAAATTCACTATGTGAACTGTGGTCCGATTAATCGTTTTCAGCCTTGGAAGCTGGAATGAAACCTATCTCTTTTCTACATTTTAAACAACAATCGTTCCCCTCGAGCCTTTATACTATCCCTTTTTCAGTAAAATGGTAAAATTTGGTTTTAGACGCGAATTTCTATCTATTCTTAATTTCGAGTTATGATAGTGTAAAAGAAATATTTGAAAGTCAAGGCTACAAACCACTAAACAAAATTTGGTTCAGTGGTTTGCGATGCCACCCCTATCTATAGGTTGTAATATTATTACGTTTACGAGAACTAATATTAACATTTTCAACATTTTTGCATATAGTTCATCAAAAACTCAAGCAACTCCCTAACTCAAGGAATTTTAGAATACAATAATATTTAATATAACATTTAAAGAAATGGAGAACCGGTTCGAACCGAAGCATTTTTGTCTTTTATGCTATATGGTTCAGTTTTGGTTCAAAACCATTTTCTTTCAGAAGAACTGCTTCGATGTATGGTACGGAGCAAACGATTGAAAATGCTTAAAACCGGTTCGGTTCAAAACCGGTTCGGTTCAAAACCAGTTTGCAGCCCTGGTTAAAGTAGCATAGTCTTAACTTAAAACCTTAAAGCGATACGTCGTTGCTCTCGTCAATATAATTGTAGTAATTATTAAACTATAGTTCGGTCAATATAGATATTTTAAATAACAAAAATTCCTGGAGAGCCAAAATTGGTGGAGAGCTGAACATTCACCAAGAGGAAGAGGAAGAAGAAGAAATCGAGGAATACATGACTGTTGAAGTAGACTTTCAAGAGTATAAATCTGATTAAAAAATCTAAAGAAATCAAAACAATAGTTAACCCATTAAAAAATAGCAATATCAATTATGAGGTAACATCTAGAACTTGACGGGTTTTTTTTTCTTAAATTATCCTAAAATTGTCATAACAGTTAGTGGAGAAGGTTTACAGGGGAAACCACGGTAAAAAAAAACGCGCCGAATACACTTCCTCAGTGTAGTAATGTTTAATGTACTCTTAGAATCGAAATATCTCAGGAATGGTAACTCTTAGAAAAAAGACCGTTAAGACCATTTTTGTAGAGAATTTTTAGATCTACAACTGTTGGTTTTTTTTAAAAACTTACCGTTTTTGAAAAACCTTTGATCTCGATGACCTTTACTTTTGTAGCACACATAGGATCGATGGGGATTTTTAAAACTTTATTTGTAATAGTAAACCCCAGCTATCTCCAATTTTTGGCTCTCGGAAAAATTTCCTTATTTGACCACTATTTTTTTGTCTAAATTGATTACATTTCTTTTGAAAAACAACAAAACATTGCTAGCTCAACTTGCAAAAATATTTATCCAAGTTAAAGCGCCAAATTTCGTTTAAAATTTTTTTTTTTTGGAAAACACTCGTCTAAGTTTGCAGCAATAAATCACTTTGCAAAAAGCGTTTAATGCAAATTTCTTTTTAAGACAATTTTTTTCTCTTTTGAATCTTTCGTTTCCAAATTTTATTCAAACAATAAACCAATAAAATAAAAATTAAAAAAATTGAAAAAACGAACTCCCAAAAAAATTAAATAAAGAAAAAAAAAACAATGCAGTGCTACCAATTCATTTCAACTTTCGAATGAATGATTATATTTTTATTTTTTTTTTATTTTTATATATTACCAACTTGGATATTTAAAAAAGAAGCAGTCAAAAAAAAAAAAAAAAAATGCCCAAAAAAATAAATGAAAAAAAAAAACTGCCGAAAAAGTGAAAGTTAAAATTTTCAGATGTTGCTAAGCCGGCAGCAGAGCTGCGCAGAGCAAATGAACAAGCGCAGGCGCAGCAGTCAACGACGCCAATGAAAGTAAAAACCATTTTTTTTGTTTTGTTGTTGTAATTTTGTCGCTGCTTGATAACAAGAAAAATTAAAAGTAAAATAAAAAAAAATACCACAGCAATGTCACACAAAACCAGAAATCCAATAAAATTGCCAAAAAAATAAAAAAATTATCTTAAAAATTTTGAAAAACAACAAAAAGATAGAAGACAATATGTATCTCTGTGCGCCCTTTGCGCTTGTATCTGAAATTAAGCAAAGACAGTAGGCCGTAAAATTTACTTTAAATACTTAACAACGAGATACAAAGATAGCAAGAAAATAAAAAAAAAAAGATACAAAAAGTTGCCTGACAAATGTCAGACGTAGCTGCGATAATAACTTAAGAAAAAAAAAATGTTATAAGGGAGATACAAATCAAGCGCAAACAGTAGGCCAAGTTTTCGGTCAGAAACAAGAAAGAAACGAAACGAAAGTTGTAATTCGGCGAAATGTCGCAGCAATTGACCAAATGTAAGAGCAAACGGACAGACGGACGGTCGTACCAAAACACTGTGAACTGGCCCTTTCTTTATAGTCAGCGAGCCAAAGAGGCTGCAGCAAGCCAGCTAATGTTGACTTCGTCGCATGTCAGCGCTTCGAGTCACAGTTGAAAGCAAAAGTGATTGTGAAATAAATATTTCGAGCAATAAAGGGCAACAATAAAAAAAAAAAAAAATAAAAAGAAAAGAAAGAATGTTTTTTTTTTTTTTTTTTTTTTGGAGGTTTTTAGTTGTGCGAAAGTTTTATTTTATTGTTTTTCGCTTGTTGTGGTATTTATGGTTAATGATCACAATGATCGCATGTCAAAAGGATCGTTCGCATTTTTTGTCGAAAGTTTCTACTCTAAAAATTTATATTTTTGAATATTTAGCGTAAAGAAATGCTTTTAAATTTATTTTTATTACTTCAAATTAAGTTTAAAAATTTAAATATTTTGTTATACCCTGTATCCAAAGGGTAAAAAGGGTATATTAAGTTTGTGCGAATGTATGTAACAGACAGAAGGAGACTAGATAGATCCTAGATAGCATTAAGTATATATATTCTTGATCAGCATTGGAAGGGGGGTCGAACTAGCTATGTCTGTCTGTCCGTCCGTCGTGTCTGTCCGTCTGTCCTGCTATCTGCCCTATGAGAGAGATTATCTCGGAGACTATAAGAGATAGGGCCACCATATTTGAAACTTAGAGTCTCCTTTAATAAGCCGTCAAGTATGCCCTTGCAAACGGTTTTTCTCTAGCCCCATTTTTAAGGTGTACCCCCATACATATCTACCGCAAAGTTCTGGGTTTTTATATTAAAACTTCATTGTTTCTTATTCTAGGAAGTCTTAATTTGGTATTAATTATGACTATGATAGTCCCAATAAAATATCCCAATATGGGTGGGTCCAACCAAATTTTAGGTATAGTCCCCATACAAATGTACCCCAAAATTTTGTGTTTTTGCTCAAAAACGTCATTGTTTCTTATTCTAGGAAGTCTAAATTAAGTGTAAAATATGCCTAGGAGAGTCCCAATGAAAAAGATCAATATGGGTAGGTCCAACAAAATTTTAGGTATAGCCCCCATACAAAGATATACCCGGTTTTTTTAAGTTTTTGTATGAAAATTCAATTCAATGAGGTAGGGTAGTAAAATAGAACCGATCTTAAGGTTCATAAAGATTGGGAACAGGGTATTTTGCAGACGAGCATAATCGACTTCAGCGTTTTATCTTGTTTAATTTATATTTTCTGCACTGAGATACTTTGCACACTTCTAGATACATTTTGTATCTTAAGTATTAAAAAGTCATTTTGAGCTGTCTTTTTTTAAAATTTATCACAGGAGTTTTATTTACTCAAACACAATTTCATACAAAAATGTTAAAAAACCAAATTAATAAACGATTTTCTACAACATTTTAAGCAAAAAAAAAAAAATAATAATAATAATTAAAATTATTAATAAAAATGTGATATAAATAATAAACAAATTGCATAACTTGCAATCGTAAAATTCTTATTAAAAAAATAAATTAATTTACAACGACCTAACTCAACAATATTTCATAATCGAACCTGCACCAATGAGCTGTCTATCTGGCATTGCCGGAAATATCATTTGCAGTTCTAAGCGTTCTTTGGAATAAAAATTGAACATACGATTTCGCATTAGTTTAGCTTAAGAAAAAAAAATAAATAAAACAAGCAACGAACCAGACAATCATTCAATCGTTTTGTGGTCAATATAAACTGTCGCCTACTTGGCTTATTTTTTATTTACAATTTTTTTTTTTTGCAAACGTTTGCAAATCGATTTAAGCTGACACTGACACTTGAACAAGGTCACTACACACTGTGTTGTTGTGTTTACAATCAATTCAGTTTAATTGGGTAGTTGGGAAAATTTTGAAGTTCAAAAATGAGAAATTGAAATCTTTTTTTTTCCTAATAAATTTATTTTATTTTTTTTCGTACTGTCCGTCTGTCCGCCGAACTTTTTTTAAACTTCCCTCGTCAAAAAATGATTTATAACTAAAACACAATAAGAATATAAACAAAAAAAAGTTATACTTCCATTTGATTGCAGCATATATTGCAACAATTTGTTATAGCAATAAAATGTTGCTACTTAAGCAGCAACATGTTTTACAAAATTGAAAGGAAAATACGAGAAAAAAAATTAACCATTAAACAGTTTTACCATTCATAAATGTTGTTGCATGTTGTTTCCATAATTGTTGCACTTGAAATTGTGTCCAACGATTGTTATCGTCAATGTTATTGTTGTTGCCACTATTGTTGTTGTTGTTATTATTATTATTATTGTTGCTGCTGCTATTGTTGTTGTTCACAATGCCAACCAAAGCATTGACAACATTATCCTGTTGCTGTTGTGTTGTTGCAGCATTCGTTGTTGCTGCTGTTGCAGCTGCTATTAGATTATTATTTGGTGTTGTTGGATTATTGTTGTTGTTGTTAATAAGTAAATTTAGATTATTATTAGCTAAAATATTATTCGAATTATTCGAATTGTTGGTGCTCGTATTATTGGTATTATTATTTAAATTATTTGCAGCAACTGTTGCAACAACCGCTGCTGCTGCATTAACATTAACATTTGCTAAATGTTGCAAATGATGATGCAATAATTGACTTGAAGGCGGCAAATTAACAAGTTGACTATTATTTGTTAAATTATTTATGGTTTGTTGCAATTGTTGTTGTGCAGCAGCTGCTGCGGCTGCTGTTGTTGCAGCTGCTGTTGTGGTTGTTGTTGTTGTATTGTTTATAGCAACAACATTTTGCATTGTATTGCGTAGCATTTGATTATTATTATTATTGCTGTTTATATTCAAATTGTTGCTATTGTTGAGTATGTTGCTGTTGTTCATATTATTGTTGTTATTGCCATTTAAACTCATTGCAACATTGTTGCCGCCACCGCCGCCACCTAATAAATGTGGCAAATTGTGTACCACTTGCAATGGTAAACTACTTAAAGGCGGCAATGTGGGCGTGTTGTTTGGTGTTGTTGCATGTTGCTGATTTTGTTGTTGTTGTAAGCTATTAAGCAACTGTTGCGCATTTTGTTGTTGTTGCTGTTGCTGCTGATGTTGCAGCAATTGCAATTGATGCTGCTGTTGCTGTTGTTGTTGATTTTGATGTTGCAGCGTTGCATGTTGCTGTTGTTGCTGCTGCTGTAATGCCAATGGCGGCGCCGCCATTTGATAATCCATTCTCATATTTGAGTTCTTTGCTTTTCTTGGTTTTTTTTTTTAGTTTATTATAAATTTTTGTTGTTGTTGCTAATGTTTTTGTTGCTGTCTTGCGTTTATGTTGCCGCTTTAAGAAGCACAAATTTATGCATAAAACTTTTCACTTGCTTTTATTTATTTTTTTGTCTTTATGCAAAATTTATATTTATACATTTTTTTATTTAAATTTTTTAATTTTAAATTTTTTAATTTAAAATTTAATCTTTTGCACATTTTTCTTTAATTTTTTTTTTTTTTTTTTGCTTTTCTTAATTTTGTTTTAAGCTAAAAAGCTTTTATCGCACGCGCGCATTTTACACTTGTTTTACACATTTTTTTCTATTTTTTTTTTTTTTTATTATTTATTCTGTTTTCTTTTAGATAATTTTATATACAAACACACAACGCAAAAAAAGAAGATGACAATTATCTATATTCTGCTTTGAATATTTGCTTTTGCAATTCTCTTTTTTTCTTATTAGAATTTAGCATTCAATTACTCATTAAGCTCAGCAGCAAGATCGCGTGTGCGCAAAAGGAGAGAGAGAGAGAGCGCTGAAAAAGACGCGCACTTGCACTGTGAGCTTTTTTTTTCTAGTTAATATTCTAAGCGCATTCTTTTTTCTTTTTATGTTTCTCTATCGCTGCTACTTTTGTTGTTTTTGTTGTTTTTGCTTCTTCTTCTTCTTTTTTATCTATTTGCTTTAAGCTTATTGTTGTTCTTTTTGTATTTGTGTTTATAAATTGTTTATTTATTTATTTTTTTTCTTTTATTGTTTTTTGTTCTTTACATTTATTTGTTTTGGCTCAATTATTTGCATATTGTTGCTATCTTTTTTTTTTTTTTTTTGCTATATTCTTCTATTATTTTATTTTTTTTGCAAACTATTTTATAGCTGATCGGCGTTGTTGTTGTTGTTGTTGTTATTGTTGTGGTTTTTAGGGGTTCACTTGACGTTTTAAACGTTTGAGAAAAGTTTGACCTTGAATTAGCAATAAATGTGCATATTCTATTTATTATTATTTGTTGTTGTTGTTGTATGGTTTTTTATTCATCAGTCTAGTTTTTATTATTATTATTATTATTTGTTGTTGTTGTTGTGGTACTGTTTTTTCTATATATAAATTTATATAGAATGATTTTTAATGCACTTTTTTTTGTGGAAATTTTTAAAAAAGTAAATGTAAATGAGTCCATAAATTACACAGGTCTGCACGGATTTTTTTATTTGATATCAGAGTGATTTCCGACGTATTTTTGTGCGCTGAACACGAATCTGAAGTCGAAAATGCCTATCACGTCATGATTTTGAGAGAAGTGGGGGTAAAGACACCAAAAAACGCGTTTTTGGGTGTTTTTACCCCTAATTTTCTCTGAAACCTGACGTGCTACAGACTTCAATTTGTGCTTAAATTAAAGCTTGGTTCTTCCCCTACAAAAATCATGTAGGATAGTTTAAAGGAAAAATTCATAGTTTTGAAAAAAAATGGTTTGTATGAGCTCTGCTCAATGTAATTAAGTAATTTGCATTTTCATCATAATCACTAGGAATAGCAAGGTTAAAACCATTTTTTTCAAAACTATGAATTTTTTTTTTTAAACTATCCTACATGATTTTTGTAGGGGAAGAACCAAGCTTTAATTTAAGCACAAATTGAAGTTCTGTAGCACGTCAGGTTTCAGAGAAAATTAGGGGTAAAAACACCCAAAACGCGTTTTTTGGTGTCTTTACCCCCACTTCTCTCAAAATCATGACGTGATAGGCATTTTTCGACTTCAGATTCGTGTTCAGCGCACAAAATCGGAAATCACTCTGATATGAAATAAAAAAAAAAAAAGTGAATTTTGCAGACCTGTGTTATAAGAAATTTTTTATATTAATAACTTAGGTAATTTTTTTGTTTTATAATTAAATTCAGTAAATATTATTATTTATTTTAAGTGTGGTTTGGGTTTTTATTTATTTTTTTTATTTTAATTTAATTTATTTAAAGTTTTTTTTTATTATTTTATTTTTTTTTTTTAAATATTTTTTGTAAATTTAAATAATTTGCTTACTATATTTTTTTTATTATTATTATTATTTTTTTTATACAAATTTAATAAATATTTTTTTTTTTTTTTTTTAAATTTTATTTTTTATTATTTTATTTTATTATTTTTTTTTTTATTTTTTTTTTGTAATATTTATAACATTGCTGTTTCTTTTTTTTTCCTTTGAGATCTTCCAATTTCACATAAAAAATATATATTTCAAACTTGAGTATCTAAATTACACAAATTGTATAGAATCACTTGTATCTTAAGATTAGCGCGAAAATAGTTGCAGATACAAAGCATAAAATACTTTCTGCGTTAAGAAGTTTAATTAAAATATATTATTTTTTTTACAATTTCACTTTCGTTGGGAAAATCCTAAACTGTTCAAGCTGAAATGCAATTTTTTTTTAAAGTTTTTTAATTTTTTTGAACCGTAACAGAATTAAAAAGCGAACCGGTGTCGCCGGATTGCGAACGAAGAGTGAACGCGCGGCGTTTGTTCATAGACCAAAAGCCCAAAAACCCCAAAAAAACAAAACAACAAAAAAAAGACAACTCAAACCAAAACAAGTAAAAAAAAACGCTCGCATCCGCATGAGCTGAACTGAGCGCAACGTAATGTGGCGGCTGACTGCGCAGTAGCAGAGCAGCAGACAACTTGAAGCTCGAATTAAACCTGATAGTAACACAGCAACGAAAGCAACAACAACGACAACGAAAGCATCAAGTAATTTAAAAGCAAAAGTCAAAAAGCCAAAATATAATAAAAAAAAAAAAACCGAAAACTATAAAAACAAAGACAAATGCAAAGAAAAGAGATAGATAGATGTAGAGTAGAGTAGAGACAAATACAAACGCAAACGATATTTTTTGCATTGCGCTTTTTACTTTCTTTCGCTTTTTTTTTTTTTGATGATTTGAGGCAAAAAGACAAAAAGGCAGACAGACGGACAGACCATTTGCTGCAAATGCTTCCTCGTCGCCGTTATGTTTGTTGTTGTTGTTGTCGTCTTCGTTTTTGCTTCGTGTCTGCGGTGGCGCTCATTTTTCATTTCTTCATTTCTTCGTGTTTGTCTTTTATTTTGTTGTTGTTGTTGTTGTTCCTTTTCTTGTTATACTGTGGCGTATACTTAATTCGTATTTTATTGTTGTTGTTTTTTTTGTTGTTGTTTTTATTGTTATTGCATGCGGAAGCGCGTTTCATGTTCGCATTAGTTTTGCAGCTTTTCCACGGTTTTTCATTGCAGTTGACGCAGTTGACGCAGACGACGACGACGACGTCAACAGCGCTGCTTTGATTACCTGTGTGGTTTTATTTTGAGCACAATTATTTCGCTTATTGTGCGAGCTTTTTTCGAGTTTATTTCTTTTGAGTTGAGTGTAAAATTAAGTATTTGAGTGAAATGAGTATTTAGAGTTTCATCGAATGATCATTTGTTTTTTTTTAAGATCATAAGGAAATATATTTTCAAAGCTTCGTCGTTATAAATAAGTCGGTCACCTGTCCATACACATATGCGTCGTACGAGTCTAACAATTTCAAAGACTCGAAAATCAGAGACATAAGAGTCCTCGAGCGATACCACTTTGTTGAATTTTTATGACATATCGTAAAGGCATTCAATTCGTTATGGATAACACCCACCCACTACTTTGGTTCAGATCGAAAAATATGTGCTTAAAAATGATCGCGATTCCAAACTAGCTTAACTTTTTTATATAAACAAATTTTTTTAGTAGGTACTTATCTAAGAAAGACCGAAGACAGGATGTTAATATATGTAGTACAAAAGCACTTAAGACTAGAAACAGTGTGTTTCTTCTTACACTCCTTAAGCGTTAGTAACTTCAATTTGATGTACATTTAATGCAATTTTAAGCTTACCAAAATGAATGCATAAAAAAATGCAACAAATTTAAACGCAATACAAGACATGAAAGCACTTTTAGCAGAACATAACAATTATATAAGGATGACGCGATTTATGCTTACCTGAAATGAGAAATAAAGAAAAAGAAAATACATTAGAAAATGAATTGAATATAAGTAAATACGCATATAAAAAAAATATCAATAACACAGGACGACACCGAAAATGATTCAAGCATCGGACTAAACCAATTTTATATACAATATTTTTCATCATTGAGCACGAATCTGGTCTTTAAAATTTTCCATCACGACGACATTTTGAGCAGATGAACCTGAGGTAATAGAAAACCCGAACTATGCTTAAATTGAAGCTTGGAAGAGCAGGGTCGATAAAACCCGACATCAATATTTAGTATGTGCGATATATGTAACAGACAGAAGGAGGCTAGAAAGGACCCAAAAAATATATATAAATTATTGATCAGCATTGGAAAAGGAGTCGAACTAGCTGTCCTGTCCGTCTGTTATGCTTTATGAAAACGATTATTTCGAAGACTATAAGAGAAAGAGCTTCCTTATTTGAAACTTAAACTCTCCTTAGCCATTCTTTAATCTCAGTTTTGGGGTACCCTCTTACAAATCGAACCCAAAATTTTGATTATGTTTCCTATTCTTAATTTAGTATAAATTGTGCCTATCATAGTCCCAATGAAATAGACTAATATGGGTAGAACCAAAACATATTTTAGGCATAGCCCCCATACCAGTATACCCCTTTATTAAATTTTTGTAGTAAAATCCAATGGAATGGGGCATGGTAGTACGGTAGGAATTAACTTAAGGTATATAAAGTTTGGGTACAGGGTATCTTGCAGTCGAGCATACTCGGATTCGGCGTTCTTTCTTGTTTTTACTTTTTTTTTTTTTTACTTTTTCTCACCGTTTTATTTTTTTTTGTTTTCGGTAATCTTAAATATATGGACGATGACTTTCGACTTTTCATATATAAATGGGTTGAGCAATGATATAGAAAAGAATTTGTTTTTTAAAAATAATAAGAATGTAGTAATAAAAGTGTGGAGATTTTAAGTAATTCCGGGCTTTCTCGAACCTGCTCTAGTAACGAAAAATTCAAGCTTCATTTAAAGCCTGATTCGGTATTACTATCAACTCAGGTTCATCAAAAACAGTCTAAAACAGTGCTATTTGAGTTATTAAACTAATTATCCTCAAAATATCGTCGTGATGATAAATTTTGAAGACCAGATTCGTGATTGACAGATCAGCGATGAAAAATCTATAAGATAGGCATAGTCCGATGCTTAAATTAAAAAAAAAAAAAAAGAAAGAACCCAGAAAGGGTGTTTGCCTGATAACACCACCCCCCCTCCACAATCTTTAAATACCTTTTAATGTTTTTTTTTTTATTCCCTAAATCTATTTTTTTTATTTTTTAAAAAAAAATTTAAAAAATTGGAAAAATTTTTTTTTATTTTTTTTAGTCCCCCTTTTTTTTTTTTTATTTTAAAAAAAAAAAAAAAAAAAAAAATTAAAATTTAAATTTTAAAAAAAAAAAAAAAAAAAAAAAAAAAAAAAAAATTTAAATTAATTTTAGGGGTAAAATTTAAAATATTTTTTTCCTTTTCAAAAAAATAATAATTATTTATATAAAAAAAAAAAAAAATAAATTTAAATTTAAAAAAAAAAAAAAAAAAAAAAAAAAATATAAAAAAAAAAAAAAAAAAAAAAATTTATATTTAAATTAGTATTCCCAAAAAAAAAAAAAAAAAAAAAACAAAAAAAAAATAAAAAACAAACGGGAAAGGGTATAAAATTTTTTAAAAATAAAAACTTATATATTCCCCAAAAAAAACCTTTTTATAATCAAAAAAAAAAAAAAAAAAGCCGGGGGGGCGAAAAAAGGAAAAAAAAAAAAAAAAAAATAAAAACCCCTTCAAATCCCCACCAAAAAAATATATAAATAAAATATCTTAATTTTCCCCTCTTTTCCTTCTCCCCTTTTCTAAAAAAAAAAAAACCAAAACCTTTAAACATTAAATAAAAAAAATGTCATATTTTGTCGACCTGTGTGATTAATTATTGCAATTTAGACCACCCTCAGACAGACATATCGTATGTATGTATGAGACAGACACATGATATGTATATATGTACGCCAATGTTCAACGCCCGCTGAATGTGTATAAAAACAACCCACAGCTGTAAGGTTATTTTTTTAATATAATACGTTATTTTTTTTTTTTTTTTTGGTAAGGAGAAATAAACAATAAATTAAAAGTTGTTTTATTAGATTGACTTTTTGTTAAAACTAAAAAATTAAAAAAAAAAAAAACAAATAAAAATAAAAATAAACATGAAATTTCTTTAAGGCACATTTTGCGCACGCCCACAACAACGTGAATAGCTAAGCTGTTTAGTTGCCGTTTTTTTTTTGTCATTGTTTGTAGTTGTTGTTGTTGTTGTTGTTGTTGTAAAGATGTTAATAGCTATAAGCAGCGTGAGACTGTTAGAAAGAGTTAGTTTATGCACTTCGAATAAAATAAAGAAATGAAAGATTTCAAACAAAGAAAAATTTTGATAAAAGTTCATAATTTCTTTGTAAATTTATTTTATTTTTTATTTATTTAATAAATTTTTTTTTGTTTTTTTTTTTTCTTAAATTTTTGCTATTGTTCCTTTTTTTTTTTTTTTTTGGTCGAACTTGGCTCAATAAAACGTGCAAATTTGTTATTTCGTGCAGCTTGGAAATTAAAAAAAATGCTTAACATAAATTTTCTTTTGTAAAAAGTTAAATTTCTGATAAACAGAATTTCTATTCGAAATATTGTTTTTTTATAAAGCTTTAAAAACCCCTGTACCAATGGACTCTTCTTAATGTTTTTTTTTTAGTAATATACAAGAATTTTTCAAGGACCCTTATGGGATAATTCCATTTAAATATCTTCTCGGCTTAAAATAGACCACTTCCTATTTTTACCAAAGAGGCACAATAGACTAGCGAAGTTTTTAAACATTTCATATACAGAGGTGTCATAAAAAATCTCTTTTCTTTTTCTTGAAATAATGAATATAATTCACAGTTAGTTCAAACATTATTTAAAAAAAAAAAATATAATAATAAACTTATTGTGAATTATTTCATTGAATTTTAGAAGAGATTTAAAACCAACCAAAAGATATTTTTATGTTAAACCCATATTATACACTAAATGTAATTTTTTTAGTTCTTTCATTTCATCATTTCAATAAAAAAATTACAGAAAAGAAAGTCGAAATACCAAAATATATTGTACCAAAAAAAAAAAAAAATGTTTTGCATAAAATTTTAGTATGAGTTAATGGGAATTTGAGTTATTAAATAAATCAGCGAAAATCAAACAAAATAAGCATCTAAAAAAATCTAAAACATTTGCATTGACTTTGCTGCTTGCCAAACATAAATCAGTAAATAAAAAAAAAAAGAGAAAAAAACCGCAGCAAATCTAATCAAAAGGATGCATATTCGTGTCCATTTCGGCATATGTCCATTTCGAACAAAACAGCTGAATAATCACGAACAAAAGTGCAACAGCAAAAGACAAAAAAAAAAAAAAAAAACAAAATCAAAAATGACGTTCATATTTGTTCAAAAAATGGCACAAAGATTTCAAAAGAAGGCGACCTAAAAATGTTACAAAAAAAAAAAAAAAAAAAAAAAAAAATAAAAAAAAAAAAAGAATTCAATGAAAATTTTGGCAAATGCATTTTAGGCGCATTATCAAATTAGTTTGTAGCTTTGGATTTTTTTTTTCCATTTTTAAGGTCAAATTAAATTTAGTTCAAAATGGAAAGGCTATTAATTTTGACAGAAACGCTTAAAAAGTAAAATAAAGCTCATAGAATATATGGTAAATAACTCTTCAGCTCAATCTGTCTGCTACTTTTCCAATGCAAAAACATTCTTAAAAAAAAAAAAAAAATATATTTATATATCATTTTCAGACAACAGTTGTTTGGGCATATCAATTGATATTTTTACGCCTTAAATAAACATAAAATTATACTTAACTGTAGAAAAATAATATTGAGAATATTAGTTAAAGTGTTAAATTAGAAATTAAACGTATTAATTTAAAAGAAATTGTAAAAAAAAAAAAAAAAAAAAATGTTTTAAAAAATTTTTAATTGTGATTAGCTTTTATTTTGAGGAATCCATATTTTTATCTGATTCATCACAAGATAACACTCGGCACACATTACAAGCTTAAAAAACTGTTTAAAAAATGTCTGCATTTATTAAAAAAAATTTGTTTATTTTTAACTAACATCGACGTGACGAATCGATCTAACCGTGTCCGTCTGTCTGACGATTTATTTAATTAAGAAAAGAGACTACACAAATTCGAATGCTGCCTTAACATTTTGATGACTTTTCGACTGATATGGCAAAATTTCGATGATCAGAATTAAAAATGGGCGTAGGGACGGCAATTCCGCGGCATCCCGTGGGTTCCACTGGGTCTCGATACCTTTTAAGTACGAAATTGAATATTTTTATATATGTATGTTATAATACTTTTTTACCTTTAAGCTTTTTAATTAATAAATCAAAACACAATCGGAAACCAGTGGGACCCAGGATCCCGTTCTAACGCCCATCTCTAATTAGAATTTATAATTTTTATATTAAATATATACATTCTAAATTTAAATTAATAAATTTTGGTCTAGCTACCATTGAAATCTCTTCGACTTAGCTGAGAGCTCAATATATCTTTATGATTAATATGTATCCACCCACACTTTCTTGAAAAAATATTTATGCTTAAAAATTTTATAAAAAAAAAATTAAAAATGTATTTCAAACTGGCGGATACCCGGCGTGTGCTACTAAGTTATATGGGCGTTTTGGCTGCTCTTTGGGCTGCTCTTTCGACTTTTTTTCCGTTTTTTGTGCAATTGCAGTTCTTTTTGATGGCATTTTTACTTTAAAAAAAAAATAAATATGTTGGGGGTAACAAAAAAACCCACTAAAAAATACCAGTTTGATTGGGGCACGCTGCAATCACCTGATTTTTTGTCTTTGTTTTTCAATTGCAGCGAATCCACAGTCTTTTGGGGCTAGTATAATAAAAACATATAAAAAGGCTAAACATTTTGGTATGTAAAAATTAGAAAATCGACTTCTTCAATGAATCGAATGTGCCGAATGCATTGTTTTAGTAGAATTTTAAATTACTTGCATTGTTGCCTTTCAAATGAAACCGGTTTGGAACTCATCGGTTTAATGGTTTCAAAGTCTATAGCGGACATAGAAACATTTTTATTATTTTATGTATTTTTTAATAGATTTTTTTAATAATTTTTTTTGTTTCGCCCTAAATATCGAGAAATTTTTCAGCATCGACAGCATGTTTAGTTCAATGTATTCGTAATAAATAAAGATTGCGGAAATTAGAGCAGTAGAAATCTGCAAAAGATCTTAAAGATTCGTTTACATCCCCAAAAAAAAAAAAAATTAATAAACGCTTCAATTTAAACTAATTCCGTTCAATATTTTCATTATTTCGAATACAAAAACTATTGAATTAAATTAAAAATAAAAAAAAACCAACCTGAACTTGATGGCTGAAATCGCGCTTTTAAACTATTTAAATGATTCTGATGTTCATTGGCAATAACTGCTGCGGCAACAACAGCATTGGCCACATGTTGCACTGAGGATGGTACACCATTATTTGCATTATTATTACCAGTTCCAGTTGCTGCGTTGCCACCACCTGCACCTCCACTACCACCATTTCCATTTTCATTTCCAGCGCCGCCGCCGCCTCCACTATTCGACGCTGCTGCTGCATTACAATTTGTTGCTGGTGTTAGATTTCCAGGCGTGCTTGTTGCATTAGCGCCTGTAGTTGCCTGTTGCTGTTCTATTGCTGCAGCGGCATGCATAAAATTTCGCTGATAATGTGAATTTTCATTGTAAAGACGCTGATAGCAGGACAACGTTGGAATATTCCATGAATTATTTGTTTTATAATGAAAATTGCCAGTGCCAAAAATTGAATGCGCATTTGATGTATTCGATGAAGCAACAGCAGCTGCAGCGGCGGCAGCTGCAGCTGAAGAGCTCAAGGAATGACTGAGTGCTGAAAGCTGTGCTGCGTGTGCGTGATGTTGTTGATGTTGTTGTTGTTGCTGCTGCTGTGGTTGATGTTGTTGGTGTTGTGACTGCTGTGTTGTTGCTGTTGTGCATGATGCTGTTGTTGTTGCTGTTGATGATGATGGTGCGGTGGCGTTTGTTGGTGTTGCTGTTGTTGGTGTTGTTGTTGCTGATGTAAATGTTGTTGCTGTTGTTGCATATGTTGTTGTTGTTGTTGCTGCTGTTGTAAATGATGTTGCTGCTGCTGTTGTTGTTGCTGCTTTGCTGTTGTTGTTGTTGTTGTTGCTGTTGATGTTGCTGCTGCATACTATGCGCCCAATGCGCTGTTGCACTTTGTTGCGTATTACTCGATTTACCCGAATCATTGCTACTAACGCTGCTCCTTTGATTGTTTTCCATTGTTGAATTTGACATTTGGCTGCCATCGTTGCCGCTGTCACTATTTGAACTGCTGCTACCACCACTACCACTGTTGCTTGTATTATTATTATTATTGTTGTTGTTATTGCTGCCGCTACCACTGCCACTATTTGCACCACCACCACCAGCTGCTGCTGCTGCTGAATTAAGATGTTGAAAATATTGCGAAAGTGCACTATTTGCCTGCTCCTGAAAGAAGCCTGCACACGAACTGCCACCTTCTGAAGACATTTTCGGTATCTTTTTTTTTTGTAGTATTTCACTTGTAGATTTTATTTATTTATTTTCTTTATTTTTGATTTTCAATAATTTTGCACATTTTTATTTCGTCGTTTTTTGAGTTTTTGTTTCCACTTTTTTTGGTCTTTAGTTAAGATTTTGAGATTTGATATTTTTCTATGTTTTTTAATCTCAACAAAATTTGCTCATGTTTGCCCATATCTAAAAATTGTGTGCTTTCATTTTTTGAATATCAGAATTAGTATTTTTTATTTTTTAATTGATTTTTTTTTTGAATGCACAGATATAGCTAATGATTTTTTTTAAGGTGATTGATAATGATACAGTGTTCTGTTTTGTATAATTTGGCGCTTAGTTTACAAATAAATTTATAATTAGAAATAAAAATTATTAAGAATATTTTAGAAAAACAAAATAAATCGATTTTGATTTTCGCATTTTCTATTTTCGACAAATCGATTAATTTTAAAGCCATTGTGAAACCGAATTTCGGAACAGCCCCAAACAATTTAAAGTTTATACAAAGAATGAAACAGACAAAAGAAGACGTTAAGAACCCGTTATGTTATATGTAAATTATTTTTTACCATTGAAATGTGAGTCGATATAGCTCTGGATTTCTTCCGTCCGTCCGTCTGCCCATCCGTTCTGTTGAGACAGTCGGTCTCGATGGGATGGGAATCATTAAACTTGAAACAAAATATTTTTCTTATCCAATTTGAGCAGATGGCTCCCATGAAAACCTATAGAAAATTTAGTATCTTACTATGGCTTATCTTAGAATGTCTAAATTTGATGCTTTAATTTTAAGCTGAAACCCGCATCTAAATTTGGTCAAATAAAAATAAACTTCTTGAAAGTTTTGTGATTTTGTTTTAAAATGAATTAATAAAATGTAAAACTTTGCATGCATTTAATGAAAATGCAAGAATGATATAAAATTTATGGAAACAAATAAGAAAAGGCATTTCGATAATTATTTATTTTGTGACCATAAACTTTATTTGCCAAATGATATTCTAATATTTTATTTAGTAACTCATAAACTCTACAACAAAAAAAAGAAGCTATTTTATTATATTTTTTTTTTGTTATTTATTTAAGAAAATATATTGGGAGTATGTGTTCGGGACGTATTCTAAAAGATGTTAATAGCAGTTGCATTAAATTACAGTAAAAGCTTGAAACTAGGCTCTCGGTGCAAGTTTGGAGATTGTAGCAAGAATTGAATCTTCGATCTCATAACGCTTTAATGGAACATTCCGTAAATGTCCGATTTTTCTTTTATTATTAGTAGGGTATAATTTTGCTTTGTCATTTTGCAAGCGAATCAAATTAGATTAGAACACCGAACTGACTTAATTCGATTCATTTCGCTATACAATGTGCGTACATCATAATTTTTTTATTTTACAGGGACTTCCCCGAACTTTATTTTCGAAATTCATGTAATTCTTCACAAGAAAATGTGGTCTATAGAAACGCATGTGAAAGAAAGGTGCACATATTGAGTTCAAAATTGTCAAAAATAATAAGTACTGAGTACATGAGTAGGTGAGAAAAATTTGTTTGTTGCAAGAATCGGAAATTCAGAAAAAGTCAAATATTTGGGAAGGCGAAATTTCAAAAGCGTTCTACAGACACGCTTAGTTAAGAAGTTTCAGCAACTTATTCTCCAGAAATTACTACTTCCAAATAAAGCTGTTGTAAACTTCATAGGAAAATATGAAACGAAATGAGTAAAATCTTGAATTATTCGAGTGCTTTTAGAGCTAGTTTGCTACCAACTATTACATTTTTACCGAAAGAACTTAAACTCCCAATATTAAAAATTATTTCTAAAAATTTCAATGCATAAATTGCAAAAAATAAATTATTTTGATTTTTTTTTTAAATTAATTTTTATTTATTTTAATATTCATGCTTTTCACAATCTTCACGCGTGTAAGTTTATTAGTTCCAAAGAAAAGAAGTCGGACGAATTGATCTTGCCAATCTTTCTGTCCTTGAGTCATGCAATGTAATTATTGCTCATAAAACTTTTACAAGAACTAAGCAGATTCAAATCTCTTGTAAAATTCAATATATTAATTTATATAATTCACAATTAGTTTAAACTTTATTTATAAAAAAGTGTAAGTATGATGTATTTATTTTTTAAATAATGTTTGAACTTATTGTGAATTATATGCATTATTTTATTGAATTTTAGAAGATATTTGAAACCAACCAAAAGAGATTTTGTGATATACTGCTGTACATATATATCAATTTATATATGTAGCAGACGGACAGACAGACAATTTGTTTCGTTGAAAAAATTATGTTAGAAAATTTTTAATGAATTTTTTTTAATAAGAATTGTAAATTATGGTAATTATTTTATATACAATTTATTTGTTATATTGATAGTGTAGGCTCCCATATAAATATTTCGGATATTAAAATACTTAAACGAATCTTGGTAAAAATTAATATAAAATCTTTCTAAAACTGGCATATGTAGCTAATCCATAATTTAATATGCCTTTGTATATTTTAAAAAGGTATCCTAAAAATGTATCTATAAGATACAAATTCCAAAAAAAAAAGTTTTTCCTTTAATAAAACTTACACGTGCTACTTCTATGCTACTCAAAATTTTTATATGTATTAATTGACTTCTTTATTATTTTATTTTTAAAAAATTTTAGTATTATTCGAATTTTGTTGTTTTAAAAACAAAAAAATGATCGCAATTTACTTCGAAAAAAAAAATTCTCTTTTAATACCTTTTCTTATTTTTCGTTTGCAGTTTGAAATGTTTTCATAGTTTCGATGTTTATTGTCTTTATTTCATATATTTATGAATGTGAATGTGTATTAAGAGAGTAAAAGATTTTGATAGAAAGATGTTAAGTAGTTGTTGTTGTAGAGTAGATAGAAATGAAAAGGCGATTATAGTTTGATTGTTCAGTTAATAAATATATATATATAAAACTATTTAAACTGTTTGAAATTTGATCCATAACTTTGGCGACGTTGAATTTTTAATTTGCACAGAGATACAATATAGTAGAGCCCGAGTACTAAAGTGCAGAAGGAATTAATTATTTATTTAAATTTCAGAAAAAAAAAAATTATTCATATTAATTCATTTAGTTCAGACGTTCTTGTTGTTGTTGTTGCTTTTTGTCTACAAAACTAGACGTCGATGATTTTATTTTTTAAACACAGCTTATAGCACTAATATTTTATTTTTTTTTATTTATTTTTTTTTTTTAGGTTAAATTTTATTATTTTTTCAATGGAAAATTTATTTCACAAATACACACACACAAAGTAATAAATTTTATATTTTATATTTTCACTAGAAAATTGCGTATTGAAAAATTAATATTTTAATTTATTTTATTTATTTTTTTTAAAACGTGCACAACTAATTTTTTTATTATATATTTTTTTTTATCTTGAAGAAAAGTTACACCAAACTATTTTTATTTTTATTTATATTTTTTAGGTCTTATTATTTTATTTTTATTTTTAATATTTTTATTTTTTTTTTTTTTTTATAATCAAGAAAGAGACTCACTGCTGCGTTTGTAATTTTACAAAGACGCAATCACACTTAAAGTCAGTGCGCAATTTTCTTAAAAGTATTTTATACTTTTATTTTTATTTTTATATATATAAATATTTTATACAATAAATTTTTTTTTTATAGTTTTATTTATTTATTTAATTTTTTATTTTTCCTTTAATATTATTTCACTTTTGAAAAATTTTTGGAAAACCGTACGCGACGCGTCTTGAGACCAAGTTTAACTCTGTTCAATTCGACGTCGACAAATAACAAATTTCCTCTATGCCCGAGCAATGAGACGAGACGACGCGATAAAAATTGTTGCAGTGTATTTGCCGTGAGAACGTTTTGCAAACGAATGCCGGCCGCGGCTCAATACAAAACAGCGTAGAGCTGAAAATCCGTAACGCTGCGCTGCACTGAAGCGTTCTGCTAAATGCCAAAAGCAAAGTTAAGTCGTTAGCGTTGCAGTCGTTGGGGTATTTCTCATTGCAAATGCAACAACAACAATTCTAAATAATTATGAACTGCGCAGTTAAGGGCCGTTTGCTGCGCTGCTGCGTCAACGTCATTTGTATTTAAGCAGCGCAGTAGGCAGCAGCGCAATGAAACGCTTTACAGGGCGTATGATGAATATTGTGTATGGGTTTATTTTTAATAGGTAATTTTCTTTTTTATATTTTTTTTTTTTTTTTAAAACTATAAATATTTTTAATTATATAAAATGTCACCAAAGACTTGAAAAGAATTTATTTATAGCATCAATCTGAGTGACAAATTAGTTTCTTTGATAAACATTTTTTAAATTTTTATTTTAAAACTTGTTGCAAAAAATTAAATCTTTAAATAATCTTTACTCAAAAGAAATAATGAGATACGATATATGGATACTATTGATTTTGCAGTTTATGGGTTTTTTTAAAGTATCAAAAAATATCGATTATTTAGATTACCGAATCGATTCTATAGAGTATTAAAAAATAATGATTATAATTGTTTTTTAAAGTACCGAAAAAAATCGATGGTGTCTATTTTAAAAGTATAAAAAATTTTATGTAGTATCGATTTTTTAAAATATCGATTTTTAAAGAGTTGAAAAATATCTATACTATTTTTTAAAGTATCGTAGAAATATCGATACTTTCATTATAATTTTTATCGAAAATATTGATACTATTTAGAGTATCAAAGTATCGAAAAATATCGATACTATCGATTTTTTAAAGTATCGAAATATATCGATTTATTTAGTATCGATTCTATCCATGATTGGAACAATCGAAAATAGTGATACTATCGAATTTTTTAATGTATCGAAAAATATCGATAGTATTGATATTTTAAAGTATCGAAATACATCGACGGTATCGATTTTTTTAAAGTATCATTTAAATATCAATAGTCTTCATTTTTTTAAAGCATTGAAATATATCGATAGTACCGATACTATGCATTATTTGAACAATCGAACAATAGTGGTACTATCAAAATTTTTAATGCATCGAAAAGTATCGATAGTAATGATTTTTTAAAGTAGTATCGATTTTTTTAAGTATCGAAAAATATCGATAGTATTGATATTTTAAAGTATCGTAAAAGTATGGATAGTATCGATTTATTAAGTATCGATATTATTCATTATTTGAACAATCGAAATATCGATACTCTAAAATATTTTAGATTATTATTTTAAGATTATCAATATCAAGACTTTATCATACACAACTTCTTATTGGTCCATTTTTTTCATTTAATAGTTGAGGAAAAGAATCTTAATGTAATTTTTCATTGGGTAACACCAAAAGCGTATAAAAATATATACATATACTCGTATATAAAAAAAAAAAACACAATAATAATTTTGAATGCAATTTTTTTTAATTTATAATAATTTTGTTCATTGCGACACGCTATCTACTATAGCTATCTGTAGCATATATTTACAAATTATTTTCGCATACAAATCAAACTGAAATGCGTATAAAAATAAAATCAATTTGCAAACAAACTTAAACGATTTAATCGTTTATAAACCAATACAAAAAGTGCTACCGCGTAATTCTATA
Source organism: Leucophenga varia (assembly GCA_018903435.1). Taxonomy (NCBI): domain Eukaryota; kingdom Metazoa; phylum Arthropoda; class Insecta; order Diptera; family Drosophilidae; genus Leucophenga; species Leucophenga varia. Next base: position 345,781 of record JAEIFJ010001868.1, read on the forward strand.
GAATTATGCCGCCATGCAGTGAAGCTACTCATCATCATCATCATTTTCAATATTTTCATCAACGTTAAATTCAACAGCAGGCAGCGCATTTAGCGACTACAACGACGACGACGACGTCAACTTCAAACAGATGCGATGCAAAGAGAGAAAAGTCATCATTAAAAAACAAGCAACAGAGACGGAAAAAGTCACGCGGATTTCAATATGACCTAAAGCCCACTGTCTAGCAATGTTCTAAGCACGTGTTTTCGACACACACCGGCTGCACACACACACACACCAATATATTCCACTAACTCACACAGTTAAATGCAGAAATTCAGGCACTTGTACATGTGCACACTGCTGTGTGCTGTGCTGTGCTGTGTTTCGTTACTCACAGTCGTATTCGTATCTAGCTTTTTGTATTAAATATTTTTGTATCTATTGGATGCACTACGCTGGCTTATTTATGATTGTGACATATTTGCGCTTTTTCCTTCTACACACAAACTCATGGAAAATAGTCAAAATGTGCATAGAGACATATGTACATGGTGTGTGAATGAAAGTTGTGTGTGTTGTGTATTTTTAGAAGGGGGCTTTTTGGTTTTGGTTTAGGTAAGTGTGCAAAGTTTGATTAGCGCGGCTACTACGAATAATTTTTATTGTAGATAGTGTGAGGCTATACCAATGTTTGATGATATTATTTATTGTTTTATTAATTAAACAATTGATATTATTTGTACATAGTACATATTTAGTGAAATAAAATACAAAAATACATAAAGAATTGTATCTAAGAGTTATAATATTTCAAATTGCATTTAGATACTTGAGGCAGCAAACGTGGTATATATTAAAAATTTTTTTTTAATTAATTTTAAAAAATAAAGGTTATTGGAAAAAAGGTAGTGCAAATTTGGTTAAAAAATAGCATTATAATTGTATATTAGTGTTATATATTGTATATTAGTGTTTGTAAAAGTGTTTACAAAAAAAATCATTTTCTGTGATTTTTTCACAGTGATTTTATATTCAAAATGTCACACTGCAACTGAAAGTAGTGATTTGCAATTTTCTTGCTCCTCAGTGAACATGTTCATTTAGCGCCGATTTTTTGTATCACTCTTCGCGAACAGTTTAGTAATCGCAGATTTATTTTTCACGAACTGCGCTTCAATCGCTGTTTGCAGTCACTGCTTTAGCAGTAGATAATCACACTGCGACTTTTCAGCTTCATTTAAAAAAAAACATAACTTGTAAATACAAAATTCCAATTCTCAAATTCCAAATTTTTTTTTGTGTTTAGCATGGAAATAGGAAAGATCTGATTTTTCTATTTAAAGAAACCAGAAAAGTTTTTCATACAAAATTTAAAAAATTGATATTTTATTGTGACGATCATAGTCCATACTAAATTTATAGACACTAGAGTAATAGGCAGACGGCGATTTTTGGAATCAAAAAGATTAAGTAATTAACTTTTTAAATAAATTCTTATAATCTTATAATTCTCAAACAGTTTAAATATTAACATTTCTGCATGATGTGAGATGTCAATAAGGAACGTGAAAAATTAACTTTTTGATGTACCACATGAACCAAAACGAAACCACTATATTGATATGCTTAAACTGTTTGAGAAATATAAGATTATAACCATGATGCAATTATGCCAGGTGAAGTACTCCGGCAATCTTTGGTTACATAAATTTAACAACTCAGTTTTTGGTAAATTATATGTAATTCCACCACGAAAGGCGATGAGAAATTTTGAGAAAGAGTTAGTAAGCAAACATTATATTTTCTCTACTTTTGCTTCGGTTGGTTTGGTACTTTTAATAAAATATTAATTTTTTTAATTAAAATATATTCACACTACAAAAACTTAAAACAAAGTTGAGGAAAAATTTAAAATTTTGAAAATCAAGAAGCAGAAAAATTGACATTGACATAAGGTGAAATTATATAAATTCACCATAATATGCGTATTCAACAAAATTTGTTAGCAAATTAGAAAGGAGTGGAGCAATATGTTATCTGGAATATTTATTACATGTTTATAAAAATGTATTTCAAAAGTAAATCACTAATTTCGAAAATGTAAAAATGCTTAATACACGTGGTGAATGTCCAAAGCTAAAAAGGTTAAAAATTAGCCATTAAATAAATTAGGGCAAAATAATTTTTCTTGTGAAACAGATCTTGTTAAAACACTTAACTAATTAATGAGTTCATATAAAAATGGGCTAATATGAAAATTATTTTTGTTTGTTATTATTGAATACAATTACAAATGATCAAAGTGATATAAAAAATTTGCTGAATCGGTAAATGTTTGAACACAATTATTGAATTTCTTAACTTGAATGTAAAACTTGAGAAAAAATATAAAAAAATATTTTTTATTTATTTTTATTAATTATTTTTTTTATTATTATGTTTTTCTTACATTTATATTCCATAAATAATTAAATTAATTGTCTCTTTTTTACAATGCAGTGCAACCAATCAAATATGCGCTTATTATTTGCCTTATTTTCTAGAACTAATTCAATTAAGGCATTCGATAAGTCAATTGAAAGAGTACAAAAAAAAAAAAACGAATGCTTGTCTTTTCGTATGAAATTGTTAATTAAATTTATTATATTTGTAGGTAAATTACGATATATCGATTACCGATTACAAGTCTGTTTGTTTTTTTTTTTGCTTAATAGAAAAACTATGGAAACGCTTAGAAGAAAAGTAAAAGTATAACATTTTCAGCAATCTTCAATCGGTATTTAATTTCATTTAGTACATAAAATTAATAAAACAAAACTTAATCTAAATTCTTATTAGATCCCAAATAAATTATTTGTAATTTATATGAATAAAGAAGGAATGATATATAAAAAATTAATCATACGCGCTGTGTTGCTATGGAATAAAAAAAATTGTATTCTTTTTGTCAAAAAAAAGTATTTAATAAAAAAAAAATATATTAGAAGCAACGCCGCAGTAGCAGCAAGAGCAGCAACAAGTGACAGCACAGTTGGCAGCGCACAGGTCAAGGATATAAAACTGCGCAAATGCAAAAACACTAAAAGACGACGACGCCAGCAAGGATAATGCAATTGAAAATGGACATTCGTTTCGTAGATTTAATTGGTCGATGTGCAACATAAACATAAATTCATGCACAGACCAATCAGAATAACGAACGAATGCAGTTAACAGCGCAGTCGGCAGCATTCAAAAGCAGCGAAAATTGCAGTTGGCGTCGCTGTTTGTCGCTTTCTGTTTGTTTGTTTTTCTTTTTATTTTTTTGCTTGTCAGTTGCTGTCGCTTGTTGTTGTTGTTTTTATTCTGTTATCACGTTTTTGAACCACGTGCTTTACTCTTTTTTTTTTTTTTTTCTACTTCCATACACTCACTTACACACACACAGAACGACTCAATTATAGATACATTGTTAAGTTGTATGATTACCGGCACTGTGCAAAAAAAAGATACATTAACACACAAACACATACACACACACACAGATACTCATACTCTTTCTCATTTTCAGTTTAGTCAGTCATTTATATACTCAATCAATTGCAAATATTCTCGTGTTTATTTTTTTGCTCCAATAAAATTGAGCGAGAGTTCTCATTTTCAAATTGTGTGTTGCTGTAAACGTAAATGTTTCGAGACGTTTTTATTTATTTATGTTTTTTTTTTTTTGTTCCGGCGTCTGAGACCGCAATTCTGACTTACTGACTGACTTACTAAGTGACTGCAATGACGACGATGATGATGATGAATTTTGCCTTTCATGCAGTTTGTGCGACTTAAAAATTTGTAAATTAAAACAACAACAACAACACAAAACATTGTTGCCGTCTCAGTTTTAAGGTACAACAACAACAATAATAATAATGAACAAGGAAAAACGACCCAAAGCTCGAATACCATCCACACGAAACTTTAACTTGTTTATGTATGATCTTCAGTGACGTAGATTGGGTGGTTGGGTGGGTACAACTCAAGTTGGAGCTTAAATTAGAAGCATATATGTAAAATTTAAAGCTAAAAATGCAGATGTAACAATAATTTTCTTGAAAAAGAAAAAAATGGAAGGTAAGTTTGTATGGGGTCTATATGTTATAGTGACCCGATCCTTGTCATATGAGTAGTATATTAAAAGGTTGACAGAAGAAGTGATTTTACCCAGATAGGACGAAAAATATTCATAAATAAGAATTATTTTCATACAAAAACTCAAAAATGGGCGGTAGATTTGTATAAGGGCTATACCTAAAGATGGGCGTAGCATATTGGTTCTGACGTACAAACTGCTTAGGACAAAAAAAAAAACTTAAGTTTAAAATTTCAGGTGAATATCTTTAGAAATTTTCAAGTAAAACGCATTGCAACAGGCAGACGGACGGACGGATAGACAGACGGACATGGCTAAATCGATTCGTCTCGTCATGTATATATTTTATGGGGTCTCTAATGCACAGAGGTCAGGCTTGTATCAGCTTTGCCCTGCAAAACATCTGTTTTGCCACTTTGAAAAATGTAAGACGTTGTCAGTTTATTTACGTTAATACACACATCTGCAAATTTCTGCAGCTAAACTTAACACATTGATTACCTTAAAAGCCAGACAATTTCAATGACATACAACTCAGTTGTGGAATTTTGTGGGATCACAACTAAAAATCCAAATAAACATATGAGACAATATGATTACAATTTGTTAAAATAATTTTTGATTATTTTTTTTTGATTTTTGGCGCAACCACTGTGCTGAGTCTCCTTATAATGCGTTACAAACTTTCTGACAAAATCAGAATACTCTCCTTACTAAGTGTGGCGGGTATATTAAAAGCTTTTTATATACACTACATTTTAAAATGAGAATCTATATTTTTGTAACAAAGAATTGGAATTGAAAAAAAAAAAAATGTTGACTATATCCTAGATACCCTGTACCCAAAAAAAAAAAAAATGAATTTTCCTTGATACGATCTGAAATGACTATCTGAGATAGGATCTGAAGACTAATTTTGATTAATTTTGGTTCAATTTTTTTTATTTCTAGAAATAATTAACTGCAGTCTTAACACAATTTTGAAATATCTCGTTCTTTCTTTTTGAATTATACGAAATAAGCATGTAGTGTATTAAGAATTCGCATTAAATAAATAAATTCTAAATTCTCACGTTTATTTTGTTAAGAATTGCTTGAGCATTGAAAGATGATATACAAGATTTATATGAAACGAAAGAGAGAAGCTTTTGCAAAAAAGTGGAATTATTGTGCAGAAAATATCGAAAACATGCAAATAAAATTAATAGAAACGGAAAGTTTTTAACAATGCAAACACACACACACACAATGAAATTGTTCTAGTCATGTGGAAAAAAAAATAGTAGTTAATAATTATTTTCATTCATATCTAAACAATTAATTTATTTTAAAAATAAAAATTTTGCTTGCAATGACAATTTAGAAAAGACAAAGTTCATCTTGGAATTTAAAGTATAAAACTGATTTATTCAAGTTGCTAATGTAAAATTCAAGTGGTTGGAATGTATCCTTTTAGGAATTGAATTTTAAGAATTAATGAAAATATAAAGAAAATGTTTAAAAAAATCGTTTGAGTCCCATCACATATACTTAACTTCAAGTAATTAATTAATTAATTAATCGATTAGCTGAAATGAGCCGCGTGATCATTACAAAGCATTCCGAAAACTACAGCATTCCATCGCACGTTTTTGGCCAATTATTGTGAGAGATAATTCATTTCAAAAATATTTTAATTGAAACACGTTTTTGAAAAGAACGTTTTGACTTTCTATCATGAAGTAACTAAGCTTAAAATTTTTGTAGTATATTTATTCATATAAAAGAAGCGATCTGACTAATTTGAAATGCTTACTGCTTGCAAATATCAAATATGGAGCAAAGATTGTTTTTAATAAAATAAAAAAACAAAAAAAAATGTACAAACAAATCAGTAGCAAAGACTGAGCAACGAGTCAAAGCCGTAAAACATTTTTTTTTTTAAATTATCTAAAAATAAGAAACACGAGCGTAACCAATTTGGCGCAAACGAAATGCTTATCAGTCTCGTATCAGAATTTGATTTTGTGAAACCGGTTCAAAATGAGATGTTTTAAAAATCAAAAAAGCAGCTAAAAACAAAAAATAAATAAATTAAAAAATTAAGTGGTTTGCCAAAATATTCTAATCAGATTATCTAGAAATGTTACAAGTTTATTGTCAAAATAAATACATTTTTCGGAGAAATGCTTATAAATTGCTTAAATGTATTTTTATTTAAGTTTTGCTAAACATATTAAAATACTAGAAGAAATATTTGACGAAGTGCAGAGTATGTGTAGACTTATATTATCACTCTTTGTAGAAACTTTATGAATTTTTGTGTTTTTATCAGCCATGTTCCTGTAATCGCAAAAATTGTACAATTTACGATTTAATAAATTTGTACTATTTCAAAATATTCGTTCTACGGCAATCGAAAAAGTTTTTTTATATATTTACTTTTCATTTCACTGCGACGAATTTTGCTATTAATATGATTTAAAAACGAAAATATTTTACGATTACCGGAACACCCAAATTTGCGTTTTCAAAAAGTAAATCTCACAATTTTTACAATTACTGGACGATAACTGTAAAAATCGAATTTAAGCACACCATGACAATGGGTGTAATTGAAGAATTAAACAAAAAGCAAACGATGGCAACTCTAGATTTAATTTTCTTTTTTTTTAGTACAAATCTTTCAAAGTATTCAAATAATTAAGCATCAATTTATATAAAATTTGTTTGTAATAAAATACAACAAAAGCGCACACCGCAAAAAACGGTGGGACGGATGTGATAAGATTGTTTTTTCGACACTTTGAAAATTTAGTTCACAGCGATTTAAACTCTTAAAGAATTAATATGATACTTGTTTATAATTAAAAATCTGTAATATGAATAATATTCAAAATTTAAAATGGAAAGATATGCAAAACTGCTCAAAACAAACATTGTAAAAAATATGTGAAAAAAATAATAATAAATAAAAAAACAGAAGTGGTGCTGACGGCAGCAATTGGAATAAATAATTCAATAAATTTAAGGTGAAGTTCAACAAAAAAAAAAAAAAAAAAATGGAAAAAAAAACAAGAACCAAATTAATGAAATATGAAAATAAACATACTTAGGTACATTTGAAAACGTAGTCAGAATCTGGAAACATATTACAATAAGCTTCAAGCGGTCACAGGTCTAATGAAAATGTCGACAAAACCATGACAAAATTTGATCTATATACATTTCATGCTTCCAAAACTACAAAAATTAAAATTCGACCTGATTGTTCTCCTGAGATAATGTTTTAATTTTATTTAAAAAAAATTAAAATTGATGGGATGTCTTATAGTAGGGATTGTAATTGGCAGGGAACACTTTTTAAATCTGGACTTATGGTTAAAAAATTATTTTTTCTCCTTTATCACTTATGTGGATATAACTCAGTCAACTACGAATCGATATTTATTTTTTTAACCAGTTTTTGAAAGAAAAAACTGAGAGCTTTCGAGCAATATAAACAATATTATAATATTTTAGGTCATATTGAATATTGGTTACACCATTTGTTTAAAAGCTATATCTATTATAAACAGTTTTTGAAAGAACGTACATTTGTGGGTAAAACGGATGTTATTTGATTTATCGATTATATAAAACGAACTTTATGATACAATTAAATCGTTAGTTGAACAAAAATAATCGCCATCTCTAGCTATAATGATATTCAAAAACAATCCAAATATAAAAGCGTTGCCACTCTATCGAAAAATCATTTTAATTCTCGCTCAATGCTAACACTTAACGAAACATATGGCAATGCTTTCTTTTTAAAAATCATTGATTCGAAAATTTGAGACCAATTGAATGCTTGTATTTTTTAACATCTGCACTAGGATAGGTATATAAAAGGAGGCATGATAGACCCTACAATGAATTTACATATGCAGTGGTGACACCGAAAACACTTCCAGGAGAGTTTTAAGTATTAAAATTTAAATAGAGTTGTAAGGTTTCATTTTCAGTTTGTCGGATCGCAAATTTGAATTTTTGTATACAAATTAAACATAATAAAAAAATTGGCTACCCTCTGGAATCAATGAAAACACTTGAAGTATCGGTGACATGGTGTAAATTTTCAAATATTTACACCAAAACACTTACACCAAACCCCGAGATTTCGGTGTCAACCCTGATAAACTCTTGATCAATATAACTACGTCTGACTGTCCGAATTAATTCGGATACTTTTAAAACTAGACGAAACAAGAAACTCAGATGTATCTGAGCCGTCAAGAGAACACTTATATCCAGTTTTTCTCTTGTTCCGTTTTGAGGACTACCACCATGCAAACCTAGCCCAATGTTTTGAAGATTAAGTTAGGATTGAAAAGTTACTGTGGCTATTTGGTCTATAAAGTTTAATGATTTTGGTAAATGTTTACAATTTTGTAGTCGAGTGGTTAAATTCTAGAATTTTTCTAGGAGTTGACTATTAAAAAAATTTATTATATATGTATATGAAGAAATAAATTGAAAATCATTTAAATTAATTGAATAACAAATTTTTTGATTGAATTGAGGAAATAAATAAAAAAAAATGAGCAATACAAAAAATGTAAAATAAAACAATGCAAAACAAAGTAGAAATTAATTGCATGCAACTAAAATCATAGACAATGCGGCGTATGTGAAATTAACACGCGCCACATACGCCCCGTGTTCATGCGTGAGCTGCACGTGTTTCAAACAGGAGACAAACAACAACAACAAAAACGCGTTGCATGAAATGTGCGCGCAAAGAATCAAAATAACCACAAAAAAAAAAAAACAAAAAAAACAAAACAAAAACAAAAAATTAAAGCTTGTACTGCAACAACAACAACAAATAGAATGATATGCTTTATTTTCAACGGTCACAGTTGACGCAGCAAGCGTTTGATTCATATAATAATGAAGTTAAATGCTAATAATGATGTTTTTAGCGCCTAAAACAGTAGACAAGCTGCCTACAAAAATTTCTAAAATAAAATTCTGAATGAGAAAAAAAAGTTAGAGAGAGAAAGAGAGAGAACTTTTTAGCATACCAGCTGCCAAATTCAATTAAAAGAAAAGAGCTTTTCCCTTTACAAAAAGCATATCTACAACTTACATATTTATTTGGTTAAAAGCTCTTACGCTGCAGCTAAGCAAACTTAATGAAACGCATAGTTACACTACTCACCGCTAGAGTACGCTGTATTTTTAGCTTTTTACGTTATTTTTTTGTATTATTTTGAATGAAAATTTTGATTTTCTTTGTTTGATAAAAATTCAATGAAACATTTTACTGATAATAACTACGATTAAAATATAATTTATCATTTTTGATTGATAAGTCTTAAAATTTAAAAAAAAAAAAAATGTTTTCCGCTTCAATTTGGACAATTATGAATTTTGATAAAAGTAAATTATTAAATTTGATAATAAAAATAATTTCTTGTTTTCTATTTCATTTCGAATTTGATAAGATTTTCAATGATTTTTACCTTAGTGTAGCAAAATCTGCCCCCGCATACATGGAACTCAAATTGCTGCCACAAGTTGGCATTGTTGTAAAAAAATGTTTATGTTAAGCCTAAATATTAACCTTAAAAACTACTTTTGGAAGGATTCATGAAGGGGGAAAGTAAAAACAAAAAATACGTTTTTTCTTGAGAACAACTTAGTTGAATTTATTAAAAAAATATGTAAAGGATGTCCCAGAATTAACTTAAGTGCTGGCAACCCTAACAAAATTGGTTCGTGTTATATCGTATTCTTTCGTGTAACGCTTCATTTCTACTTGACCTAAATTTTTCAGCTGTCAAATTTTTAATTTTCAGAGTTGCCAGCACTTTACTGCAAAGTCCTGCGATAATTCTGGGACTTTCGTTAATTCGGGGACACCCTTTATTATAGTGCTTAATGAGACTATTTAGAATTTTTTTAATTTCCGACAAAAATTTCTGTAAAAATATTTGTTGCAAAATTTAAAAAAAAAAAAAAATTTATATAAATAAAAAACAAAAAATTTTACTAAAATTTAAGAGCGACACCCAACATTTTTTGCTAAATTTTAACTTAAGCAAGTAAATAAGCAAGCTGTGACAGAAGAAAGTTTCTCTTTGCAAGCAATTTACCATCTGTACGATTGACGGCTCCAAATGTTGCATATATTTTGAAATCCATCTCGGTGATTTTTTCACAGTGATTTAAAAATTGCTCTGAGACTAAAAGTAGTGATTTGCGATTGGCTTGTTCAGTTATCGACGATATTATAAATCACTCGTCGCGTCCAGTGATCCTGCGATTTTATCGCTGTTTGCAGTCACTGCGATTTTTAAGTCGCAGTTGCTAATCACACTGCGACTTAAAAATTACTCTTTTTGCCACATTTATCTGCATTTTATCTTGGAAGAATGTGACAGTTTCGTGCTTCATCGTAATTTTCAAGATGTAGGGAAATATTTAGAAGACATGGGGTTTAATTTATTAATTAAGGAGAGAGGAGAAAGCAACTCACAACAGAAGAATCGAATTTATTGAATTTATTTTCAAAAGCGGGTATCTTCTTAGGGAATTGATTTACTCATTAACAATTCGTTTGGAAAACAACAGCAATCCGATGCAGAATCTACTCAGGAAATTCTGAGAGATTGTGCAAATTACACTGGCTGACGAAGCAGTTAAGAAAGAATGGGTAAGACGAAAAACTTCTTTTCAAACAATCAGTTTTGAAGAAATTATAGACTTTCCAGAAATGACTGAAAACCATCTAATGAAACTTTTTACGGGACTCTAACAGCTTTCTCAAGAGGTATCTTTCTTACCGGAAATGATCGATCAGGAGAGAAAAGTAAACATGGAATATGTAGAAGAAGCATCAAATATATTTAAGGTAAAATTACAATCTCGACACATTTCTAAAATATTTTATAGATGTTTTATTAGATACAAGCCGAGATGTGTTGAAGTTTCTAGCATGAGAATGTGCGAATCTGTCACATTGCCAGCTATTATTAAATCAGCTTAAATTCTGATCGATATGTTTCTAAATACAAAATGTACTTCAGTCATTGATGAAAGCAGCGATGAAGTTCCAGCAGTTCCAAATCAGCTCGATTATTTAAAATTCAGTTGAAAGATTTGAAAAGTCTTTTAAACTATAATGAAATGCCGTAACATGTTCGTTCATTTAGTGATCTATCTCAACAAAAACATTAATTTAGAAATCGATATTAGGAAAAAATTCGGTGGTTTTTCTCTTTATGAATTTAATGTGTTTTATTTTCATTTTCTCTTTTAATTCATTTAATCAAAATATTTTACACAATTAGACTGAAACTTTGTATAATTATGCGTATTTTTTTCTTTGTGAATTTTGTATCTGTATTAAATGCCTCAAAGAAATCTTTACGGATTCATTCATAAATTTTGTAGCTATGAGATGAGACGTTGAATTTATTCAACAAAAACCCATTGACGCAGCCATTGTCTACGAAAAAAATTTATTGCTCGAGTATAATATTGTGTCAAAATATGCAAAGAATTACATGCAATTTACCATTTAATACAAAGCAAGAAATATCTTCTCAAAACTAGTTTTAATAGAATTACTACTTTGAAAAATATGTGATGTCATATCTTCAAAATTATTTCTTTTATTAAATTGTTTTTCTTATTATCCGAACGGACTGTTCGACTTAGCTTTCGATGCTATGGAAACTTTCATTTCTTCTACTGCCTCTTCGTTTAAAAGTTTTGTATAGTTTTTATATATTTTTTTAATTTACTTCGAATTTCTTTCCATCTTTTTTTCTTTTAAGTCTCTAAAAATCCAAATAAATTACAAAAAAGTCCTTCAAGTATATGAACGGAATACCATATACACAAATATTTTAAGTTTTAGAACTTTGACAACAAATTTTTCCCCATCTGAACAGTTCAAGACTATGTGGGATTAATTTTTCAACCAAAAATAACCACAAAAAAAAAAAAAAAAATTAAACTTGTTAGTTTTCGAAATGTTTTATTTTCCCTTTGAACATTGGAAAAAAAAAAATTAAAAAAAAAAAATAGAGCGCGTGTATTTTCAGTTGACAGATTATTTTCTTGTGCGTTTGACAATCCTAAATGTGTAATTGTAGCTGAGGAATTTTAAATAAATTTGTTCTTAGCTAAAAAAAAAACAAATTAACTAAAAAAAAATTAAATATAGAAAAGCTAACGAAAAAAATATTCAAGAAGAAATTTTTCAATAAAAGAATTAATAAAATGTGCGACAGAATTAATCATGTAAATGAAAGAAAAACTTAAAAATACTTATATGCCCACATAGATTAATTTTTGTTTTCCTGAATTAATTACTTGTCACTCTGGAACTGTAGAACATTTCCGTTTATTTTTTTTCCGACTTTAAACGGTTCAATGGGCCAAGTTTCCGTTTTAAGTTTTGCTTTAGGCAATTACAAAGCATTACAAGCGCTACAAATGCATTCATTTATCTCTCTTTTCATCTCTCTCTCTCTTTCTCTCTCTCTTTGTCTCTGTATCAATTTATGTGTATATGATGTAACCGGGTTCTACTTTTTTTATTTTTATAATTGTTTCAAATTTCACAATTAAGCAGTTTGCTGCTCTCTTCTATTCACTTTTATTTTTCTTTGTTGTATTTCGAAATTAATTACACAAACTCATGGAAAAAAAAACAACAACAAAAAATGTATCTAAAACTACTTTAAACTGGAAACTAGAATTTTTTTTTTAACTGCGTCAGACAGACTGACTGAATCTGTCTAAATATTCAGATGATGCTATTTACTATTTTTTTTTTTTTTTTTTTTAGCAATGAACTTTGGCGTTAATTGAGTTTGAATTTGAAATTTGTTTTATATGTTTTGCACCCTACACAATGTATGCAAATGTGAATAATAAATTTGTTTTCAAATTTGTAGTTTTGTAATTAATTTCAATCGACCGTTCAAATTTAATGTCGAATATTCAAATTTTACCTTGGAAATTTTTGACAAATTGCTCCCAAATCCAAGCCAAAATGCTCAAAATCGTATTTCTTGCTCATCAGCAACTGTTTCACTTTTTGATCCTCATCAAAACGAAAATCAACACTAATTCTGCATTTGAAACGATATTTTGTGAATTGGACGTCGTTTCATTTAACAGACAAAACTGAAAGGATTCTACACGTAAAATTTATTTGTATCTTCAAGTCGCAGAATAATTTGCTCAAATCACCATTAACAAAATGCTGGCAAAATAAAACACTTTCGGTGATTTTTTCACAGTGATTTAAAATCGCATAGTTGCACTACAACTGAAAGTAGTGATTTGTGATTTTTTTGTTACTCAGTTCACGGTAGTTTTTTTTTACCAGTGATTTTTTGATTTTTTCACAGTGATTTTTCACAGTGATTTTTCACAGTGATTTTTTTCACAGTGATTTTTCACAGTGATTTTTTAAAGTGATTTTCATACTACGACTGAAAGTAGTGATAGGCGTATTTCTTGTTCCACAGTGAGCATGTTCAGTTATCAGTGATTTTGTGTATCGCTCTTCGCAAACAGTGAAACTGTTCATTTATCAGTGATTGGTGCTTTTATCACTCTTCGCGAATCGTTCATATTCGCTTGAACACTGCACCTGTACAAATCCATTGGTACATTTGACTTTAAAACGTGCAATTCACTGAAAGCGCAATTGCAAAAAAAATGTAAATAGAAAATGAAGTGAAATGTGATATTTTTTAACAGAAAAAAGCAAAACAAACGGAAGAATGCAAAATGTTTTCTGCCGAACTGTTGTTCAAAACGAGTGTGACTAATCTAAACCGGCAATTTCAAAGGAAGCAATCAAGAACACAAGTGATTTTCACACATATTATTTTTTGTTGAATTTCAAGTCTTACAATAAAAGCAGTGGTTTATATTTCAATGAATAAAAACAAAGTAGGTTGTGTTCGTTGTGTTGTTACAGCGAAACAGTTCAGTAAGCGGCGATTTTGTGTATCACTCTTCGCAAACTGTTTAGTAATCGCTGATTGCGATTTTATCACTGTTTGCAGTCACTGTGATTTTTAAGTCGCTTTTTTTGCAATGCTCTGTTATCTAATTCAATACATTTGACCCTTTAAAGCACTTCTAAACCTTGAACTCCAGCTATAAGGTAAATGGTCAAGGGACGGTATTGATATTTTGATGTTTCATAGTTTAGTATTTATAATAAAAAAAAAATAAAGTTGCGAACTTTAAAAGTGATACTCACAAAAGTTTTTTACCACATTGCTCCTATATTTATTTTTTTTTATTTTACTATATGTGTAGATACCATAAAAATATTCATTTAATAACTCACCCGCTTACAAGTTTTAAATATCGAAAGAATTTGTGCTTACCTGCAAAGAGAAGATAAGATGAAAAAAATAATTAATAAAAAAATAAATTCAACTAAAATCAAATTAAAAATACTCAGAAAGACACATGTTTTATGCACTTCGAATACAATTAGGCAATTAAAATGCGAATGCATAAAAGTACAAAAAAATAAATAAAATAAAATTTTAAAAATATCTTTCTACGTAAATTGTATGTATTTAGTTGACTATCTTGTGACTCAGCAGCAACGTCGTGAAAAACTATTTTTTTTTTTTTTTTTTGGTTTGCAATTAATTTTTAGCAATTAAAGAAAATGTTTGCTCTTCTTGTTTCATTTCGTTTTTGTGCACTTTTTCACTCAAGTCACTCAAATGCAAAATTTCATTAAGAAAAACATGAAATCAGCATGTTCATCTTTAACATGATGTATCTATAGTTTAGTAGCAGCAAATGCAGCAGATATACATGGTTTAGCAAAAAAAAAGATACATTAAAAAGTATCTAAAAGATAGAAAGATTAAAAAAATACACACACACACAATTGCGCTTTAAATAAGCAAAAAAAAAAAAAATTGGTATACGCCAAAATTTGTGCTTCTGCCAACATTTCAACTATTTTCAAATTAGAATTAAATTGAAGGCTAGCAGCAGTGCTGAGCATATTTCGAAAAAAAAAAAAATAAATTAAATAAAAAAATTCTTTTGTCACTTTTTATAATTTTTACAAAAAAACACCCTGTAAGTTTAGAGTATATTAATTTTACATTTAATTGGTTACATACTTTCGAACAGTCTGTACATCTGTTTATGAGCTTTGTACGTCTGTCCGATTTTTTTTTAACTACTCACTCAATATTCTTAACACTCTTTCTAACATTGACATTCATTTTGCTTACTTATCACTTTCATTTGAAGAAGCAGCTGCAAAATAAATATGTCCGTCTGTCCATTGCACTCTGCTTTCAAATTAAAATTTTTGTGCACAAATTTTTTTTTTTTAATTTACAAAAGGTTTTTTTTTCGTGAAAAAAAAGTATATCGGATTGTTATGGATTGTCCAAACTACTAACACAGTAGTGTACCTTAATGTGTATATAATAGGGCAATATTAATAATTTTTGCTCCGTTTTGCACCGTTTTGAAAAAACATTCATTTTTATCATGCAACAAAAAGTATAGCCATGCTGAAATACTGGAAATGTTTCTATCAAGTGACCATAAGACAGATGCCTTTGCAGATTAAATGTTCAAAATAATTATGGATTATCTTAATAAAATAAAAACGCAATGTTTGGATTCAATGCAACAATTTCAGGATCGACCCATTACTAATGAGTTGACTAGCCCATCGCTTTCAGCTTTGTCCCACGAGCTAGTCAGACTTTCCCCACTTTTACATTACAATGTTCTACAAATGCTGACGCGTGCGGCTCTGCAAAAGCCTGGGACAGTCGCTGACTAGCAATAGGTCGACTGTCTCACGCTGATGCAGAGACGTCCCAATGCTGGCTAACCTGTACCAGGCTGATGCAGAGACGACCCAGAGGTATTCAGCAATAATCCAGGCTATTTCAAAGTAAGACGCGTCAGGTTTTGTAGGACACTGTAATGTAAAAAATTAGATACAAATAATAATATTGAGGCTGGCTAGCTCGTGGATCAGTTGTAACTCACTCAAGAGCCTTGACTAGCCCGTACAAGTCAGGCAAACTATATGAATTTTCTAAAAAGGGTCACATGGCACTGAGTCGACTTCGAATCAGCTCTGACTAGTCAGTGATTTACCTCAGTGATTTGTTAGAAAAAGAGTAAGTCCGGTCCACTTACCCGAGCAATTACTGCTGGGAAGTTTCAAAATTTTTTTAGTACTCAATGTCAAATTTTGCCACATGGTGCCCAGATAACAGTGAAAATGAGTCGGAGGACCGAAACAAATTTTATAAAAATGATGGACATTCGAAATCCATTTATATAAAATAGTAAAAATGTTTCTATGTCCGCAATTTATGTTGAAACCATTCAATCGATGAGCTCCGAACCGGTTACATTTGAAAGTAAACAATTCAAGTAAATTGAAATTCAACTAAAACAACTCCTATTGCATGCTTTTCCCAGTACATTTCGGGTAAGATAAGAAGTGGAATTTTTTAGAATGTTATTAAGTTAGCCCCAGCCCATTTTGGTTGCGCTGCAAACCAAAAAAAAAAAACAGAAAATAGTAAAAATGCTATCAAAAGAACTGAAATTACATAAAACACAGCAGATGGCAAACAAACAAGAAAAAACGTTAACTTCGGTGGAACCGAAGCTGAAATACTTTTAATGGTTTATATGCTCACCAGGTGCTTAGATTAAATTTCACGATGAATTTGGTCAAATTTGTATGGAGGCTCTATGTTATATTAGCCCGATCCTTACCACATCGATAGTGTTCACTTTGATGACATTGGAATTGATTTTACCAAATTTGAATTGAATTCATTCAGAAATAAAATATATTTTCATAAAAAACTCGAAAATGGGCGGTAAATTTGTATGGATGCTTTACCTAAAAATGGGCGTGGCGCCTTAGATTTGACATTGAATGACATAAGAAGTGTTCTTACCCTATTTGAAGTGAATATGTTCATAAAGAATACGTATTTTCATACAAAAAATCGAAAAAAGTTGTAAGTTTGTATGGGAGCTATATCTAAAAATGAGCGTGGCAACTTCGTACTTTTTGATATTGGGTGCCCATTAAGTATTTTTCCCCACATTAAAGTAAAAGCATTCATAAATAATAACTAGTTTCATACAAAAAATCAAAAAACAGTGGTAAATTTTTAATGGGGGCTATATCTAAAAATGGGCGTGGCACCTTGGTTCTAACATACAAACTACTTGGGAGCACAAAAAGCTTAAGTTTCAAATTTCACGTCAATATCTTTAAAACTTTCCGAGTAAAAGCATCCCAACAGAGGATAGACAGACAGACGGACATGGCGTAACGGGTATAAAAAGAGATGAAAGAGCAGCAGAGAGGATATCTTCTAGTAAATAATATGAGTGCCATTTTTTATAAAGATCCATAGATCAACTTGTAAATGCAACAGGCATGACTAGTTTTGAGGGGTAGGTGAAAATTTAATTGATTAAAATCTGAATTATCTACGCGTAAGGCTTGATCCATAAAATTTTTATGAAGACTGAGCTGTAGAGTAACTCGGTAGAGTAAGCGTGTCCAATTGATCTAAAATATTTTTCGGTTGCTTTACGTACTGTGCTCAATCGACTAATTAATCTGTAGAGTATTAAAGCTTTGTTTACCAATCCAATTATATATTAGCATGTTCTCTTCTCTTTTTTTATATTGTTTCTTGAGCATTTCGATTGGTATTTCGCTCTCGAAAGTAATTAACGTTGCTGCACACATGATTTGCTGCCAAATTTGTATGTTTTTTTTTCCTCGTATTTTTTTTTCTTCCGCGTGTCGCTTGATTGATGTCAATTTGATTGATTTAATGATTGCAAAAATATATACATGAACTCGTCTTTAAAAATATTTATGTATGTCAAAAAGCAGATATATAATTCAAATGCAAACAATTATTTATTTTTTTTCTAATTAAATCATTGTCAAGCGTATCGAATGCAAATAAATTTCAATGCAAAATATTTTATTTTATTTTTTTTATTTTTTTAAGTTTGAAAATCCCTCAAGTTGCTTTTTTTAATTGATTTAGTTGGAAAATCATCATCATCATCAACATTTTTATTGGCTCATTAACTGTGTAAATAGTTTATTGGAAGAACAAATATATATGTACTATGAAATGCAGTTAGATACATGGTGTCGTATACAAATAATTAGATATGAGGCCGTGCAATATTACGCATACGCCACTTTTGAAGATAAACTTTATTGCTGAAAAAAGTTTTTCACAGTTTATTAATAAAATATTTACTTAAAGCGTGAAAAATGAGTAAACTAAGATTCTTTTTGAGAGAGATGAGATTTAAAATGCAAACAATTACAATTCGATGCTAATTAATAAGTTTTATTTAATATTTGAATACACATTGAACATTAATCTTCGAACTTATTAACTAGTTTGTTGAAAATAGTGTTTCAGAGCGAGTCTATAAGTAGCTTTTTTTAGCTATTAGCTACAGATGTATCTAGAAAAGAAATAATCTAGATGTATTCATACGATATAAGCCAATTGCCAGACGGACGGACATGACCAAATTACTTTATCGTAATAAATTGTATATTTTTACACAAATAGTTTAAGGCACCCAAAGTCCATAAATTTTTTTTTTTCTGACAACTAACAAAACGAATAATTAACAATATTATTTATGTTTAGATACTTTTTGAGTGCAAAAGAAGAATGCATTGCAATAAAAATAAATAAAAATGTGTGAGAAAATATTAAAATTTTCACATCAAAGTGCGATATTTTTTTTGGTGTTTTTTTTTTTTTTCTTTTTTTTTTTGTGGAATTAACTACAAAGCGTTCATTTTGTAAGTTGAAAAATTGCTTCACGCGATGAATTGAGCAATTTTTCACACTTAAAATTGCATACCATTCTGTACTAGTGTATACCCTGCGTATTGACTGCTCTTTTGGCTCTTTGCCGTTACTCAGATGATATTTTTTGATTGCAGCGTAACCAAAACATTTTGGGGCTAACATAAAAACATACAAAAAAGAACTAAAATTGAAAATCGACTTCATGAATGTGCTTTATGCATTGTTTTAGTGGTCTATAATTTTACTTGCAATGTTGCCTTTCAAATGAAGCCATTTTGGAACTCATCAGTTGAATGGTTTTAAAGTCCATAGCGGACAAAGAAATATTTGTACTATTTTTTAAATGAAAAAGAAAAAAATAGGAACGTTTTGACTGCTCTTTTGGCTCTTTGCCGTTACTCGGATGATATTTTTTGATTGCAGCGTTACCAAACTGTGTTGCGGCTGATATAAAAACATACAAAAAGCACTAAAATTGAAAACTAACTTCATGAATGTGCTTAACGCACTGTTTAAGTGGTCTATAATTTCACTGGCTTGGTACCTTTCTAATGAAACCATTTTGGAGCACATCGGTTGAATGGTTTCAAAGTTCATAGCGGACATAGAATTATTTTAATTATTTTATAAATGAAAAAGGCTCTTTTGGCTCTTTCCCGTTACGCATTCGATGTTTTTTAATTGCAGCGTAATCAAAATAGGTTGGGGGCTAGCATAAAAACATACAAAAAAGCACTAAAATTGAAAATTGACTTCATGTGCTGTGCTAATGCATTCTTTTAGTGGTCTATAATTTCTCTTGCTTTGTTGCCTTCCAAATGAAACCGGATTGGAACATATTGGTTGAAATGTTTTAAAGCAGCGGACATAGGAACATGAATGTGCTAAATGCATTTTTTAGTGGTCTATAATTTCCCTTGCTTTGTTTTTAATGGTTTTAAAGTCCATAGTGGACATAGAAACATGAATGTGCTTCATGCATTGTTTTAGTGGTCTAAAATTTCTCTTGCTTTGTTACCTTTCAAATAAAACCATTTTGGAACTCATCGGTTGAATGGTTTCAAAGTTCATAGCGGACATAGAAATATTTTTACTATTTTGTTAATGAAAATAGGCAAAATGGAACAATTTCAAAGCAGCTACATATATCTTCTAGCTTTCCAACCAAAGCAAACAACTTGAAATTTATTCTGTTTGTGTGAAGCGTATTCAAAAATAAATAAATAAAGCAAATAAAACCGCTTAAATGCCACAGTTTAATTGTTTGCATTTTATTTTCTTAATTTCTTTATTTCAACATTTTCCCACATTTTTTTCTTTTCTTTCATTTTATTTTCTTTTTATTGCCACAAATGTAGAAATTGCAATTCAATAAAATAAAATGCCATTTCTGCGTGCACCTCTCAACTTATTGCTTTTGCTACATTCAACTTCAACGTATCTTATAGATACAATAACGCAATTTATATGTATCTGCAATCATTTTTATGCATTGAAGTCGCTAAAAAAAAAAAAAAAACAAGACTCTTAAGTGCACGAATGCGAATGAGAATTTATTTTCTTTTTTGGGTTGTTAAATTGGGTGGCGAAGGCGTGATTTTTAAATTGATTTGCAAGAGTGTTGGTTAGGGTTTTACTAGAGATAAATTGTTTCTGACATTGATGAAATTTTTTTGTGGTTAATTGTAGGAAAAAAAGTTTTAGTTTGCTTATTTTCTTTATACATTTTTGTACTTTTTTTTTTTCAATTTAATTTAAACTAAAACAAATAAAAATAAAAATTAAATAAATAAAAAGTAAAAGTATTTACACAGATTGCATTTTTTTTTTATAAAATAAATAATTTTTTTATATTTTATATAGAATTTATTATATTATATCTTTACTATATATTTCAAATGAAGTTCCCCGATTCTAGTTTCCTTGAAATCCCCTCGTGATTGGTTTAAAATTCTTTAGATAGTTTTTATTTTATTTATACAAGTACAACAAATTAAGTCAATTTTGGCAGCTGTGATGTTGCCTTCGTATTTTTTTGTTGTTGTTGGCATAAATTAATGCAGCTCACAGCCATTCGCTTTCGTGCTAATTGAATAGTAAAGATTGTTAAACACGCGCCCGATCTTATATAGCAACTTGCATGCATAACACAAGCTACTAAATAAAATAATGAAGCTAAACTATGTACAAAGATATTTATATGTAGATACATTTTGTATCTCAAACTATTCTAGTAAATACACAAATACAAAATTGTAAGATAAAGTTTTACTCAATGCATTTAATAAATGTAAATTGAACAAACACAGCAAGTCATCGTCGTCGTCTTCGAAGTTATTTAATTTGTGTTTGCGTTTGCACAAGTAACTGAAACTGTGTCGCAATCTTACACAAACGCGCGTGATACTTTAATTTGAATATCAATAATAGAAACAGAAACAAAAACAACAACAACAGTAGCAGTTAGCCTGATGTATCTAAAACGCTGAAATTCATTTATATTTTTTACATATACTATTTTGATAAGAGTATCTTTTGGTAACAAACTTGCATTCAAAAGTATATAAATGAATATAAATATTGAAAGACTTTCAATATGCTAAACTGCTATAAAATATGCTTAGGATTTAGCTTAACACGCGAAATCCGCAATAAACTGGTGCAAATTTGCAAAATATTTTTTTTTAATTATTAAATAAATAATACATATATCCTTTTTGTTTTTTGTTTGCCAACATATATATTTTTTATATACTAAAATGCAACAAATTTTTCTATTTTTGAATTTAAGTATTTCAAAAATTTTATTCATTTGTCGCATTTTGTCAGTTTTATTGTCCGCAGCAGCAATAAATTTATTGGAATTAAGGATATAAAATGAGTTGCACGCGCTTCAAAACAAACAAATCATTTGTTTATAAACAAAATTCTGAAAAAATATTTTTTTATTAATTAAATAATAAACTTTCCAATGTTAAAACTTACTCATAACGAGAGATGTTTAACATATTTAAAAATGCTTATTGATAATATCGAAAATGATAAACATGGATTTTCGAAGATAATAAAAGAAAATGGACATCATCAAAACCAAAATTATTATTTTTATAATATTTTTTGATGTTATCAATCCAGCTTTTTGATTTCTGTACAATTTACATGACACAGGTCACTCGAGTATCCTTTCCAACATTCCTGGCATCGAAGTATGCAAGGTTTCAGATTGCATGACCACGGTTTTACTCTTCGACAGACGCTGTTCTGTCCTGTAAGACTCGATGAGAGTAGCCATCAAACAACCACTGGTATACTGTTGGCTCTCTCACAGAAACTAGTACTGGTGCGTGTGTTTTCGGCCCCAACACTGGGATCTCGATTTCCATGGGTGTCTGGCGCACGGTTTTTCAATTAAACATAAACGCCATTGGACAAATTTTCAAAGGTATCTACTATTACAATCTTTTCGGACAGAAAAGCGGCTGTCAGAGCGCTAAACTCGTTGACATTTTCTTTTAAGATAGCACTGCTGTGCTATGTTACGCTTCAACGTCTAAATCTGGGACGAAAATCACCCTTTGTTGGGACCCTGGTCATAGTGGTATTGTAGGAAATTAGGTTGCAGATGAGTTAGTCAGGATAGGCTCATCAACCCCTTTGATCGTCCCTGAACCATTTTGTGGGCTCAGCTGGGCCTAAGCAACACTCTCCACTAATTTGAGAGACTCTTTAGAGACTCTGTCTCTAAACACTAGCTACTCTATACTGGCTTTCGGCTGAGTAAACCAATTTTCTCGAAAACTAATATCAATTTCATTCACTCTGAACTAAGACTACTTATTTTGTATCTAACAGTTCACAACTTACTGAGATTTTACATAATTTAAATGGATCTGTCTCCAGAAACAGAGTGTAGACTTCGTCTGAAAGATTATAAAACCAGCTCACATATCTTATGTGAATGCTCGGCCGTGACAAGATTTAAAGTCATACACTTTTGTCCGGTATTTTTTTTAATTTTTTTTTAACCAAAAAAAAATAATTTGCGATCTGCCAAACTGAAAAAAAAAAAAACCAACTCTTTAATTTTAAAAAATATAAAACATTTTAAATGTTAAGGGCAACATTCAACAATGAGGTTCCAGTGTTCCAGTATATTCGGTGAAACCGCTGATAACTTATATAATTAAAACATATTTCTTCTATTAAACCTCGAGCAAAAACAAAAAAAATATTAAACGAACCGAAACAGATTTGTGGAACACACTGAAATCTCTTTCGATTGGAATTGGATTAGTAGAGATTTCCATGACACCCCTTCAAATGTATTTTTTTTGTTGTTAGCTATAAAAATATATTTTTGTTAGCTATAAAAATATATTTTAGTATTTATTTTATTGTCTTGATTAAAATTATTTTCATGCTCATTTTCATCATCAACAACAACATCATTATTATTATTATCTTCAATAAAAATACCAATCATCTTCATTGTCGTCATTATTATTATTATTTCGCGAAATATAATTTGGCTTAAATCCAATAAAAATGAAATTCTGCAACAAAGTCAGTCATATTTTTTTATTTCAACGAAAGTAGAAGTAAAATACATTTTTAGCGAGTTTGATTAAAATATAAATAATATATGAACAATATAAATTATATATATACCATATATACTGTATATATATATATAAAAAAAAAAGTAAAATTAATGAAAATTTGCTTATTTTCATTCAATGCCATCAAAGTGGGTGGGCTAAGCGTGAATGGGTGAGTTTAGGTATTTAATATTTAATAGTATTTTTTTATACTACGAAGTATTTATTGTAGCAGGTACATAGTTTAATGTTGTTCATGGTAGTTGTTGTTGTTGTTTTAGTTGAGCTGATTTATAGCATAAAATTTATTGCTTTTATCGCATTTTCAACACTTTTACACTTGGCGCATATTTTATACCATGTCGAGTGCCGCCGACGTTCAATAGCCTTCGATAGCGATTTCGTTGAAGATTTCAATTGCGGCGGAAATTGATTCGAGTGTGTGATTCATTAGATGCTCATTTATGCTTATTTATTCGATAGAAAGTTGTTTTTTTTTTTTTATTTTTTTTTTTTTATTTTGATGCTGTCTGTGAATTGTGCATTTATTTCAATGAATGAATGAATTAAGTAAACAAAAAAAAAAAAAATAAAAGGATTTATGGAAATTTAGAATTATCTAACAGACTTTGCAATAATGTTCTGCAAGTATCAAGGTTACAGCCGATTGAAATAGAATTGAATGATTTTATTATACCCTGTACCCAAAAAGTAAAAAGGGTATATTAAGTTTGTGCGAATGTATGTAACAGACAGAAGGAGACTAGATAGACCCTATGAAGTATATATATTTTTGATCAGCATTGGAAGGGGATTCGAACTAGCTATGTCTGTCTGTCCGTCCGTTTGTCTGTCCGTCTGTCCTGCTATCTGCCGTATAAAAACGATTATTTCGGAGACTATAAGAGGTAGAGCTTTCAAAATTGAAACTTAGACTCTCCTAGGCCGTCAAGTGTGCACTTACAAACGGTTTTTCTCTAGACCAATTTTAAAGAGTACCCCCCATACAAATCTACCCCAAAATTTTGGGGTTTTGCTTAAAAACGTCATTGTTTTTTATTCTAGGAAGTTCAAATTTAGTGTAAATTATGTCTATGATGGTCCCAGTATAATATCCTAATATGAGTGGGACCAACAAAATTTTAGGTATAGCTCCCATACAAATGAACCCCAAAATTTGGGTTTTTGCATAAAAAACGTCATTGTTTTTTATTCTAGGAAGTTCAAATTTAGTATAAATTATGTCTATGATAGTCCCAATAAAATATCCAAATATGGGTAGGACCAACAAAATTTTAGGTATAGCCCCCCATACAAATCTACCCCAAAATTTTGGGTTTTTGCATAAAAACGTCATTGTTTTTTATTCTAGGAAGTTCAAATTTAGTAAAAATTATGTCTATGATAGTCCCAATAAAATATCCCAATATGGGTAGGACCAACAAAATTTTAGGTATAGCCCCCATACAAATCTACCCCAAAAGTTTGGGGTTTTGCTTAAAAAACGTCATTGTTTTTTATTCTAGGAAGTTCAAGTTTTTTAGCACAAATTATGTCTATGGTAGTCCCAATGAAATAGACCAATATGGGTAGGCCCAACAAAAGTTTTAGGTATAACCCCGTTCAAATTTATACCCGATTTTTTAAAGTTTTTCTATGAAAATCCAATTCAATGAGGTATGGTAGTCAAATAGAATCAAGCTTAAGGTACATATAGATTGGGTACAGGGTATCTTGCAGTCGAGCATACTCGACTTCAGCGTTCTTTCTTGTTTTTTGATTTGAGATTACAAATGATCCCGACAAGTTTGCTGGAATTTGCGGAAATTTCTTAACTTTCCCGAAAATTGAACTACGCTCGGGACCGTAAACGATCTAAAGTTGGTTTTAGTTTCTATGAGAGCATCGATAATAATTGTCTGCTCTGGATCAAATGGAAAAAAAGGTTTTTTCTACAAAGACTCATTGTTATCTTTCAAATGAAACCGATTTGAGACTCTTGTGAATAGTTTCAAAGTTCGGACATAGAAACATAGTTTTACATAGATTTTTACATCATCATTTGAACGGTTTACATAGAGTTGGCTGAGGGGAAAACTACTTATACAATAAGCAAATATTTACCGTTTTGTTAGTTTGAATGGTTTAGTTTTTGAACATTTGAGTATGTATCTCAAGTAAAATGTGGTTTATAAGGCTGAAATCTATACAGCCTACTAAAAAACTTTTCATTAAATTAAACATTTTTGAAATTATTTCTTATCAGCATAAATTGCATTACATACATATAAATTTATCTATGTATGTACAACAACGCTCTTAGCAGAAATAATTAAAATTTTTTTTAGTTTAATTTAAAAAAAATATAAAAAAATAAAAAAGTTCCACCAAATTATTCAGCTATCAAGGCAACCCCTTAACACATATTGCCAAACTGATCTTCGAACAATGAAATCTTTTAAAGTTCTGTGACACTGAGCTTTCTTTTCTAGAGATTTACAAAGCAAACAAGCGCAGTTTTATTAGAGATTTCACTGACATCCCCGAATATAGCCTGATTAAGTATCTTGTATCTTGCTAAAATGTATCTTTTAAATAAAAGTAAAATTCCACTTGTTTGTCAATCTTATCAATGACCTTGTACATTGTCACAAAATGCATAAAACATTTTTATAGCATCATAAAATATAAAAAAAAAATATTGTTAACTATTACTTGAGTTCCGCTAAAAAAAAAAAACTATCTTACAGTTTGTCTGTAATAAACCCACACATACACATACATCTTAATAGATATCATCATGTATCTTTTCTATCTAAATATCACGAGTCAAAAAAAAAAAAAAAAATTTAAGAAAAGATTTACAAGCCACATGACTCGACAAATGTCAATGAGCCATACAAAAACTTTGTCGTGATGTAGTTTATCGCCAAAATTAGAGGTATGTGTCTCGTATTTTTCTATTTTTTTTTTTTTTTTTCGAAATGATTTTCATCAAATAAAGAAAATAAATTTTACATTTCAAAATTTATTTTCAGCGCAGCCTTTGCCGCTCATTTTAATATATTTTTTTTTTTGTGTGTAAATTTAATTTAAATTCTTCTACATGTGATCATCTGTCAGTTTTGTATTGGAAAACTATGTATATGACGCATATTCTTGTCGAATAAGAAAAATAAATACAAAGTTGGTCGAAAATTAAAAAGCTGCGCAGCAACAAATCGCTTTTATTTTGAAAACTAAGAGACTAATGCGAGATGAATGACGTCTAAATGCTTTTGAAGGTTAAAATATATAAATGGGATTTTTAGCAAACGTTCGAAATAATATCAAATGCACTTTGAGAAATTTTTGGGTTAAGTTGAGAGGGATTTTTGATATTAAATTAAAATGCCCCATTACCGTCAAGATAAGCTCTTGTTTCAAATATCAGCTCAATATTCTTTAAAATAAGGAAATGAAAATTGTAGCCACAGAAATAAAAATAAAAAAAAAAACGGACAGACGGACAGATGAAATTTTTCTCGATAGGTGCAAAAAACTGCAAAAATTCGTAAGGACTCAATAATCTGGACACATTGTGTAATAATTTTAATTTAAAACTTTGTGCCCTAGTGTGCCCCCTCAAAAGTTGTATTCCATGAAACATATCCGCATCTGTTAGAGTCATTCTAAAATTTTGTATATTGTAGAAATTTTGAAATTTTTTGTTTACTATTTTTTTTAGTGTATTCTTTTTATAAAGTTTTTATTTCTCACAGTTGACAAATTTTACTTAAAATTTCTATTTTCATTTTTATTTATTTTTTTGTTTTATTTTGCATATGAAAAATGTGAACAAATAAATTTTACGAAGATTTAAATGCTTAAAACATAAAAGTGTGAATTTATTTAATTTAATTTTTGAGAAAAAAATATAAATAAATAAAAATATCTTTCACACTCGAATTGTTGAGTCATGTTCTCGTGATTGCAAAAAAACAAAAAAAAAAATTATTGTATTTACCTGCGCATTTGTATACGAATTGTGTTCGTATGTAAAATATATATTATGACATTTTGTACTCGAAATGAACAAATAAAATATTTAATAAAAGAAAATTTCATAATTTCAAGAAAATTACTAAATTATGGCAGCAAAGAGCCACAAAAAAATAAAAAAAGAAATTCAAAGCAAAATGTATTCAACGCCCATGCAGATTTCAATGGGATCCTAATGCAATCAAATATTGCAGTATGGCGTCGTCTAAGGATGAAACGATTGAAAGACGGCGAAAGAGGCGGAATTTGCAGTCAGGTCACTTCAAAGCGGAAACTTGTGAATTTTCTAGAGGAAAAATGCAAAACGGAATAAAATTTTAAATGGCAAAGGGAAATTTTTTTTTGGAGGAAGATTGGGTGTTAGAGGAAGAGCAAAAGAAAAATGTTTGCATAAACAGGAAAAAAAAAAAACAAAAATAATGGCAGCAACAGCAATAACAATTAGGCCAAAAAATATTTGGAAATACTTTTTAATGCCAAATAGACAAATGTACACTTCAGATAGACAGACAGACAAACCGACCGACAGAAATGTGCATTTGAAGTGGTGAAATGTTAAAGAAAACTTGAATAATGTTAAGACGAATCTGTGATACACTTCACTAATAAAGTTTTTGTTGTTAGTAATGTTGATAAAAAGAGTGATTTTCTGACGCAGTGATTAGCGACATGCGACTTGAAAATCACAGTGATTGCAAACAGTGTTTAAATCGCAGTGCGCGAAAAACAAACAGCGTTTACTGAACAGGCTTACTGTTTGCGAACTGTGATACACAAAATCGCGGCTAACTGAACTATTTCGCTACAACAACACAACTGTTCGGGAAGATCGATACACAAAACTGCAGATAACTGAACATGTTCACTGAGGAACAACAAAATCGCAAATCACTACCTTCAGTCTTGGTAAAAAAATGACTGTGAAAAGATTACTGTAAAAAAATCACTTTCAAAATTTCACTGTTAAAAAATCACTGAAAAAAATCACTGTTTAAAAATCACTGTTTAAAAATCACTGAAAAAAAATCACTGTTTAAAAATCACTGTTTAAAAATCACTGTTTAAAAATCACTGTTTAAAAATCACTGTAAATACTGTGAAAAAATCACTGTGAAAAAAATCAATGTGAAAAAAATCAACTGTGAAAAAAATCACTGTGAGAAAAATCATTATGAACAAGTCACTGTGAAAAACTCACTGTTTAAAAATCACCGAAAGAAATTATTGTAAAAAACAATGGTTTTTAGCCAAAAAATCCCTGGCAAAAAATCACTGGGCAGAAAATTCAATGTGTTAAAAATCACTGTAAAAAAAACCAATATGAACAAGTCACTCTGAACAGTCACGGTGAAAAATGATTTTGGTTTTAAAAAAAATCACCAAGGAAATAATTTTTCCTACATTAATCATAGGGTGTTATCACTGGCAACGGTGATGCGATTCAATCATTTTGAAAATGTTAGCGAAAATCTAAAAGCACTTGAATTTGCTTTCCTAAATTTAGATTTTGCCTTTGTAAATGAAATAAGCGAACAAATTTTTTACATTCAGATATGGTAAAAGTTCACTGGAACTGTTCTACATTCAATCCTTTCGAGCATTGTAGGGTTTAAGAAAGTTGAAGTTCGTTTTCTAGATCTTTTAATAGCATACCACAAACTTCTAAATCGGAGAAAATTTACTTACATGAGATACTGTGACGTCAGCATATGTAGAAACAGAAATGCAATTTCAACCAGATTCCATTCCCAGTGACGACTACAATGATGATCCCGAAGGCGACGACATAAAAGTTACCATATGCTTTGCATATTTGACTTTAATCACAACGAGCCATCTGCATTTCAATCCTTGCTTTCAATAAGGTACACCACTGCACAACCCACTTACAGATGGCACATATAGAGATTATATTTTAGAAAAGTATATACGGCTTTGGCTTTGCAGCAACTTAAAGGCATGCAGTACTCTACTACTCCACAATGAGTGCAAAAGCAAAAGGCCGACAAAGCAAGTGGAAAGTGGCAAGTGGCAGGTAAAAGCTATAGCAAAAGGAGCACAGAAATATACAAGAATGGCATATTTCTGCTTCATTTCTCGCTTTTTTTTTTTGGGGTAGACAGACAGACAGACTGACTGAATGACAGAAAGACAATCAGTGTAGTAGATGAAGTAGATGGCAACGTCACTTTTAAAGTGGGCGATTTCGGGTTAGTAACATTTCTTTCGGTTATATAGTTTTGGCCATTAGCCAAAGCGTCTGCCATCTTGATACAAAAATTTTACAAGAAGTAGCACTAACAACACCAAAAGCAACAGCAGAAGCGGCAAGCACAAAATTGTTTGTTGCCAACAACATGCTTAGATACTATATACATTTGTATCTTATATATAGGAAAAGTCTCTATTGCAATGCACTGCCGCCTCTAAAGCCTGCTACTGCCCTCACTATTACCGCACAGGAAAATAGAAATGTCATTTAACAGCAAAATAAATAGATATACTAGATGTATCTGAAATAAAAGAAATGAAAGAAATAAAAAAATGAAAACTTTCGTGTGCAAATGTCAAATGTTTCGCTTTTTTTTCTATTTTTGTTATTTTTTTCTTTTGCAAAATATTTTAAACTAATTGCTTCGATATTCTAATTTAACTCAACTAGGTTTAAGCATTTCGACTTTATTTTCTATTTAAATCAAATTTAATTTGTATCGACTTGATTTATTAATTTTTTATTAGTTCAGTTGTACACGGAACAATCTTTTACATTTCAGATACAATGTTGTTCTGTAGATACGCTTGTTGTCATCCATTATGCAGATTGCTAGAAATCAGACATGAATGCTAAGGGACGGGAAGTTTGGAAGGCCTAATAAGTGTCTAAATGAACGCACAGCAGGCGTTACGACCTTTAACACAAAAACATACAACAAAATGAGAACAATCTTTTGTAATGACAATCAGCAATGAGAGTGTGGCTGAGAATCTGTGTATATAAATTCTATTATGTATTTTTGTACATAACTAAGCCTGTATACTAAAAAATTTACATTCAAATCGTTTTGTAAATAAACAAAACACAGCCAGTGGCATTCAGATACATTTGTATCTACAGCAACAAATTGTCGCTTGAAATTTTAAACCGCAAACAAACAAAAAACCAAAAAAATTAAGTATATATAATATAATTATTCTTTTTTATATACAAACAAATATTTTTACCAATAAAAAGTTGTGCATACACACATTTATTTTTTCGCAATTTAATATAAAAAAACTTTCCACTAAAATAAATGTTTATGCCAAATACAAAAACAAAAAAAAAACGTCGCGTCGCGGCGTCATAATTCTGCACTGATTTGTTTGTTATTTTTTATTTATTATATTTATTTAATTTAATTAATTATTTATATTGTACAAATATTTGTTGCCATTTTAAATCCATCGATTTGCACACTTTTTATACAAAATATTTATTGTTGCGATTTAAAACGAATTTTTTTTTTATAAATAAATAATTTGCACATAATTGAAAAGCATACTGCTCGCTTGAGTTGGTACACCGAAAAAAAAATCAGATAAATTTTGTAGCATTTTAAAAATTAAAGAAAAGAAGATACCATGTAAAGACTGTATGTACCTTAAGTTAAGTCCGATCATACAAAAACTTGAAAAATGAAATAAATTTGTATAAGGGCTATACTTAAAATTTTTTTGGTCCTATTCATATTGGGATATTTCATTTGGACTGTCATAGGCATAATTTAAACAAAAACCCAAAATTTTGGAGTAGATTTGAATGGGCAGTTCGGCTTAAAATGGAGCTAACGACTTAGGAAAGCTCTATCTCTTATAGTCTCCGAGATAATCGTTTTCATACAGCAGACAGCATGACGGGAAGACAGACATAGCTAGTTCGACTCACTTTTTTATATCTAAGTAATAAGAAACTTTATAAAAAAATAGTAACAAAATTAAATTTCGACAGAAGGCTTAAAATCGCTGTAGAAATTTCAAATATAAAAAAAAAAAAAAATCGGTTTGAAGCATTGAAGAAAGTCTTTTTTTTTATGTGTGTCAATGTGATAGATGAGATAGCTTAACTATCTAGATATGCCATCAATCAAATTGAATAAAAGCAAAATTAGAAGAAAAAAAATATAGTTTTGAATTAATTATTTTTTTCTTAAATTAACGAAAGAATTGCTTTGCAACTTCTCGAATTTAGATATTTTTTCAATGCATATTCTTGGTTATCAATAATAAAACGCAATAGCAAGCAATATCTAATTTTAATACTAATCCAAGCAAGAACGTTAACCTTCCGGAAGAACCTATAGCTTAAAAAATTTTCTGCAAAAATTAAATTAAAACAAGGAAAAGTACTCGTGGACCGAAACTTAATACCTTATTTGAATAGTTTTTGTGTTCATAAGTGGCTTATATACATTTATAAATAAAAATTTGGAAGAACTATTTTCATACAAATATCTGAAAAATGGGCGCTTAGTTTGTATGGGGACCATATCTTGTCCTTTCTTTTGAAATTGGATGTCATTAGAAGTGCTTTTACCCATATTTGAAGTAAATACATTTAAAAATAATAACAATTTTCATACAAAAAATCGAAAAAATTGGTAAGTTTGCATGGGGGCTAAATCTAAAAATGGACGTGGTACCTTTCTTCTGATATTGAATGGATGGATATTAAAGTGTTTTTACCACTCGATTTTCACACAAAAAAATCGAAAAAAAGGTAAGTTTGTATGGGGGCTATATCTAAAAGTAGGCGTGGCACCTTGGTTCTGCCATACAAACTGCCTAGGAACACAAAAAGCTTAAGTTTAAAGTTTCAGGTCAATATCTGTAAAACTTTCAGAGAAAAACGCATTGCAACAGTCAGACAGACGGACAGACAGACGGACATGGCTAGATCTATTCGTCTCATCGAGCTGATCAAGAATATATATACTTTATGGGGTCTCCGATGCCTCCTTTAATGCGTTACAAACTTTCCGACAAACTGATATTACCCTTCACACTATGTGTGGCGGGTATAAAAATCAAATTGAATTCTTGATTGAGACGCACAGAATGTGGTTTACATTACATGGGATGTTCCCATTTATCAGCGTTACAAACTTTCTAACAAATTTATAATACCTCTGCGAGTCTGTCTACAATGTGTATAACAATTTTAAAACGCAATCAAAAAAAACCTAATCTATATTTCATGCAATATAATCCATTATTAATACCGAACGCACATTTCCTGAAAAAATTAATTATTGAGCATTAAAGAAAATTTCTGCAAAAAGCAAAAAAAAAAAAATATTTCTTATCAACATAATTCATTTTTTTTTTTTGTTGATATAAATTAAATAGAAATAAATTGAAAACTAATTTAGAGTGATTGATCAGAGCGAAAACAGAATTTTCCAAAATTTTATCTTAAATTATATCTATTAAAGAGCCGATTAATGGCTTCTTATTTTCGAAGTTTTTAGACCACCCTACTGCATACACAGTTCAAAACTCAGAATAGAATTTTGATATATTTTCATAGTTCCTAACCAATCTCTAATTGGTAGTAAGATTCCTTGCAAACCCTTGATTATAGCATTAGATCCTAAACAAATTTCAGAACCCATCTTTGAACTGTTGTTGTAGATTGACAGACCTATGCTCTCTTAATGGCATTATTATTATGAAAGAGTTGCTAAATTACGAAGTTTTAAGATTAAGGGTATTCAGAATGGTCTTGCAAATCTAGTAACGGAGTAAAACAAAGCAAATGTTGCACAACCAACAAAAATTTCCATACAACAATGTTAATCTACTTTGCACTACCCATGCCCTTGACTAAAAAATGTTTTTCCATCGATGTAATGCTAGGGCTGCAAAATAAATACAAAAATATACCAAATGGCAGTCCCAAATTTCAGCAATTTTCATATAATTTGTTTGGCAACGCAGCTCTCGATCAGCTGATTTCCACGTAAAAATGTATGAAAATAGGATTTGTTTGAATAATAAAATATATAATCGAAAAATTTAATTTATTTTATAGTTTTTTAAGTTTTTCATGAACAGCTGATTGCTGAAAGTTGCACAGAGTTGCACAAATTTACTTTCACAAGGGGCGTTCACTTGGCCGAGTCGAGTGCAAAGTTAATTTTTAATTGTTTGCAAGACCATTCTTTAAATATAAAACGTTTCTAACTTGTTGCTAAAAATTATATTTATTTTTATTATTTTGCTGAAATTTTTATTTTGCTAGAATCAAAAAAAATATTTAAACTATCGCAATAAATTTTTAACAAAATAATGTGGGGAGACTTTTTGGAACCAATTTTCATTTAGTGGGTAGTCCAAATACTGTTCGTCTGTACATAAATTTTTTTTATTAATATGTCTCTTGTTTTATTTTATTTTATTTTTTAATCTTTCGTGCAAAGAACAATGAAAAAAAAAAGAAAACTATTAAAAAATCAATCGATAATTGCGTCAGCAGTGAAGCAGATGAAAAATGAATTTATGTATTTTTGCATACACCGATATGAACACCTACACACACACACACACCTATATTATCTCATTCAAGTTTATAGAACAGCGGTCTGGCAGCTTTGAAGATGAAGCAACAAAAGCCAGAAAAAAATATTTGGCAATTAAAATATCGTAATACACTCGAAATTTTTATTTGTTTTTTTTATTTATTTTCATTTTTTTTTTTTTTTTTGTATACACAACAATTGTACAAAATATTTTTGAATAAATAATATAATTATTTATATACAAAACATATGCATGTACGTACAGTTGAAATAATTGAAATGAATTTATGCTACATTTGTGGTGGTGGGTGGTGTTCAACTATTCGAAACAGAACCAAACTGAATCGAGCAGAACAAAAAATTAAAAAAAAAATAGAATATGCGAGTCGTCAGCACTTGAAATTGAAAATGAAATTTTAACAAGAAAGTGAAATGAAAAAAAAGAGATACATTTATATTCGTAATAAAAATGAGCAGCAATTAAGTGAACAAAAACTATTTATTAAAAAAAAAACACCGAAATTATATTCGTGTGCTCAATAAAAATGCTATGAAAATAAAAATTTTAATACATTTTGTATTTTATTATTGTCTACGCTGGACAGGTTTAAAATATTTTCAATTGCACTCTTTAAAAAAAAAGAAAATATTTTTAATTTAAAAATAAATGTTTGTTCCGAATTTATAATTACAATAAAAGTATGCAATGCGTGGGCTCGTTTTGTTCATTAAATTAAAATTTTTAACGGAATTAGAACAAAGAAGATTTATATAGAAATATTTTATATTTTCTTAGATTGTTCATTAAAATATTTAAGGGTTTGCAACTGTGCAATAGTGCAAAAATGCAAAAAAAAAAAAAAAAAAAAAAAAAAGGATTGCAGTACCAACAATCACTTTCTTAAAGACATAAATAAACTTAAATTCCTTTTCCCTTGACCAATATAATATTTAAGTATCAACTGGTTGTCTGAATTTTGGTGTCTTTTATGCAAACGATGATAGCAATAATTGTAGAAATGCGAACTATCTTTTCGACAGTAATCTCAGAACAGCTGTTAGTGTAAAGTTGCAAAGCTTCAAAAAAAAAAAAAATTTAACTAAAAAAAAAATACACTCGATACAGTTTGGGTAAAGTTGTATTTTTTTAATGTTGCAAGACTTTGTTTGATATAATCTATATATATAAAATAGTAAAAATGTTTCTATGTCCGAGATTTTCGTTGAAACCGTCACTCCCGATGAGCCCCAAGCCGATTGCATTTGAAAGTAAACAATGCAAGTAAATTGAAATTCCACTAAAACAATGCCTAACGCAAATTCGGTTCATTTAAAAAGTCGATTTTCTAATTTTCCCGTACAAAAATGTTTTGCATTTTTAACATAAACAAAAAACCAGAAAGAACGCTGAAGTCGAGTATGCTCGACTGCAAGATACCCTGTACCCAATCTATATGTACCTTAAGTTATGTTCTATTTGATTACCACACATCATTGAATTGGATTTTCATAGAAAAACGGGTATATCTTTGATTGGGTTTATACCTAAAATTTTGTTGGGCTTACCCATATTGGTCTATTTCATTGGGACTACCATAGACATAATTTATACTAAATTTGAACTTCCTTGAATAAAAAACAATGTCTTTTTATTTAAAAACCCAATATTTTGGGGTAAATTTGTATGGGGGCTATACCACAAAATTTTGTTGGTCCTACCCATATTGGGATATTTTATTGGGACTATCATAGACATAATTTATACTAAATTTAAACTTCCTAGAATAAAAAACAATGACTTTTTATGCAAAAACCCACAATTTTGGGGTAGATTTGTATGGGGGTACCCTTGGAAATAGGGCTTGAGAGAAAACCGTTTGCAAGTGAACACTTGACAAGCTTAGGAGAGCTTAAGTTTCAAATATGGTGGCCCTTTATCTCTTATAGTCTCCGATATAATCTCTCATACGGCAGACAGCAGGACAGACGGACAGACAGACGGACGGATGGACATAGCTAGTTCGACTTCCCTTCCAATACTGATCAAGAATATATATAGTTTATAGGGTCTATCTAGCTTTCTTCTGTTTGTCTGTTACCTACATTCGCACAAACTAAATATACCCTTTTACCCTTTGGGTACTCATGTCTCTCACTTATGCCGACAAGCTCCGGCCATTTTGAATGTTCACTTAATTGTTGACAGCTGCTTTGCTTGCACGTGTTTTGGATCGTCTTCGATTTTTACCTATTCAAAAAATGGATCAAAGAACCTGTATCAAATTTTTTTTTCTGAATGGAATAAATGGAATAAAAATGTTGAAGAAGGGAAGGGTTATGGGGACCGAGCTCTACCAAAATCAACAACATTTGATTGGTATAAATTGTTGAAAGAAGGTTGCGAACGTGTTGAAGACGAAGAGCTCCCTGATCAACCATCGACCTCAATGGACGATGCTCACATCCAAAAGTAAAAGAATTAGTGCTCGCACACCGTCGATTAACTATGAGAGACATTGCTGATGAAATTGGTGTATCAAAAGGATCAATTAATACAATTTTGAAGGATGTTTTGGGCCTCAAACGTGTCAAGTCTCGGTTGGTACCAAAATGATGATTTTTTTTTTTAAAAACTGTACTGATTTTTCGTGACTTTTTTGCCAAAAATCCAACCAATATCGTTCCGCAACCACCGTATTCGCTTGATTTGGCACCGTGTGACTTCTGGCTATTCCCAAAACTCAAGAGACCACTCCGGGGAACGCGTTTCGAGTCGATAGAGGAGATAAAAGCTAAATCGAAGAAGGCGCTAATGGCTATACCGGAAAGGGACTATTTGGCATGTTTCGAGGATTGGAAAAAACGTTGGCATAGGTGTACTTTTATCAGGAGGGGATTACTTTAAAGGGGACAAAATAAATATTCATGAATAAATAAATAATTTAAAAAAAAACACTAAATATGCGATACTTTTTGAACACACCTCGTATCTACCCAAGATCATATCACTAAAATCAACAAATAAATCCCTTCAAAATAAGTTTAAAGAAAAACTGTTGCTAACGCAGCAAATAGGCGTTCCACACACTAAAAGCAGCGCATCATCATTTTCCATAAAATTTATCATCAACAAAAGCGACGACGTCAGCAATTTGAACGTCACAGACTGATACCGAAATGTACTGCGGCAAACTACTGACTCCAAATGACACTCAACATATCTTGCCTGTCAGTACCTTCAGGCTGCTTAGTTTACTTAGTTACATATATGAATAATCTCTGCTGAACTTATGAAATATATTCTTGGTTTTTATTTATTTATTTATTTTTTATTTTTTTTTTTGCATAAAAGTTATTTTTGTTGCGATAAACTTGCTCATTTTTGTATAAAATTGCGGTAAAAAAAAAAAAAACTAAAAAATAAACCAAAGAAGTTTATTTATAAAATTTTTATTTGCTGTCATATTCTGTAGAAAATGTAAAATGTTTTTGAAATAAGTTTCACGGAAAAAATATAATTCAAATTTAAAAATAAAAATTACAGCTTAATTTGATTAAAGTATAAAAAATTACTACTTTTATTAAGGGAAAGATTGAAAAGTGTTTGCATTTTTTGCACAACGTTTCGTATGCGTAATAAAAAATTTGTTCATTTTAAAAAAGACGTCGTCTCGTCGTGCAAATAAAAAAAAAAATATTCCCAACAGCTAATTTTGCGGCGGTTAAAAACTCGTGACTGATTTTTTATGCACACAAATACATACAAAAAGATACAAATAAAAAAAAAAAATAAACAACAACAACAACAAATGAAATGCGGTAATAGAACACAGAGAGATAGCAAATGACATAAATCAAAGATAAACAACGACGACTACGACGACGATGACAATGTTAGCTGAGAAGAAGATAGCAAAAAAAAAAAAAAAACAGAGAGAGAGTAAAAAATAAAAATTACTAAATGTTCTCATATGGCCTTTACATTTAACAATATTTTTACCGGCAAAAGAGTTGCTCGAATACAAAAAAAAAAAAAGAAATTAATTGCACACAACAACAACAAAAACATCGCGTACAGCTGTCAACAGCAAAACAATGCATGCGCATTCAATACTCTCCCAAATTATTTGCACAAAATAGTCTCTCACTTATATTTGCTGCACTCATTCAAAGCATTTAGCGGCACCACATGTTACCGAGTGAGAGAGGGAAGGAACTTTTAAGCTTGTGCTCATTGCATGCAAAAATGCATTATTTTTTTTTCGAATTATTTTTCGTTATTCGAAAACTTTACATGCGCACACAGCGCAAGCTTAAAGTGCGCCTTAATTTGTGGAGACTTTTTCCCTTTCGAATTTTTTATACTCTGCACAAAAAAAAAAGTGTACAAAGGATATAACATGAAATTAAGGAAGAAATTTTGAACAAAGCGTTATTTATCAAAATAATTAAAGAAAAAAAATTCATAAAAAATAAGTAAAAACGTTAACTTTTATGAAACCGAAGCTCAAATACACGCCACACCATAGTTTAGTTCATTAAAGATCATAAGTGGGCTTAGGTGAAATTTGGAGAAGGTATGGTTTGAAGTAAATAGTGTAAAGGGGTCAAATTTTGAACCAAAGGACAGAATAATAAACATTTTCTTTAAAAAAAAATAGAAAATGGGTGGTGAGTTTGTATGGGTGGTGAAATTGTGTAGGTGGTGACTTTGTATGGGGACTATGAGTTTTAGCGGGCTGATCCTTATAATATCAGTAGTGTATACATAGGATGGTATTAGAAATGTTTTTACACCATTTGGAGTGAACAGATTCAAAAATAATAGCTATTTTCATACAAACAATCGAAAAAGGGGTCAATTTGTATGGCAGCTATATCTTAAAATGGACGTGGCACTTTTATTTTAACACTTGAACTGCTTTGGACTGAGAAAAGCTTAAGTTTCGAGTTTCAGGTCAATATCTTTAAAACTAAGCAAATGAAGCGCATAATACAGACAGACAGGCGGACATGGCTAGATCGACACGTCTCGTTCTGATGATCAAAAATATATATATACTTTAAAGGGTCTACTATGTCTCCTTTAATGCGTTAAAAACTTTCTGAAAAAATGAAAATACCCTTCACACTATGTGTGGCAGGTGTAAAAAGCTTTTTGGACCAACTAGCGGGTTCCCGGCGTGTGCTATCACGTTGTATGGGCGTTTCGGCAGCTCATTGGTCTCGTTTCCGCTCTCTCATCTGCTGTTGATTGTAGTTTTTTTAGATGGCATTTTTGTACTTTTTGTTGGGGATAGTAAGAATGTATACAAAAAACACTAAAAAATACCTGTTTCTTTTTTTTATTGCAGCGAGACCACCTTATGTTTGGGGTTAGTATAAAAACATACGAAAAGCAACACATTTTTGTATGCGAACAATCGAAAATAGACTTCATGAATGAACCGAAAGTGCCTAATGCATTGTTTCAGTGGTCTTTAATTATATTTGCATTGTTGCCTCTCAAATGAAACCGGTTTAGGAAATAACGGATAAATGGTTTTAAAGTCTATAGCGGACATAGAAACATTTTACTATTTCATGCCTATAGATTTGACTTTATTTACAGATTTCAAACAGCTGATCTTTCAAACTGTCAAAATAATTAAAAATAAAATAATTTTGCGTGCTAAAGCTGTAAAATTTTTTTTAAAGACATTTTTTTTAAGGATATTTAGCAAAAATAATAAAATTATATTTAAATTTAGCACACAAAATCTATTTTTTGTTATTATTCTACTAAAAACATATCCAAAAAGCGCAATTACAAAAAAAAAAAAAACAATAGTGTAGAAAAATTACGCTACAACACGCAAATATTCGAAAATTGGTCCTTCGAATTTCCGGGTTTGCTACTTTGACATTTCGCATGGCATGGCAATGGCAACGTCGACAACGAAGACGACGGCGTGGGCGAATATGCAGCAAAAAAATTTAAAACTCTGTCTCTCTTTTAGCTCTCTCTACCTTTCTCTTTCTCTCTCTCTCTTTTTCTCTCTCTCTCTCTGAGAGTGAATATTAACTGCGCAGCGTAGGAGGCACCATCTGAAAAACTTTCTATTTGCTTACAACTTTGCTAAAAACAGCTTTTTTTGTTGCCTACTTTTCGGCTTTGCCTTCCTTTCGCTTCGTGTCTTTTTTTTTTCTTTTTCCTGCGCGTTTGAATTTGTATTCGTGCTTTGCTTTTGCTATTTCCTGTTTACAACTAACACATGTTCAAATACAAATGTATCTTTGTATCTGTGTTTCCATTTATATTGCGTGCCTAAGTTTGTTTGCTATAAAATCAAAAAAAAAATGGCAAAAGACAAATAAAAAGCAACGAGAAATTAGTCACTTAAGTGTAGCGCATATGAAAAATGAAAAGTTTTATTATTTATTTTATGTTATAAGCAGCGGCACAGACGTACAATAAGGATCCTCCTTTGCTATACACAATAACAACTACGTCAGTCAGTCAGTCAGTCTGTCTGTCTAAAGTACTTAAGGAAATAAAAGCAACAACAAAAAATGACAATAAAGTCAACATTGTTTCGTTTATGGATTTCGTTATTAATGTCGACGTCGCCATTTTGCTGCTCCTGTTTTTTTTTTTTTTTTTTTATTCTTCTTCTTGAACTACTCATACCACTTTTTGCTGATCCTTTGCTACACTTTGACGATGACGGCAACTAAAAGCGCAAACAAAAAAAATTTTGCTTTCGTGCTCAAATATTACATTTTGTATTGTTATTTTAATCTTTTTTCTTCCATTTTTTTTGTTTGATGTTTTGCTTAAACTTTTTTTTTTTTTTTTTTTTTTTTTTTTTTTCTTCCTTTCCGTACATTCGCTTCCGGCAAATGGTAGCAGCAACGCCTACGAGAGAGACGTAACAAGAAGAAATGCCAAATGTTGCGCACTACCCTGCCTCTTGTTTTGGGAATTTGGCATTATCCTGTCGCATGACTTTGCATGTTTAATATGTATGTATGTGTGTGTATGTGTGTATGTGTTGTTTTATATATTTATCTATCTAAATGTGCCTGAGTATGTTTATTTAAAATATTTTGCGCTTATATATGCCGGTATATATTATATATAAGCACAGGTGTTACACTGTATTAGTATTTGGGTACCTGTGTATCTATGTGTGTGTGTGTTGGTGTTTATGTTTAGCATACTTTTAGTTTAGTTTAGTTTCGGATTTCACAAATCGCTTTGTATGTATTTCAGAGCCTTGTGGTATTTAACCTTAATTTGATTTCTGTTTTTTTTTTTTCTGTTTTCTTCTACCTTAATTCTACTTCTTTTCCTTATAGTTAGTATGATTGTATGTGTGCCTTGTTTTGTTGTGTTATCCTTTTTAAGTTTTTTTTTTTTTTTTTTGAACTGAGCGTGGGTGTTCTGGCATTTGTTTAATTTTAGGTTTTTTTATTTTCTGAAGAGTTGGTAAAACATTGATTAAACAATTTTGTATGACAGCAATAAATGTGACTTTTTTATTTAAAGTTGACATTTTTGATGGTTCACAAAATTTGAGTATTTAATAAATTCTTTAAATATGAATAAACAGACGGACTCCCATTTAAAAAATTAATAAAATTTATTTAATTACTTTTCAAATCCAAAATGTTTGTGATTTGCTATTTATAAAAGTTTTTTGAAGTCATAATGAAATCTTATAATTCTCAAACAGTTTATGCATAACAATATAAAAGTATCTGCATGATCGGAAGTGAGTTGAAAAAAAGAGCTATAGAAAATTTTATATATACTAGCTGAACCATGATACAATTAGTAAAGGTTGTTACAAGCGTTCATTTGTAACCAAGTTATGAAACATATGAGTACGAAAGAGAAGGCAGATTTTAGCTATATATACTCAGTTTCGTTTGTAGTTTTGCAAGTGTAAAGAAAATAGAATATTTCTTGTTTTTCTCTTTGGTGTTGTTTCTATTTCACTTCGACAAAGGCAGCAAGACTGCCTTTGAAATACGACTGGCGTTGGTACGCAACTCGTTAAGAGAGCAAGAGCGCTAAACATAACCTTTTAACAATTGAACCATGGAACTGTCCACTCGTCACGAGCTACACTATCCGGCCTTGGTCGGTTCATGCACATATACCAAATTTCATTTGTCTATTTCAATTATTTCTAAAAATATGAAGAACTTTATCTGTACATTTTCATGGTGCCACGCCTACCGCCAATTTTTTCAGTGGTTTAAACTTTTCTCGATGTATGTAAATTTTTTTTCTTTTATTAAACTATTTTCAAAAATAGGATAAAGTTTTTTTTGAAT
This sequence comes from Leucophenga varia, assembly GCA_018903435.1. Classification (NCBI taxonomy): domain Eukaryota; kingdom Metazoa; phylum Arthropoda; class Insecta; order Diptera; family Drosophilidae; genus Leucophenga; species Leucophenga varia. The sequence goes on from JAEIFJ010001868.1 coordinate 388,301, forward strand.
CGCTTTTAAGGTGTCACGCGCTTCTTAAACTTTGTAGGTCCTAGTAACCGAAATATACCGAATTTAATTTCTCTCAGCTACTTGTCAAAATACGATGAATTTCTGTATCGATTCTATTGGGGCCTCGCCCATTGCCCATTTTTTTTAAAACATTTTTAAATCGTATTTTTTAAGTTGTACTAAAAAACACACATCTCCAAAGTTACAGTAAAATCCGTTGTTTCCGGAAATATTCCATGAATTTATGATTGATTCTATGGAACCACGCCCATGACCTCAAAGGGTATTATCAGTTTGTCAAAAAGTTTGTAAAGCAAAAAAAGAAGATATTGCAGACCCAATATTCTTGATCAGCTCGACGAGACGATCTAGCCATGTCCGTCTGCCCATCTGTGTGTAGTTAAGTGTTTTATTCGCTCAGTTGTGAATATATTGAACTGAAATTCGAAACTTAAGCTTTTCTCGGGCGTACACAGTTTACATAATACAAGCAAAGCACCACGCCTATTTTTTGGCATAGCTACCATACAAAATTACCACCCATTTTTGATTTTTTATTGACTTAAGCTTTGTTTAAATATAATACGAAAAAAGTATATAATTCTTATTTCGAGTCAAGTTATCAGTTTAATTTAAATACGATTGGATCACTAGTCCTCTATGAGGCTGTCAACAGTCACTTCTTTAAGTCTTCTTCAAACATCTTCTTCTTCAAATCACCGAAGTTGATTTTTTTTCACAGTGATTTAAAAATCGCAGTGTCGCACTGCTACTGAAACTAGTGATCGGTGATTTTCGAGATCTCTCAGTCGATTTTGTGTATTTACGCTCTTCGCGAACAATGAAACTGTTCAGTGAATAGTTCTAACATGTTTTGTAAACTGCCATTTAATCACTGTTTGCAGTCACTGTGATTTTCTAGTCGTAGTCACTAATTACACTGCGACTCAATAATCTCTTTTTCAGCCAACACTAATTTAACTATTATTTTAATTATTAACCTAGGTTTACATTTTAATTGCTTAATAAATAATTCTGAGAATTATTAATAATTTAAAATATATATTTTCTGCTATGCCAAAAACCGCAGTAACTATTCGTTAGGTACTTTTAGTTTTTTTTCCTATTATATAATTTAACTTAAATATTTGTAATTCAAATTTCTAACTAATTTTATTTATTCCGAAAAGATTTGCTAAAACCCACGTCAAACTCATAAAAATATATTGAAAGCTATTAAAAATTGCCAACTCATTTAAAATAATTATTAAATAAATTTTCAGAAAACACAAAACAAAAAACAAAATGAATACAATTGCTGCATTTGCATTTAACTGCTCAAAAGCAAAAATTGTACTTATACGAAATAATGTCGAAATTCATTTCAATTTTTTTTATGATGCAATATATTAAATTTATTTTTTTTTTATTATTTTCAAATAAACAAATCGTATCCTTGCGGCCACTTGCAGCACTACAAAAAGGAACTTTTCGAATTTTATTTTATTTGTTTTTTTTTTTGTAGAATAGAAAAGCATGCCATGACATGCAAATGTAATAAATGCAAAGCCTGTCAAGAATGAAGAAGAAGAAGAAACGAAAACGCTCAATGGCTGAGTAGAAGTTTGTTAAATGGATGAATATTTAGATAGCAACAGAAAGATAACAAATGCTACACTACACGAAACATCGAAAATGTCATTTTGTCAAGCGATTCTACAGAGAAATGAAACGTAGAGAAAGCGGAGAGAGAGAGAGAGGCATGTTTGCAGTAATCTAAAGAATACGCAGCACAACCACTTCGACTTGTTATAGTATTTATGGTTATGCTTCTCTTAAAGACTTTGACAAATGATAAATGACAAAATACACTGCATGAAATGAATCTAAGGGTTTGGCATACAATAAAGCGAATATTGTCATATTTTTTTCCATTTTTTGTGAAAAGGTTTATATGAAATTTTTCTATTTTGGACAAATTTTCTCCATATAAATTTGGCAAAAAGGAAAAAAAAATAAAAAATATTTTTTTAGCACGCCAATTTAATAGCCTAAAACTGCCATGAAGCCCTAATATAAATTTAAATTTTTTATCTATTTTATTTTATTAATTAGTTCAAGACGGTGAAGCCGAACACGTCACACGAATCTTTTAAATATTTTATGAGTGAACAACAATGGCTTAGATAGAACTTTGAGATGGGATGGATGGGAATCAAGTTTATACAAAATCTATTAATATAAAATAATAAAAATGTTTCTATGTCCGCAATTTACGTTGAAACCGTTCAACCGCTGAGCCCCAAACCGGTTACAATTGAAAGTAAACAATCTTAGTAAATTGAAATTCCACTAAAACAATGCCTGATGCATATTCGGTTCATTTAAGAAGTCGATTTTCTTAATTTCCCGTACAAAAATGTTTTGCTTTTTTACATAAACAAAAAAATAAAATTAAAAAACAGCTGATTGCAGCTTTACCCAATACATTTTGGGTAAGTAAAATGGTATTTTTAGTATGTTTGTAAGTTAGCCCCAGCTCATTTTGGTTGCGGTGCAAACCAAAAACAAAAAAGCAAATAGTAAATAAAAATGAAAGAGCAGCCGAAACGCCCGTACAACATAGTAGCACACGTCGGGTATTCGCTAATATTAATATAAAATTTTAATCAAAAAATACAGATATGACAATAATTTTCAGGAAGTGAGAAGTATGTTACTATTGGGGTATACGTTATAGGGGTCCGATCCGTATCATATCCGTCAAACGTACATAGGGATGATATAAGATGTGTTTTTACCCAATTCGAAAAGAATACATTAATACAAAAACTCTAAATGTGCGGTTAGTTTGTTTCGAGCATTACCTAAAAATGGGCGTGGCACCTTGGACTTGATATGAGTGACATAAGAACAATTTTTACCCAATTTTGATTGAATACATGCATAAATAATACCTATTTTTATAGAAAAATTCGAAAATGGGCGGAAAATTTATATGATAGCTACATCTTAGTGTGGGCGTGACATTTTAATTTTAACATAAAAACACCCTTGGACCGAGAAAAGCTTAAGTTTCGAGTTTCAGCTCAATATCTTTAAAACTGAGCGAAGGAATCACCTCGCAACAGACAGACAGAGAGACACGGCTAGATCGATTCGTCTCGTCGCGCTGATCAAGAATATATATAATTTATGGTGTCTTCGACTTCTCCTTCAATGCGTTACAAACTATCAGACAAACTGAATATACTCTTCACACTATGTTTGGCGGGTATAAAACAAATACGTTTGTCTTGAAAATGAACTTAGATAGGATCGGAAACGTTATAATATTATATACATTAATCGAATCGTAAGATTTTTCTATCCAAAACAGATTTAAAAATAAAATTCGATTCGTAGTTTACTGAGTTATTGCCATATAAGTGAAAAAGAAAGAGAAAAAATACCTTTTAACCCATAAGTTCAGGTATTGGGAGTGTTCTGCCAATTCCAACTATTCAGTTTTGTTTTATTCGACCAGATCTGATAAAAACACCAGTCACTGATAAATGAACAGTTTCAGTTTTCGCAAAGAGCGATACAAAAACATTTCCGATAACTGAACATGTTCACTTAAAAAGAAAATTGCAAATTCTTTCAAAAGATATTCGATTCACTGTGAAAAAATCACTATGAAAAACTAAAAATCTGTGAAAAAAGCACTGTGAAAAAATCACTGTAAAAAAAGAATCACTGTGAAAAAATCACTGTAAAAAAATCACAGTGAAAAAATCGCTGTGAAAATCAAAAAATCACTGTAAAAAATAACTTTGAAAAAATCACTGTGAAAAAATCACTGTTAAAAATTAACTTTGAAAAATTTCAAACTACAACACGATGATCCAATCTTTCGAAGCTTAAAATATTTTAGAAAATACACCAAAAAAAGGTGTTGCACTGTCGTAAATTTTGCGTAAGCTTCTGACGTTTGTTTATGGTCCCAAGACCTTACTTCAGTTAAAAGCGTCTAATTCATCAACAACTCGTGCAAGTTCAAATTAAAGGAAATTTCTTTGTTCCGAATAGCTCCGGTCTGCCCTATTTTAAAAATTTTAAAGTTTTCCAATGAACGAAACATTTTTTCCACGACTTTTTACCAGATAAAAAATGCCTGCTAATCTAAGTTAAGGAACTAGCTTTGTTTCATTTTAAATTAAACTAATCTATTCTGGTAATATTCAGATCGCTGCGTATGAGCTGAAATAAACGCACTGAAAGAAAAAAATACACAAAAAAAGGCCACTCTATTCGCAGCTAGAAAAAAAAAAAAAAAAAAACCAAGAAAATTAAAGGAAATCGTCCAAATCAAACATCATAAAAACATTTTTCACGCCTTGTCATGCATTAGTGTTTTGGCATTTTTATGCGCTGCTGTCTAAAATTTTAGTTTAGTTTATTTTAGTTCGTTTTGTGTTGATTATAATAATTACACACAACAACAGCGACAAATACAAATCAAAAAAAAAGTTTATATTTATTTTAATATTTTATGAAAATTACACATACGCCTCGTGTTACACGGCGACGACATCGAGGAGAAAGATTTTGATGATGATGAAGACTGCCTTCTAGTGTAATTTGTGTTTAATTTTCTTTTTCTTTTTCATTTTTTTTTTTTTTTTTGTTTTTGTTTTGTGTAATTTTTAGCATTTTCAAACAAACTAGAAAAACACTCTCACTCGTCCTTTGCAATTTGTCGCGTTCTTATGTTTCGCTTTTTACTTTTTACTTTTTTTTTTTTTTTTTTTTTGTATGTTTCATGCCAACAAATTTATTTGTGTAACATAAAAAAAAATAAAGAAAAACAGAAGGATGAAAATAGAGTAAATTAAGAAGAAGTCGCAGCTGTTAAAGTACACAAAGAAAAGCCAAGAAAAGCCGAAATTTTTTTAATTGGTGACGAACCATTTTTCTCTTTTGACGAATTTTTTCGTTTGGGGAAAAATTTAATGAAATTATCACAATGAAATTTGAAATAAAAATAAAACAATAAAAATTATAAAAGAACATTTTTTTTTATTATTTTTATGCTCGAAAAAATTTTCAATTAAATGCGAAGACAATTTGATTGCTTAATTTTAGGGAATATTTTAATGCAACATGGCGTATGCTTGTTTTTATTTAAAATTGTATTAAAATAAATTAAAATGAATATACTAAATGAGTGTTTAAATTGTTATGCTTGTCATGCTATGCGGTCTTATTTTAATTGTTGTTGTTGTTTTTGTTATAAAATAATTCATTTATTGTAATTATAAATTTTAATTATACAAAAGTGCCAAATATTGTAAAATTACAAAACATGTTCTTATTTATATTGCAAACGTGTAATTTTTTATGTATTGTAATTTTAATTTTAAAAATAATTAAATAATAATAGCTTTTCATCAGATGCTATGAAATACAAAAGTTGAACTTTAAATATTTTTATTTAAATAGAATAATGATACGAGCAAATATATCATGGCCATGTCTGTCTGTCTGTCTTATATTAATTGAAATAAAATACATTCCTTTTATGATTGAAAATAGGCACTAGGATAAAATATCCTTTTTTATTTTATGGTAGTGTTGGCAAAAAGAGTGATTTTTGAAAATCACAGTGATAAAATCGCAGTTCACAAAAAATGTACAATTAACGATTACTGAACAGGTTTACTGTTCGGGAAGAGCGAAACACAAAATCGGCGATAACTGAGCACACTGTGAACTTACTGAGGAAAAAGAAAACCGCAAATCCCTTCTTTCAGTCGCAGTGAATAAATCACAGTGAAAAAATTACTGCGAAAAACAATGTAAAACCATGCGACATGTGAAAAATCACAGTGAAAAAATCACAGTGAAAAATTAGTAATCAAATCCTGGAAAAACACTGTAAAAAATCACTAAAAATCACTGTAAAAAAATCACAGTGAAAAAATCACAGTGAAAAAAACAGTGAAAAAAATCACAGTGAAAAAATTAGAAAAATCACTGTGAAAAATCACTGTGAAAAAAATCACTGTGAAAAAATCACTGTGAAAAATAACCGAAAGTAATTTTTATTGCCAACACTAAATTGTAGAACTTTGAAAAGTGAATGATGATACTCATAAAAAAAGACGATTTTCTCGTCCGTTGCGATTGAGCAGGGCCAAATCAGCTATCTATGGCGAATAATTCAAAGGGCAAGACTTATTTTGACTAATTACGAAAAACTTATTACTTAGTTAATTAATATACTGGGTCTTCCGGAAATAGCCCCTACATTTATTTCCAAGACATAGCCCTAAATTTCGTAAATATGCATTATGTGTATTGTGTTTAAAAGTCTATCATTATCGGCTTAAAAAAAAAAACAATTGCAATTTCAAAAAATTATCTTCATTCATTTTTGCAATCCAAAAAAAAAAAATAAAATAAAAAAAAAAGAATAATCCATGACACGTGTCGCATATTGTAACATTTAAGAACGAACGACAAAATTAATAAATGCCCATTTTACATGGTAAAAATATGACACAATGCAAAACCGAATGCAAAATGAAAATCGATAACATAACAAGTGAAAATATGTAAAAATGCACAAAAAGCGCTTAGAATCAGTGAAATAATCGGTCAACATAAGCAAAACGTACAAAAAAAACAATGACAGAAAAGCATAAATTGCGCTGGCAACAAAAAAAGGTTTTTAAAAAATATTTAAAAATGGCAAAAAATAAATCAATAACGAAAACAATGCAAATGGGAAACATAATGTATCTCAACAATGAATAGCTGCAATATTACAAATTTCACACCTCATTTAATATATTTTTTTCTCTCTTTTTTTTTAAATTATAATTTATGATGCCATAATTTGTGATATAGCGGCATAAAACGCAATGAGTTTCAAAGTAGCAAAGAGAAATAAATCTCAATACTTTACAGAAAGAAAAAAAGAAAGTACGCTAAAGTCGTGTATGGTCGACTGCAAGATACCCTGTACTTAGCATCTTAGTAGCACATTTTATTGTATTCAATTTTTGAACAAATGAATATGTTGAGGCTATTCATGTAATCGTACTAAAATTACCCATTTTTTTTTTTTCGCGGGAACCCCAGGATATGTTGGGCCGCTTATATGAACATGCCAAAATTGCAGCGCTATTCAAAATATGTTGGGGCTAATTTAAAACATGCTAAAGATCCCAGTTTTTTAATTGCTTTTACCATTCATTTTTGATATGACAACGCAAGCAAAATACCACCTTTTTGTTGGAGCAAGACATAAGATAATGAAAACATGCTTTAAAGAAGCAAAACAGTTTTTTTGGAAAATTAGAATATCGACGCATTGTTTTAGTGGTCTATAATTGTACTTGCCTTGTTACCTTTCCAAATAAAACCAGTTTGGGACTCATCGGTTAGATGGTTTCAAAGTCCATAGCGGACATAGATATATTTTAAGTATATATTTTTGGTTTAAGCATTGTTTTAGTGGTCTATAATTGTACTTGCATTGTTGCCTTTCAAATGAAACCGGTTTGGGACTCATGGGTTGAATGGTTTTAACGTTCATAGCGGACATAGAAACATTTTAACTATATACCATTTACTATAATAAGTTAAGAGTACCTAGAAGAAGAAACAAAACAGTTTTGATATAAAATCTCAAACTATGGAGTAGATTTGTATGAGGGTACCCATTAAAATGGGGCTAGAGAAAAACTGTTTGCTTTCGAGATTATCGTTTTCAAACGGCAGACAATATGAGAGACGGACGAACGGAAAGACATAGCTAGTTCGTCTCGTTTTTTAATGCTGATGATGAATATTTATACTCAATCTAGTTTACTCTTTGCTAGTAGCAAAGCTTTAATACTCTTTACATTTATTTAAAAACCAAATGGACAGACAGACAAGTTTTTATAGGAACGACTTTTAAAATTATTAAAATATTAAATAAATAATTTCGTATGCATTGACTTGTTTTATTCAACTTTAATTCTGTGTGCGCTCGCTAACTGTTACATACTTTTTCCATCAAATTAATATACTATTCATGAAGTGTATGCAAAGTACAAAAAAACAAACCTTCAATAAAAAGAAAAGGCAATATAGCGCATACGCCACGTTGTGCCACATTGCAGGCAGGTAAATATATAAATATTTCATGCAAACAAGTTTATAATGTTGTACATGCAACGTATAAGTGTGTGTGTGTATGTGTGTGTGTGCCTATGTAAACACACTCGCGTCTAATAAGCGTTGATTACCGCATTAAATGTAATGTTTAAACTGCTTAACGCTGATAAGCAAAGGCAGCAGCAGAGCAGCAGCAAAAAAAATGTTTCTAAATCATAAAAAAATAAAATGAATGTCAAATAGAGTCACTCGCACGCTTATGTACACTTTAAGTGTCTGTCTGTCCGTCTTTCGTCCGACAGTTCCACTGTTTTTCCGCCTATTTGTCGTTACTTATTACTTGTCCGTATTTTCATCATATTTTATTTTACTTTTTTTCTTTTTTAAGCGATAAGCATCAGTTTACGCCTCAAGTGGAAATCTAAATTTGTAGTCACGTCTCTTTCTCTCGCTGTCTCGCTATTCTCTTTCTTGCTCTCTGTCTGACTTTCAACAAAATCGTTTTGATTAGTTTCTACGCTAGTTTTAATTTTCAAGCATGACGTTACTCATAAATATTAAATAATTTATTATATTTAGCACTAGAATATGTACATAGAATTATCTACAATATAAAAAAAAAAACTTTAAATCGTCTAATCTTAGATTTTGCCACAATTAAAAAAAAAAAAAAAAAATTATTTTGTTTATTATTTTTGTTGTCATTCGACTTATTTCGATTCGATTTATATTATACATTTTGATAGCTAAAATTTGGAATTAATGAAAACATTTTAAGAATGTACCTAATAGATTTAAATGATAATTGACTTTTGGGATTTCTTAAAAAGCATCATAAACGTCTTGAAATGCCACCATTTGACCGAATAAATATTAAAAGAAGCGGAGAGTGTCATAAGTGATAAAGTAATAATCAGACTTAGTTTTTCCTTTTTACCACAGATATATTGGGGCAAACAAAACAATATACTAAAAAATACCAATATTTTTAAATGTAGCGTATTCAACATATTTTGAGGCACGCTGCAATCACTTTTCCTAGTTTATTTTTTTTTTTTGATTGCAGAAAGTCCACAATATGTTGGGGCTTGTACAATAAAAAACATATAAAAAAGCAAAACATTTTTGTCTGGAAAAATTAGAAAATCGACTTCTAAAATGAACCGATTTTACCTAAAGTATTGTTTTAGTGGAATTTTATTTACTTGCATTGTTTCCTTTCAAATGAAACCGGTTTGGGATTCATCGGTTGGATCTTTTAAACGTCCATAGCGGACATAGACAGTTCTTAAAAAAAAAAAAATTGACAGTACCGAACTTTTGAAATCAAAATTTTAAAAATTTCTAAATAAATATAAAAATAATAATGTCATCAAGAAAATGTCAGCACGTTGGGGCACTAAAATATACAATTTTTGCAGATTAACACCACACATGGATGGAAAATGAAATACTTCCTTATCTTTTTTTTGTATGGTTTTCATGTTAAGCACAATAAAATTTCTGAGTTCGTTCATTCTTATATTAAGAACAAAACATACTTGTAACAGCCACAATTCGTTCTTGTGCAGTGCAGTGTGTCTCAAACTGCATAACGGCTTATTTTGCGGACGTGACATTCATACGGGAACAGTTAATTCCCACTTTGACGCTGTATATGGGACATAGCTAAGTAATATGCAACCAAACGTAGACTTAGAAGAATATTAAATATAAAAATTATTGGAAAAAAATGTTTGTGCTTCAATGTAATCAGATACAAGACCACATTTTATGGCGGACGAAAAACAGAAGTCGTTTTAGAGCTCGATTTACATTTTGTAGCATAAACACAAAGAAATCTAATAATATATTATAAAGAGTATTCCAAAATGTGTTACCCCCTCCAAGAAGTGTTTCGTTCATTTTAAATTTTGGTTTTGACCGTTGCGGACGTTACGCTGTGAACATTACACTTTCTTTCAAGTAAAAAAATAATTAACTTCATTGAAAGTAAGAAATATATTTCTTCGATCACTTTACATTTTTCTTTAACCAATAACTTACCCATGTCTTTTTTCTGTCGCAGAATTGACCATGTTTTTTATGTGTCAAATAGATTATAAAAAAAAATACTAACAATAAAACAAAGTAACCCAAATTCGTGGAATTGCATTTTTACTAGATAAACACACTTGAAGAAATTGAAATCAATTGCTTATCAATCGATTTAACCGCAAATCAAATGTGTACTTTGTACTACTTCAATAAAACTACATAATTACAGGTAATCATGATACTACGCCTTTAGTATAGCAGAAAGTTCTAAAATGGATTAAATTATTTTATTTTATTTTTTTGCACAATGTGATTGATTGATGAATTGATTTGCTAAGGTGTAACCCAAAATTACACCACAAAAAATTTATCAAATGGCTTCAACTTAAAAAAAGGAATAATACGGAAAAACTTGGTATTTTACCTTTCAACGCGTCAGAAGGAAAAAAAATTGAAATGTGTCAAAACCTGCAAAAAAGTTTACACAAAGTTTTACCGCTGTCCGAAATGCTTGCAGAACGGCAAAAAAAAAAAAATTCAAGCAACCACTTTCTGCGTCAACTTTGATTTATTAACAAATTTGTTTTACGCATTTTACTCAACTTTTATTTCCTCAACATTCCAAGGGGAAAGCAGAAAAAAAAAGGAAAATGTCTATCATTAATTTATAAACGAGAATGTTCGAGCAGTCATGGTACTCTAACTTTTACTTTCATTCATGAAATTTTGGCTGAGAAAAAGATACTTTAAGCATTTTTGCTATAAATTGTATTTCTTAAATTCGAATGAAGAGTTTCAAATTAAAGTTGTCGTTTTTTTGGTTAAAAGATTATTTCTTATCAACAAGAAACATTTATTTATGATTCAACTTTTTTTATTTTATATACTTTTTTTTTGCTTATTCAACGAGTTTTTATGTTTTTGAAGAAGTTATTGAAGTTGACAATGATTGAGAGTTATAGGAAATGAGCATGAAGTTGTCTCATAAATCATTTGTATTACATTTTGAATTCATGTCCTTCTCCATCTTCGAGAAAAACATGACAGCACTACTCTATTCAAGCTTCAAATGCAATTAAATGTGATAGATGGCAGCATTCAGGATGGCACACTGACAGCAACGGTAATTGTCAGTGTTAAATTGTCTTAAAAGCATCAGAAAAATTGAATGCAAAAAAAATATATAAACCACAAACTTAAATGAAAAAAGTTAACGCAGAATTTTTTTTTTTATCTCTCACACATTTATTATTTTAGCCAGCCATGACTCATACTCTCCAACACATTCATAAATTGTGGCATGAGTATAAAAAAAAAAACAAGAACGATGAATGTGCTGCAATGTAGCAGGACCAAAAAAATGTTTATGCTGCCACCCACTCTAGGATTGTTCAATATCGACATAAGAAGCACAGTATTTTATTTTTTTTTTAATCCGATAATATTTAATGGTGCTGCCAAGCCCCTGAAGTTTCCTAGAAAATTATATATATATATATATATATACCGGATAATGTTTTCGCTTCATAAATGGTCGTAGAAGAACATGCAATCATTTATTATTTAATTTTTAAAAATTTACCTAAATATTTTTTACAGGAACTCAAAGAAAATCTCAAAAACTTAAAAATAGGAATTATTGAATATTCTTCTGTGATCATTTATGAAGAGAAACATCGTTATTCTGCTAAAAAAATAATTATTTTCCAGGTTTCTACATTGAATCTACGAAAAGTGTTATTTTCCCATGTCAAGTACATGGGAAACTTCATGGGCTTGGTGGCACCATTAAATATTTATTTTCGATAGAGAACAAACCTAGGTGGTGGTTGCATAAAAATTTTGTTAATAATTTTTTTCCATGTCTAAAAATGAACGGATTTTATTTTTATAAAACAATAAGATAGAAAGCCGAACTCGACCGAACTCACTGTAAATAGAGAAAAAGTTGTGAGTTCGGTCGAGTTCGGCTGTCTATATTATTGTTTTATAAAAAATGGAAGTATTTTTACAAATTTCAATCAGAGTTAGCTGCCGCCAACCGCCGCGTTTTTTTTTAATGTTTTGTCTTGGGTGCACCCTAAGGAATAAAATATATCTTTCATATTTTTTTCTAAGAACCTGTTTCCCAAGCTTAAAGTGAAATTTGAGCTTTTGTAAAAAAAAAAGGACAATAAAACAGTAATAAACGTCTTCATAAAGTAGGTTTCTTATTCGCCTGAGTTGATTTAGCAGAGTCCGTCTGGTCATTATATTTACAAATCCATTTTTAAATGGCTGCTTCTATTTAAACTAACAATTTTATATTGTGATAATTTTTTTTTTTATGTATTTGCTTCATAAAAAAAATATTTTTTATTCCTCTACACTTCATTCCGAATATCATCTTTTGACTTACCATTTATTCCACTAATAAGTGGATAATTGCCATCACGGCCGCCAATAAGATTTTTTAAACCAGTTTCGATCAGTGTTGGGGACGATCGCTCCCTGTCGCTCATTTTTTCATAAAATTTTTACGTATTAACAAATTGCACCAAAAAATATATAATTTTTTTTTTTTTTTAATTTATTAGCAATTTTTCTTAAAATTGCTTTTCACTGCTTTTGCTTTTTTTTTTTGTTTAACTTTTTTGTAATTTTTTTTTAAATTTTTTTTTTTTTTTTTTTAAATTTGTAACACAGCGCTTGGTTTTCTTATTTTTTTTTATTTTAGTTATTTTTTTTTATTACTTATTTATTTGTTTTTAATTTTTTTTATGCCAAGTAAGTGAGCTTAGTTTTTATATATTATATTAAATATATATATTTTCTATATATATATATTTTTTTTTAAATATTTTTTTTTAAATATTTTTATATATTTTTTTTTTAAACAATCACAATTGTAAAGGAATTTTGCAAATAATTTTTTTTATCGCTGCAGTTTTTTTTTAATTTTGTTTTTTAATTTTTAAATAAATTATATATTGCACTTTAATTATATTTTAATTTAAAAGTTAATTGCTAATGAAGCTTTGAGTTTTAATTTAATAATTAATATTATTAAATTTTTTAATTTTTATAACTTAGATATTGCTTAAATAATTTCTTTGTGTAATTTGTTTACTTAATTTTGTTTTTAAATTATTATTTATTTTATTTTTATATATATATATATATGATTTGTATATATATAATTATTTTTATAAGCGTTTGTTTCAAATATATATATTTTTTTTTATTTTAGCTATAAATAAAGGCACCGCGAATAGTTTTATTTAACAATAATTAACAACAACAAAAACAATTATAAATATTATTAGTATTGTTGTTGCAGTTATAATTTATTTATATGTATATATATATTTTTTTATTTATTTTTTTAAATTTGTTTTCACTGGCTTTGCTGTTTATAATTTAATTTATTTATTTAATTAATATATTTTTTATATATTTATTTTTTTGTTCAAATACTTTTTTTTTTTTTTTTTTTGTAAAAAAAAAATAAATTAATTTATTTGTTTATTTATTTTTTTAATATATAAATTTTATTTTATATAAAGCTGCACTCTTTTTGCTTTTATTTTTATTTTTAATTTTTTGTCTTTTTTTTTTTTTTTTAATAATTTGCTTAAAACACAAAAGAACCAAAAAAATTTGTATAAGAAACTAAATTAATTTGTAACAAATGTTTTTGCAGTTGTTTTGGTATATTTTTAGGCCGAAAAATGAGTTGTTTTTCTTTTTTTAATTTTATTTTTTTTTAATTTTATTTTTTTTTACGCACAGTTTATTTTATTGCTTTTTAGTTTTTGTTTTATTTTTTCATGCGTTAAATGCCGTTTAAAATTTTTCTAATTTTTCTATTTTTTTTAGCATTTACAAATTTTCTTTGTGTGTCTTATTTTATTTTATTTTATTTTTAGTTGCGTATCTTTTATACTTTCAATGAACTAAAAATAAATATAAATTAGTTGAATATATTTTTATTTTTTTTTTATGTTATTTATTTTATTGTACAAATGTTAAAGCACTCAATGTAGTTTAGTTGTAAATTAAATTAATTTATTTATTTATATTTATATTGCCAATTAATTTAAGCACCAAAAATTTGTTTTTTTTTATTTATTTTTTTTGAGCAGTATAACAGTTTAGAAATTTGTTTTTAAAAATAATTTTTAACAATTTTTTATTTATTTTTATTTTTTTTTTAATTTTTAACGCTTGTCACTAGTCAACAACAACAACAATTTTAACATAATTTCTGGTTTACACATTTAAAAAAATATATACCACAGCACGCAAAAAACACGGAAAAGGATATATGTAGAACGACAACGTTGATGTATTTATGTTAAAGAAAGAGATAGCACACACACAAAAAAGTTAAGAGTTGGGGGCGTCACATGTGTACAAAAAAAAAAAAAAGAGAGATAGTAAATACGTTTCGCATAGAATGTTGGCGCTTTAAGGACGACTACGTATGAAGCGCGTAATAAATCATTGAAATGTTTTTTTTTTTTTTTTTGTTGTTGTTCGTTGAGTACTCGTAGGCGCAACACTAACGACGTCAGTCGGGCAGTAGAATATTAAACACAAAAAAATTTATATATAGAAAAAAAATGTGCCGAATGTTTATACGAAAAGTCACGAAAGGACGACGACAACAACGATGTCTTGTGTTTGTAGGCGAAGAAGAATGTCAAAGAGCGTGAAGAAAAAAAAACTTAACAAAACTTAAAAGCGCCACACGCACACACCGAAAAAGAGAGGAAAATCGATGAACAAATTTTTTTTTTTTTAACTTTATTATTTTTTTTTATGTATTTTTTTATTTTTCCGCTGGCACACAGGACACACAAAAATAAAAATAGCAAATTTAGTACTTTTTTTTTAAATTTTTATTAAATATTTATTTTTAACACTAGTAATATCCTTTTTTTTAATTTTTTTTTTAAATAAATGTTGCATGGTGTTTATTATTATTATTATTATTTTTTTGTGTTACACTCGCTCGTTTTATTTTTTATTTTTATTTTTTTTTTTTGGTGTTCTTTTGCTTGTGACTCGTTTCGTGTGGGTGTCGCAGTCAGAGTGATGAGCAAAGCGTTCTGTTATGCTATGCTGAGCTGCGTTGCGCTGCGCTGTGCTGTTTTCTGCTGTTGCAGCTAAGATAAAGTTGAGCACAAGCAACAACAACAACAACAACAAAAAATGTAACAAAAAAAAAAATATAACAAAAATAATAAAATTTAAAGAGAGCGCGTTAAATTCGAAGTATTAGTATAGGATATGCACTGAGTAAATTCTCCACGAGCGCACTTCGAATATAACACTTTTTAATAGTTTTTTTTTTTTTTTTTTTTCAGGATATGCACTAAACAATCTTAGAGAGAGTGAGAGCGAACATCAAGTTAAAAATGAGCGCAAAGACATTATGTTGCGTTTGTGTCTAATTAGGAGCAGCGCATGTATAAGAGTGGCGCATACAACAACAAAAAAAGTCAGCTGATTAAGTTGTTGTTGTTGTTTTTTTTTCTATGTAATTAGTTAACTGGGTAACGGTAACTTTTGCTTTTATTTATTTTATTTTTTTTTTTTTTTTGCACAAAAACACTTCAAAATGCAAACACAAGCTTTAGAGTGAGCGAATAAGAGCGCGTTTGAAAAAGCACAAAAACAATGAGTGAGTTTTTTTTTTAAATTTTATTTTATTTTGATTTTTTTTTCGGCGGAGTAGCAAAAAAAAAAAAAACAAAAACAAAACGCGTATGTAAATGCAAACACGTGCTTTTGTTTTTAAAGTCTTGAATTGTATTTGAACTTTGTTTTTGTTTTGTTTTTTTTTTACGACGCTTAATTTTTTTTTTTTTGTTGTTTTTGTTTGAACTTTGTACTCAAGCAAAAGCAATTGCTTTATTAAATTTTTATTAAAATAATTACTTTTTTATTTTATAAAAATAATATTTTTTTATTTTTAATTAATTTAAACGCGCGCGTTTTTTTTTTTTATTTTTTTTGTAAATATTTTCTACGACGTTGACGACAAATAATAATATTAATTTTTGTGTGAGACTTGAATTGCTCGTTTCGCTATACAGACTGACAGACAAACTGAAAAAGAACCTCGAGTGAATTATGCCGACAACTTTGGACCTTACAAATCGACCGAACAAACGACTGAGCGCGAATACAAATCAAATGAGTAAATCGTATATAAGAATAAATACTACAAAAAAAAAAAAGCACTCAGCTGATAGTATCCGAGTATCTGTGTGTTTTTATATTTGAATTATATACACACACATACAGATACACACAGACACATGTTAGTGAAGTGAGAACTTAGATACACGTTAAAAACACGCCGTTGCCGCTACTGCTGCTGCTCATTTGTGAGTAAATTATACAAACAACAAAAAAACACAGCAACGTCAATATTTGCTTTTGTTTTTGTTGTTGTTTTTGTATCTTTAACATAGTCGCATAGTACTAGTATCTCAAAATTTGTTACGCTTTAAATTTTTGGTGGCGTGAGAAGTGTTCGCATAAGTTTTTTTTTGCTGTCAGGCAGCGTTTTGTTCGGCAACTAGCCAGCCAGCCAGCTAGCTAGCAGCCCTTGAACCGTGTGGCGGTAGCGGGGCGGAGTGGGTTTGTTTTTTTTTTTTTTTTTTTTAATTTTTTGTTTTTTCTTTTTATTTTTTTAATTTGGCGCGCGACAACAGCGACTAAAAAAGTTAAGATTTTGTCAACAACGAAAAGCGCTAAAAGTATGAATGACTTATATATGACCTACCCAAGTGTTGTACGGGCTCAACTAAGAACAAAGCAAAAGGTTTTTTAATGTTTTATTTAGTTAGAAAGTCTCTTCTAGAATAGAGACCGTTGGAAACCCCTTGGGTTTCGACCGTTCTTTAATCCCGAAAATAAACTATTTATACATTTTAAATACTGATGAATACAGTACTGAATGTATACCTTTGCATTTGAGAATAGGAAGTAACCAAATAACATCTGCATTTTTGGACTCAAAATAGTTTGGACCTACGGAATTTTCGTACCGACGCCTATCAGGAAACTTCATATTAGAACAGGATTAGCTTAAAAAGTTAGTAAGCGTTTCCGGTACGGCTTATGAAGCCAAACTTCAGCTCGATTTATTATAAACGTTCAAAATTAGTCAATAGGCACCAGTAGAATATCAAAAGTATTAATTATATCCGATCCAGAGTGTAATAGGATTTCTTAAGATCATGTAAATTTTATTTAATAAGCAGAAGGAGCCATGACAGAACCCACCAAGTAAACATATTCTCGATGCACGTCGGATCCAACAATAATTGGCTGTTAACTCTGTCTGCCCGGTTTTGTTCAATCATGCGATCTCCGTGACTATAACAATTTTTAGCCCTTAATATAAGAGCTAGCATTTTGTACAAAGCATCTAGAGTTTACTTTTTACCATGTATTTCAAGGCGTATAAACCAAGTTGAATTGAGGGTCGGGATGAGAATTCCACTGAATCCCATGGGTTCCGCTGGGTCTCGATTACAAAACAAATATATTTTTTTTGTTATAGGTTTTATATTTGCAGACCTTTCAATAGATTTCTGTAAACATCCATAGATTATGCATATAATTACTAAAATAAAATATCCTAATTTAGCACAAATCAAACGATTAAGTTTTATGATCCCAATGCCAATATACCACATTATTTCTTATCATTGGAAGATTATTTTTTTCTATAGTGGATTATTTTTAAGTTAAGCAACAAAAAAACTTTGGATCGTCTCCCATTCGGTTACTTAAGATAATTTTTACGTTAAATCAGAATAAATCAAAAACACTTACAACGTAGATTTTGATGTTGAAGCTGCATCCACTCCCGAACACCGGAATACGATGGACAATGACTGTCACATTCCAATACCTTGACTAATCTGACGACATTTAGCTTCTCGCGCATACCATGACGAACATATCCCGAATGGCTACAGCGCTGAAGAGGACAAGTTCTTCGCTGGGCTAAAATCAGCACGCGGAAAACACAAGCCCACAGTCTCTGTCTTCGTACCGACCACGAGTAGAGTTGTAATCGATGGACGACAAATCGAGATGGTTGAGAACTACACAAACCTAGGCAGCATCTTTGCAAAAGAAGGTGGAACTAAGCTGAATATCTGCAGCCAGATCAGAACGCCAGAGCTGTTTTCGGTATGTTGTCTCCCATCTGGAGAAACAACGATTTAAGAACAACTCTAAAGGTCAGACTTTTCAAATCTATCGTGCTTTCAGTGCTACTCTATCGATGTTGCGCTTGGAAGTTAACCACAACTATTACCAACAAACTTCTAGAATGCTTGAGGAGCATTCTCAGAATTTATTGGAGGGTTAAAATTCCCAATGAGGTGGTGTACCTAGCCGCTCAGCAGTAGGATCATGCATCAGAAGTGGAAATGATTTGGACACTACACTTTGTGAGCCCGTTGGAAAAATCACTCAAATTGCATCCTCTTTACAGAGAAATCACTCAAATTGACATGAACGAGAGACGAGGTGGAAAACCGCTGTTAACGCCCTATGACCCATTAGGGTTTCAGGAACCGAAGATTGGTGACAACAACGTTGCTAGCCTTTGCAAATAACAATGGAAAAGGCCTTCGCACACCTAAATTCAGATGAGGGTTTCCATTAGGTTTTAACACCATTCAGGTCTATAAGTTTAGGTCTGCACTGTCCAATTTGACCCAAAGGATGAGTGAACTATAGATTCTCTGAATGTCTTCACTAAAATTTTAAGAGTAAAAATTTTTTGGCTAACTATTTGATTTAAATAGGTCCCCTTTTCCATAACCCACAATTTCGGAAATTTTTTACTTGTTTTTCCTCTTCTGACGATCCTGATATTTACCTTACAGTCCTATTTTAATATTTACTAAATTTTTTTTAATTCGTGCATCGAATAATTGAATTGTTTATTTCAAGTCAAATATTTTTTTTCGCACAACATAAAATCCGCTCAAATTGAGTGTAACTCATTTACAAATGAATGCAGCATAGAATGCAATTTTTCTATTAGATGCCAACGACTAATTAACTAAACATGTGCACTAAACAAACACATAAACACACACAAACACACACAAACACACACACACAGAAACACACACACACAGACACATGCACTCAATTATTTCTATGTACTTTGTACACATGAATATTCTCACTTCTAATTCTAATGCCAATTCTCAAATTTATACGGAAAGAGAGAGAGAGAGCTTTTTTTTTTTTTTTTTTTTTGTTAGCGCTCATTTTTTTTCTATGCTTCTTGGCATTTTCCATTGCGCTCAAAGTTCTACTCAAATAATTACACTCAAACTATTTGAACGGCTGTGTATCTGAGTGAGTGAGTATCTGTGTGTAGTTTTGTATCTGTATCTCTCTATCGCTATCTCTATGTGAATATAGCGCAATTGTCGGCATTTTATTTAACAGCGCGCGCGCGATCTTTATTTTCATTTTTAATTTTTTTTTTTTTTTTTTCGCTTATTTATATTTTTTCTATTATTTTTTTTTTTTTGTTGTTGTTAATTTTAATTTTGTGGCTACATATTCTATTACGTCAATGCGCTCGCTTATTCAACGTCGTTGCCGGCCAACTGCTGTGCGAATATAGTAGTTTTTTTTTTTGTTTGTTATTTTTTGCTTAGATTTGATTTTGCTTTTTATTTTATAATTTTTTTTTTTTTTTATTATTATTTCTCGGCGTTGGCGTTCAACGTCGTTTGGCAGCGGCAGCACTCACGTGAGCAACCGAGTCTTAGTAATAATAATGCCGACAGCATTTGATTGTTGTCTGTCTGTCCGTCCGTCTGTAAACAACACTTTTGTAGTTGTATCTAATGTAAAGTATGCACATACACAGATGGAAAAAACTAAAAAAATTTAATGTAATTTGCTTAAAAGGTTTTAATCTTCTTCAGTATTTTGAATGTGAATAGTAAACAAACAAATTGAATTTAAAACAAGAAAAAAAGTTAACTTCGGTTGGACCGAAGCTCATATACCTGTTACACAACATTTGACGTGGATAGACCTTCGTGTGCAGCATTTGTATTAAATTTATTTCAAAATACTAAACAAATTAAATATATTCTTAAAAATTTAGGAATTCGCGGTCCGATTTAGACCAATTTTAAACTGAAGATTTGGCTTAATATACGAAGCATTTGTACCATATTTGAAGCCATTTGCTTTATAAATAAATTTTTTTCTTATAAGAACTTGACAAAATGTTATTCTTTTCTATGGGAGCCATATCTAAAAGTGGGCGTGGCACATTGATTTTAACATAGAAACTACACAAGACCTAGAAAAGCTTAAGTTTAAAATTTCAGCCCAATATCTTTAAAACTGAGCGAATAAACCGCGCAGCAACACACAGACAGACGGACAGACGGACAGACGGACGGACGGACAGACGGACAGACGGACAGACAGACGGACATGGCTAAATCGATTCGTCTCGTCGAGGTGATCAAGAATATATATACTTTATAGGGTCTACGATGCCTCCTTTAATGCGTTACAAACTTTCCGACAAACTGAATATACCTGTTTACACTAGTGTAACAGGTATAATGAGATAAATTACAGCTCCCACACACGCATACGTTTAATTCAGCGGCGTGCAGCGGTGTCTGTTTGGATTTTCATTCAAAATTTATGTTCATCAATTCAAATCGAGTGGGTAGGGGAGGGAGTATGTAACAATAATATTTTACATGCTGGCATTTAAATAGCAATTATCTTATAGTCAAAATGTAATTGACGTGTAATGAGCATCACCATCTTTTATAGAATTAATGGAAAGTGAGAGGCCCTTGAAAGGTATTTGTTTTGGAAAATATATGCTATAAATATGTTGTTCTATTAATTAAAAAAAAGAAAAAATATTTATTTCGGTAGACGTGACGCAGATAACAATCCGCAAAGGGGTTGGGTGGGTATAACTCAAGTTGGGGGCTCAAATAAGAAGCATAGATGTAAAATTTTAAGGCAAAAATGCAAATATAATAATAGTTTTTTCTTGAAAAAAAAAAAAAATAAAAATAAAAAAATCTAGAAAAGTCATCATATCTGACGAGTCACATTTTTCGTTAAGTGGAGGCTTTAATAAACAAAATTATCGGTTTTATGCCACCGAAAACCTTCAATTATTTGAAGAGTAACCCCTTTACGACCATTACTGTTTGGTTCAGTATTTGCGCTGATATGGTCGTCGGTCCGTAATTTTTGAAGACGATGTTGGAGCTACTATAACCGTCAATGGTGAGCATTATCGTGCCATACAGCTCAAGCAACAATCAATTTATTGCGATATCGAAAAATAGCGATTTTGACTGGCCAACGAGATACACCTGATTTGATGCCATCAGACTTTTAACAAGCCCAGGACTCTAACAGCCCACAAAAACAATATTTAACATTGGTCATCGTGATTGAAAACGCCGAAAAAATGTGAAATTTGGTTGCCAAGGCCATAATCAATCTACTTAGACCAAAATAAAATATTTTTTAAATGAAAAAAAAAAATGGCCCACTCCTTTTTTTCGAGGTAAATTTGAGCCATTTTGACCAATAAAATGAACAAGATTATAATCATTATTGGATGAAAGAACATTTTAAATGTCTAAGAAGCATCATAAAATACATTTTCACCCCAATTGGGAGTGAAGTTGGGAAGAAGAAGAACTGGAATCATCAAAGGAAAACGGGACTCCACCAAATTTCGATAAGGTCACCCGCGATACCTTCTGAAAAAAGACTATGAGTCCAATTGAAAAATACATTATCAATCTCTCAAAAAGCTATTCTCTGCATCATTCGATACCAAGAGTGGTTTCAGACATGACCAGGCTTTTTCGAACAATTTTTGCAGTCTCTAATGCAGTACATGTTACGCTGAAAAGTCAATCAATAACAGCTTTTTGAGTGACTCTTGCTGCGATTTCGTTTAATGCGTACCGCGGGGCGCACAAGGTATCCACTCGCATAACTCCATCCCGACTTGGACAATTTTTGAATATAGAAAATTTAAAAATTTGTCTACTGTGCCCAAAAAAAAAAGTGACATTGTATTTATTTTGAAAATTCTTTATTTATTCTTTAAAATCAATTTCATCGCCTTTAAAGTACTCCCCTCCTGATGCATAATACACTTATGCCAACGGATTTTTGCTATCGTGATGACCTTCAGCTCCTTTTCGTTTTGTCTCACAACAGTAACCCCGGAAAGGTCTTTTGATCCTGCTGAATAGTCAGAATTCTAAGTTTGTGGAACGATGAGTAGAGTTTTTTGGAGAAACAATTACGAAAATTTTTAAAAAGAAAATCAATGATTTCGGTAACAGTCGTGAAAACATCCTTCAATATTGTATTGACTGAGCCTTTCGATATGCCAATGCTTATCTTATCGTAAATCGATGATCTTTAATTTTTTTGGGCATGAGTTGCGTCGGTTGAAGTTGATGGTCGCCCAGGACGCGTTCCCGGCCTGCTTGGTAAAAACTATACCACTTGTAAATACTTTTTTTCGACATAGCCTCATCACCAAAGGCTTTCTGCACCATTCGCAACAAATCCACAGCTGACAATTGATTAAAATTTAGTCCTTGCTCAACCAAGAGAAATTCACTTTATGCCGCTTACAAAGCAAAATGTATCTCAAACACTAATGAAGTCTTGCCAGAGAGAAAGATTATTAAAAAAATGTTTGGAACATACAGAATCGACAAACAAATTCATATAATTATCATCGCTTGTACGAGGTGTGTTCAAACATTATCGCGAATTTTGAATTTTCGCGGGTTACGTATATTCGAATTTCGTTTTTTTGTGGCGTTAGGTTGGTACTCATGTCTCTCACTTATGCCGACAAGCTCGGCCATTTTGAATGTTCACTTAATTGTTGACAGCTGCTTTGCTTGCACGTGTTTTGGATCGTCTTCGATTTTTGCCTATTCAAAAAAATGGATCAAAAGAACCTGTATCAAATTTTTTTTTTTCTGAATGGAATAAATGGAATAAAAATGTTGAAGAAGGCTTATGGGGACCGAGCTCTACCAAAATCAACAACATTTGATTGGTATAAATTGTTGAAAGAAGGTTGCGAACGTGTTGAAGATGAAGAGCTCCCTGATCAACCATCGACCTCAACGGACGATGCTCACATCCAAAAAGTAAAAGAATTAGTGCTTGCACACCGTCGATTAACTATGAGAGACATTGCTGATGAAGTTGGCATATCGAAAGAATCAATTAATACAATTTTGAAGGATGTTTTGGGCCTCAAACGTGTCAAGTCTCGGTTGGTACCAAAAATGATGATTTTTTTAAAAACTGTACTGATTTTTCGTGACTTTTTTGCCAAAAATCCAACCAATATCGTTCGCAACCACCGTATTCGCTTGATTTGGAACCGTGTGACTTCTGGCTATTCCCAAAACCCAAGAGACCACTCGGGGGAACGCGTTTCGAGTCGATTGAGGAGATAAAAGCTAAATCGAAGAAGGCGCTGATGGCTATACCGGAAAGGAACTATTTGGCATGTGTCGAGAATTGGAAAAAACGTTGGCATAGGTGTATTTTATCGGGAGGGGATTACTTTAAAGGGGACAAAATAGATATTCATGAATAAATAAATAATTAAAAAAAAAAAACACAAAAAATGCGATACTTTTTGAAAACACCTCGTACAATGAGCTCTAGGAGCTATACATTGACATGGACATAGCCGAGCTGACCAATAATTTTGTATTGAAAAAAAGATACGTTTATACGCAAGACGTGGGCTCAATCGGAAAGGGACTACAACGGAAACGTGTGCCCTAACGGTGGTGCTCAGTACTGCGTAAGGCCTAGACCAACAACAGTAGAAATATTATTTTCAATAGCAATTCACGACTCAACTTAGTTTTTAATCAACTATTTGGCAGTTTATTTATAAACTTTCAACTAAATTTGACACTTTTTAAATTGCTTATACCAAATTAGAATTCAAAAATAATATTTCTAATACTTTAAAATACATTCTTTTTGGCACAATGTCTTATCCATTGAAATTGGTATAAACATAAAACATCTTATTTGCGTACATTTTTGCTGTTTTTCATTATTCAATCTCTTCCGCATGCATTAAAAACAAACTCATAAAATAGGTACTTTAGCAGATGATAATAATAAGAATACATAATTATGTCTAATACTGCTTTCAACATTACTCATGCCGTGACAAAAAATCATATTCATAATTTTTTTTTCCTTTCTTTCCGTACGCCGACATATCTCAACTGTCATCATGTGACATTTTTTCCCTTAAAAATGATGATGGCGCAGCGTCGCAAAAGCGAAAAATATACAAATTGACAGAGGTCGCCTAAAAAAAATTTTAAATTTTTGAAAATATACACAAAAAAAAATGGAGGCAAATGCAAAGCAAAGGTCTGAAAATTCAAAACAAAATGCATGCGACTATAAGCAAAGTACCAACTCGTAGAATGTCAACGGAAATGTCACCAGACTTTTCAGAAAGAATTCTCGAAAAACAAAATACATTTTGTATATCCGTTAACAAGTAAAAAAAAAATGCCAATGCGAACTAGAAACGTGTCCAAGCACGATAAATTATAAATGAGCCAACAAAGATTTTTTCTTAAATGAACTACTTAATGAGAAAATGTAAGGAGTACAAGTTTATAGCTGAAAAAAAAAACTATTTATCATAGAAAACAATACACACTTTAAAAGAAATAAATACACACACAGACACACACATCAGTTGAGAGACGTACTACAATGCAACTATTTTCATTGTATCTGTATCTTTAGTACAAAATATATATAGAAGCATTAGACAAATAGATTAGAATATTCTTAATGTCTTAGTGTGTGGGTAGATATGGATAAATAAAAAAAAAAAACAGATAGATAGATAGATACTATATACTTTTTATGCAGATACATATTTTCACTAATTTTTTAGAACATTTCTTTGAAAATATTTTCAACGAAAATATTTGTAGATCAGTTCAACAGCAGCGCATATTGTGTCAGAACATTTCCAACATGTTGTCATATGTCAAAAAACAAAAACAACAAAAACAAAAAAAAAAAGAACGAATTTTTTTTAAAACTATATCTTAAGAAAAGAAAAAAATACTTTATTTACTTTGGCATTTAAAGTGTCGCAGCAGTAAAATGGATTCACCTAAGAAACCAAAAAAACTAATAAGAAACGCAAATATTGTCGGAATGGAATGAAGGCATCAGCAGAGCCCTTATCGCATGTGCATATCGCATTATTAAGTAAATACGCGCTTCATATTATTTTTTTTTTTTTTCATTCATTTATTTTTTAAAATATTTTTTAACACATAAAAAATAAACTAAAAACATATCATGCATTCTTATCAAAAGTAAAAACAAAAAAAAATTACCTTGAGAGTTGATTGTCAGAATGCCGAAAAAAAGTTACTAGCGGTCGTCAGTCTTCCGATGTATTAAATGTATTGCTACATCAAACACTAACGCAAAAGGCGTGTGTATTCGACTACAAAATACGCTATAGTCTGTCGAAGGGACACAATTTAAAGTAACGATTTAATATATATGATCGGATTATCTAAATAATTTCACAGCCCTGTAAAAATGGGACCTAGTGTTTCCGAAGAGAAACACAAGGTCGTGCTGAACACGAATCTGGGCTCAAAAATTTTCCATCACGTCAGGTTTTCGAGAAAAAGGGGGTTGAAAACCCTAAAAATAACGTTTTTGGCCACTTTTAAAAAGTTGTTATTGTCCGTAATTGAAGGTTGAACTTTGCTCTTTGAAATGAGCTCTATCCCAAATTATTCACATGCACCCTAAGAGTAGATGGTCCATTTATGTTTAGGGGGGTTGGAAAAAATTAACATATTAACTTAGTAACATAGTAACACCCAAATAGAAATACTAGAAGAAGCAGTGTTCCTAGGGGTATTCAATTTCGATGATTACAAATCTGCAGTTAGATTTCAAAAATTCAAAAATTCCCTTCGGAAACACTAGGTCCCATCTTATTCGCAAAACTGATGCAGGGCTGTGTTATTCATCTGAGCTTCAAGCGATCACAGGTTTGATTAAAATGTTGACAAAAACCAAGCTTCGTATACATTTCAAGCTGCACAAATTGAAATCCTACCTAATTGTATTTCCGGATAATGGAGTAATAAATTTTGCAGTTCCAATTTAATTGCTTAAAAAAAATTAAAATAGCTGGAAGGCCTTATACATAGTAGGGATTGTAGGTCAGATCGAGTAAAACAAAACTGCATATTTGCAATTTGTAGAATACTCCGAAAATTTGGACTTATGGTTAAAAAACTACTTTTTTAAAATACTTTTTCACTTATGTGGGAATATCTCAGTTAACTTCGAATCGATTTTTATTTTTATACCCGTTAAACATATTGTGAACGGGTATATTCAGTCCAAAAAGTTTGCAACGCATTGAAGGAGGCATCGGAGACCCCATAAAGTATATATATTCTTGATCAGCTCGATGAGACGAATCGATCTAGCCATGTCCGTCTGTCTGTCGGTCCGTCTGTTTGTTGCTATGCGATTTATTCGATGAAGATATAAAGATATTTGACTGAAATTTTAAACTTAAGCTTTTCTCAGCAACGACTAGGTTAAGTTCGAAAATGAAAGTGCCACGCCCATTTTTAGGTATAGCCCCCATACAAACTTATCGATTTTTTTCGATTTTTTTTTATACCCGTTACACATAGTGTAAACGGGTATATTCAGTTTGTCAAAAAGTTTGTAACGCATTGAAGGAGGCATCGGAGACCCCACAAAGTATATATATTCTTGATCAGCTCGATGAGACGGATCGATCTAGCCATGTCCGTCTGTCTGTCTGTCCGTCTGTCAGTCTGTCCGTCTGTTTGTTGCTATGCGATTTATTCGATGAAGATATAAAGATATTTGACTGAAATTTTAAACTTAAGCTTTTCTCGGCAACGACTATGTTAAGTTCGAAAATGAGAGTGCCACGCCCATTTTTAGGTATAGCCCCCATACAAACTTACCGATTTTTTTCGATTTTTTGTTTAAAAATAGTAATTATTTATGAATGTACTCGCTCCCAATTAGGTAAAAACATTTCTTTTGTCATCCAGGGTCAAAACCAAGACGCCACGCCCATGTAACGGGTATTTCAGCTTCGGTTTCACCTAAGTTAACGTTTTTCCTTGTTTAAATAGTAATTATTTATGAATGTACTCGCTCCCAATTGGGTAAAAACATTTTTTTGGTCATCCAGGGTCAAAGCCAAGACGACACGCCCATGTAACGGGTATTTCAGCTTCGGTTCCACCGAAGTTAACGTTTTTCCTTGTTATTTATTTATTTATTTATTTTTTTTTTTGTTTTTGTGTATTTATTTATTTATTTTTTTTTAATTTTTATATTTTTTTTATATATATTTTTTTTTTTTATTTATTTATTTTTTTATATTTATTTTTTTATATTTATTTTTTAAAATTTTTTTTTTTTAATTTTTTTTTTTTTTTTTTAATTTTTTTTTTTTTAATTTTTTTTTTTTTAATTTTTTTTTTTTTTTAATAATTTTTTTTTTAAATTTTTTCTTTTTTTAATTTATTTTTTTTTTTAATTTTTAAGTTTATCAATGTTTTGTTACACTCTTTCTTTCGAAAACTACATCCATGTTATAAAGTTACTTAAATATCGTAAAATCACGAGTAGAACGAATGTTTAATGGAAAAAAATCCGACAAAAATTTACCAAGTTATACTATTTCAAAAAACAAATTTCTCAAAATTACATTTTCAGCCAAGCGCCCATTTTCGAAATTAGTGATTTACTTTTCAAATAAATTCTTATAATCTTATAATTCTCAAACACTAACAATTAAGTTTCTGAAACTCTTATAGTGTTATGCTTAAAATGTTGAAGTATTATAAGATTATAAGAATTTATTTGAAAAGTAAATCACTTATTTCGAAAATGAAACAAATTTTTTAGAAAGTAAATTTTTTTTTTTTTTTAGAAAAATTTTTAAAAGTACCTTTTTTTGAAAAATTTGTCGAGAAGTTTTCTTCAGAATTTTAGTAAAGCTAAAACTTTTTAAGAAAAATTGACTGAGTTATTGCCATATAAGTGAAAAAGGAGAAAAAATAGATTTTATTAAACATAAGTTCAGGTTTTTGTGGTGTTCCGCAAATTCCAAATAATCAGTTTTTTTACTCGATCAGAGCTACAATCCCTACTATATATAATACATTTCAACTATTTTAACTCTTTTTCTTGAGAATAAAATTGAAAGCTAAATATTTGATTTTACATTAACTCGGAAATACAATCAGATAGGATCTGAATTTTTGCAGTTTGGAAAGCTTGGAATGTATTCGAATCCAGAACCAAGCTTGATTTATGTCGACATTTTCTTCAAACCTATTCTCTATGAAAATTAATGCATACGTTGAGACCAATTTTCGAATTAATTTAAGATACTTTGATAGATGAACTTCCAAAATATGAAGTTTTAACTTATTAACTGTTTTTTTCTGGCGTTTTAAAACATTAATTTTTAATTTTCGGAGATGCATAAATCGTTGGGAATAAATTCAAAACTGAATAGCTTATGAACAGACATGGAAACTGATGTACGAGAGATCGTTTTAGTGTTGCGAAGAAAATTACGTATGTCCTGGTTTCTCCCTTTTTACGAACAAATTTTCGAGCAATGTTGAATGTACATTGGGGAACCAATCAGAAATCCAATGATCTCACAAAAGTACATATGATGATCTTGAAACATTAGATCACGAACAGTGATCTTATGTACTATTTGGTTTCTAATGGTTCTGCACCGCCAAAAATCGTTTCGATACATTGTCTTGGAAATAAATGATCCCTCGTTTCAAAAAATGAACATGAAAAAACACTGATGTCGATATTTATCGACTTTTTATGATTGAAAGTTCCTGGTCATGGAAAGGAAGTATTTTCTGTTTGCAATACCGCCCAAAAATTAAGTGTTTATCATATTAAAAGTTACAATCTTTGTATACCATTACTGAATTCCTGAAGGTCAAATTTTTCATCAATATTACCACCTTAAGGTTCTTACTAGAGATGGGCGTCGGGCGGGAATCCCGCAAAATCCCGCCCGAACCCGCGGGTCCCGCTTTCGGGATCGGGGTGGGATCGGGAAACTTTTAAAAAGTTCGGGAGGATAGCTCGACTATCCCGAAAACTCCCGAAAATTTTAAAAGTTTCCCAATCCCGCTCAATCCCGAAATCCCGCTCGGGACCCGAAATTTTTTCGGGATTGGGCGGGATCCCGCGGGATTCCCGCCCGACGCCCATCTCTAGTTCTTACTATGCTCTGTGAAGAATAATAGAGAAACATCCATCTCGATGAAGATGGACTCTTTCAGTGCATTGATCGGCACCTCGTTTTAGGATCATAAGTACAAAACCAATATTGTTTTTCTTGTTATTATCGGAAGAATACCTTAGCCCCACAAGTTCAAAGTTTAATGTCTCTGCTCATTATAGTCTAATATGAGTTGTTTTATACTACAGAAAGTAGAAAAGCATATACAATGTTATTTTTCTTAATCTTCCGCTTTTGCAATAATCCGTCTAATAATCTAACTGCGTAGCGTATTAAAAATTCGTTGCAATAATTTTTCTCAACATCATAAAACTCTTCGACGCCAATTATTAACAGCTCCGATAATAGAACTTCAAAGCTATCGAATTATTCTAAAGTAGTCGTCAGTCACCACTGGTCAGTTCAATGTTCAATCGGTTATTTATTCTTTATCTGGATTTCATATCTGAACTTCCGCAATTTCATTAATGTGTAACGTGCCAGTTAAGTTTTATCCAAAGCGCCGACGACGATGACTGCTTTGAATTGAAAATCTACGCCGCATTTTAGAGACTCAGTTAAATTATAGCATTCATCTACCTTAGCGACCTTAATAGCAACGACAACTAATAGATCTATATAAGTTACACGGCAAATATGTATAGTCTAGGTCTAGCCATTCTCAACGACGACGCGTCGTCGACGACATCTAGTGACGACATCTTGACATTAGAGAAAAATTATCGCACTGCTGTAATTTTTGTATCTGTTTAGTTTTTATTTTTCTATTCTACTCCTCCCCTATTGTTCCTTTCTTATTAGTTCTACGTTGTACGTATGTATCTGATCTACATTTTAGCGTTGAATTTGTAGCGTAAAATGTAACATGTTCATACGAAATCTTTTATTTTCTATTGTACAAATTAACGTATAAATTTGTGCTGTTTTTTATAGTGAATAGCCAAAGATGTGTGCTTAGTGGACCTAACATGGGGTTTGGGGTACATAGATACATACACACATACACATTTGTACATGCATGCTTTTATGTTTGATTAGTTGTCTGTTGTACGCTTCAATGACTATCATGAACGTTTTGAGCGTTTGAATGTTGTACTTTGAATTTTATGCATTTGAATAGAAAAATATTTAGATACTTGTGGACAGCTGTCCTTAGATACTCAGGCAGAATCAACGCAGACACGCACACGCCAACTAAACGTTTGTTGATTTTTATGATTATAATGTTTATGTTGTTTAAAAAAAAAAATATACCCTACATTTAATTTTATTGAGTTAAGTATGATCAAAACCACTAATTGTAGGGTGCTGCAGTTTGAACGAAAGTTTTGGAATTTTTAGTCCCTGAAGTAAGAAAGAGCAACCAGAGTTATACGGAGGAGCACTTATAATATCGCTTGGTCTCTCATTCGGCTCTGAACTATACGGAGATATTATGAGTTTAAGTTCTGTTTGTCAATGGACGCCGTCAGTCCACGTTTTTTTTAAATTCGAATATTAAGAATGAACTGCAAGGTTAATTATACTATTTGGGGTGAAAAAGTAATCTCGTTGGGAGCGAAAAAAAAATTATTTTCGAAATGTTTTTGTTATTTTATTCAATGTAGTTTCCATTTAGCTGGATACACTTATTCTAGCGATTTTTCAATTTCTTGATCCCATCCGAAAAAATACTTCTCCGCAGCGTCGATGATTTTCTCGCGTAAGGTAATTTTTTTTATTGAAGTTACATCTTTTGAGGTTTCGGAAGATATAAAAGTCCGAGGGAGCCAAATCGGTCGAATACGATGGATGCGGAAGCAATTGGAGCCCTAAATCATTTATTTTTGCTGTGGTTGCGATGCTCATGTGCACCGACGCATTGCCTTGCAAAAACATAATTTTTTTCGAAGTGCTCTCATGTTCATGTTTTTGGTCTGGAGTGAGCAAGCACAGCACCCGGCGGCAAGATAACTTTTTTTATATTGCAGTACTAATCTTTATGGCATCTGCTAACACCATTTCCCTAGTACATAATGCCAGCTGGGGCGGCAAATCTTATCAAAATGCATGCTGTAAAATGGCATCTATTCTCACTTTACCCGTCAGGACAATGTAAGAATAAAAAGAGCTGTTTAAAAAAAAAAATGGGACAAGTAAGTCTATTCTACGCTAATTTTGTTTAGGTTATTTGTCTAATCATATTTTAAATTGATTTCTTCTAGCTGCTGGAAGCCACTTTTTCCTTTTATGTGGCTAAGGTTATGAGTGATAAAACAGAAGAACAGCTTCAATGTAATTATTGCAGGTGTTGCTTTCACTGATTCTTGGGTCTGCCGACTCTTATGAGATGGACTCCTTCCCAGACTGAACTTTTTTGATGGTAAGACCGTAAGTTGCATTGATCAATTACTCTATTAGTTCTACTTCGATGTGAAGACAACATAGCCAGGAGCCGAGTTGGATGTGTTGGTTGGTTTATCTGGATTGCCAGAACGATAACAGTTCTGTTAATCTCAGAATAGTTATAAGCTCCTCTGTCTATTTGATACTATTAACCTACAGTGCTGAAATCTTAGATTATAATTTTAAACCGTAAAGGAAGTCCATAACCAGAAATACATCCAGCTTTTCAGCTTAAACTAGATGATTGGACACACATAAAGCAATCAGACGCCTGAACTTGATACTTTAAGAGTTACAACTGACTCATTGGAAAACTTTTTGAATTGCTTATGAGAAACCGTGCCAGAGAACGTTAAAGTCTACATTAAATTTGGTCGGCGAAGAATAGATTAGCGACTAGGTTCCTATGAAACACTCATCCAACATCATAGGCTATTCTATATTGAAATCAGGGTTTCTTTATAGGCCAAACAAAAAACATCACCACTGCTCTGAGTGCCAATGTAGTAGGATCCTATATCTGATCATTAGCAAAGCCTTACTTGCCACCAAAATTTTTTAAGAATCACACTGATATAGTTCGAAAATTGTATTAAGTGAACAGTGAAATTCATTTTTTTCTGGAGAATATTTCGAAAAACAATAAACTGTTTCCTATTCAAAATGTTTGCTCTTCTACTTTACTCAATTTATTTCCAAAGTATTCAAGACAATATTCGCTGTCTATGAAGTTCTCGTTAATATTAAACACATTTATACTCTATTGTATTCTATTTTACTCCAAAGTATTTAAATGACTTTAGAGTACAATACTATCCAATAAGATATGATTATAAGAAACTAAAGTTTTTGCAGCTGCACTGTAGTGTATCTGCGATACAATGCTGCATAAAATTTTCATTGAACTTATATCAAAATGCATATCGTTTAGATGTGCAGTAGCTGTGGAGTTTGCGTGATAAAGTAATTGATTTCATTTTCTGAGTAACTCAAAATTACAATTGAATCTTTTCGATGCAAGTAACTTGCCACATTTTAAGAAACCTCGCTTTTAATATTATGCCACGAGCGTCAACAATATTTATACTTTTATATGTAGCAACCAGCATTTTATAAGAAATGTTTTGTGTTGTTCGTCTTCATTAACATGCCGCAAATGAATTAATAACACAAAACTACGAGAATCGTTTTCATTTTTTAGCGCTTTTTATTAGAGGGTGTACAAGTACAAATAAAACTATGACGAAAATAGTGTAATCAAAAATAAAAAAATCAAATAAAAGTGAATTACCAAAGAGTTTTATACACTGCACAGCGTTGAAATTGATCTAGAAAATCTAGAATCAGTTTCTACGACCGACTTGTATACAAACAACCTCAGCTAATTTAATGAGATCTTCGTTCTTTATTAAGTTTTATCTTGTTGACATATTTTTTTTTATGTGCTGGGTATAATAAATTAATTCAGTCATAAAAAGGTACACTAAAACTAATCCTAAGTCAAATTATGAATTTCATTAGAGTTGAATATTTTCAAATCATTTATATGAGCACGTGATGGAAAAACTCTTCACCGATTTTATGGCACCTTCACTTCTATAAAAAAAAAAAAAAATCTGTTGGAGATATCACACATAGACGCAAATAAGTTAAGCACGAAATGAAGCACTCATATATAAACAGAAAAGAGATACTGGCATGAGTGAACGAGTGAAACAGTTTAACGAATGATTCCATTCACTCAAATCATTTGCATTTGAGTAAATGAGTGTAGCATTTGGAGTGAAAGAGATAGCAAGACGGAAATAGCAAAACCACGTGAATCCTATTTTCAATCGAATACTAAATTCGATATTAATTACTAAATATGTATATATTTTAAACTATTCAATTAACTATTTGGCCTATTTGTTTCTTTTTTTTTTTGTGTACTTATTTAAATAACTCATTTAGCTCGTTTTTTATGAGGTTTTAATTAATTACATTTAGCTGCTCATAAAAAAGAAAACAAATAGTTGCGCATATCTCACATTTTATTTACCCAAAAAATTATAGACAAATAAAAAAACAACAGAAAATTGATTAAAACAAATCGTGCGTTGCGTTGAGTTGAGAAGGTAATTTAAAAAATAAAATTAAAAAAATATATATAAAAAAAAAATAGTGATTCATAAACTGCGTTGAAAACTTATAGAATCGATAAATAAATAAAATTATAAAAAAACAAGAAAAAACGTTAACTTCGGTGGAACCGAAGCTGAAATACCCGTTACACAACACTTTTAATAGTTTATATGTTCACCAGGTGCTTAGATTAAATTTCACGATGTATTTGGTCAAATTTGTATGGAGGCTTTATGTTATATTCACTTAGGTGTTCACTTAGGTGGACATTGGAATTGATTTTACCAAATTTAATTGAATTCATTCAGAAATAGTAAATGTTTTGATATAAAAACTCGAAAATGGGCGGTAAGTTTGAATGGATGCTATACATAAAAATGGTCGTGGCGCCTGAGTTTTAACATTGGATGACATAAAAGTGTTCTTACCCTATTTGGATTAAATATATTCATAAATAATACGTATTTTCATTCAAAAAGTCGAAAAAAGTGGTAAGTTTGTATGGGGGCTATATCTAAAAATGGGCGTGGCACTTTGGTTCTGGCATACAAACTAACTAGGAGCACTAAAAAGCTTAAGTTTCGAATTTCAGGTCAATATCTTTAAAACTTTCCGAGTAACAGCCATCGCAACAGACAGACGGACAGACAGACAGACGGACAGACAGACAGACGGACATGGCTAAATCGATTCGTCTCATCGAGATGATCAATAATATATATACTTTATGGGGTCTCCGATGTCTCCTTCAATGCGTTGCAAACTTTCGGACAAACTGAATATACCCGTTTACACTTTGTGTAACAGGTATAAAAAACAAGAAAGAATGCTGAAGTCGAGTATGCACGACTGCAAAATGCCCTGTATCCCATTATTATGTACCTCAAGTTAAGTTCTACCTTAGTAATATACCATATTGTATTATATTTTCAGACAAAAACTTAAAAAATGGGATAAATTTGAACGAAGCTATAACTAAATTTTTTTGGTCGTACCCATTTTGGAATACTTCATTAGGACTATTATAGGCATAATGCATACTATATTTAGACATCCTAGAACAAGAAACAGAACGTTTTTATGCAAAATTTCTAAAATTTTGGGGGTAAATTTTTATGGGGCCAGGGAAACCCAGTTTGCAAGTAAACAGTTGAGTTGATTTATGAGAGTCTAAGTTTCAAATAGCGGAACCTTTGGTGGAACCGATTCTTGAATACTCGTAATGTGTGATAGTAATAGGGTAAGATAAAATTTCGGAATGGAATTGATGGTGCTCAATGGTCTGATACAATCCAAATTTAGACATAATTTTAATCTAAAAATACGAAAATAACAATAATATTATTAAAAACATTACAAAATGAAAGGTTAGTTTTTTTGGGTCCTATCATATAGTTCAGTTTCAGTTTAAAATGTTCAAAATTAACGAATAAATCGCATATCGGCAAACAAACTGACGGACGGACATGACTTGATCGACTCATTTCATCGAGCAGATCAATAATATATATATTTGCTTTATGGGGTCAACAAAATGACAAAATGATAATTTAGCCATGCCCGTTCGTTTGTATATTTTTACGCATTTAATACGGGCAATATATAAAGATATTAAGTTGAAATTTTGATCATAAGTTTTTCTCGGCAACGACTAAGTTAAGTTCGAAAATGAAAGTGACACGCCATTTTTCGGTGTAGCCCATATTTTTGAATTTTTGTATGAAAATAGTTATTATTTATGAATATATTCACTCCAAATATATTGCGTCGTTGCGATATTGCTTCGCTTGTGGGCAATTGTAGATAAATTGTAAGCAGTGTTAGTTGTGTTAAACATGATGATTGGAATGACACGCATTTCGTTCTAAAACTTTTAAAAGTTTTCCGAAATTGTTTTTTATGGTCTAAAAATTTTTTATTTTGAACAAAAATTGTAAAAAAACGAGCATAATGTTTACTCCGAAAATTCGGAGTAATTTCGGAGTGCATTAAATATTATAAAAATAGTTTTAACATGCATTTTGAAGCATTTCCGAAGTTAATTTTGTGTTATAACTGTATTTTCTCTTAAAACAACGAACTCCGAAAAATAATACAATTCTAAAAAAGTGCAATATTGAACAAATAATTTACCAATTCAAAAATTAACTATAATATGTAGCGTAATTCGTTCAAAAAAAATTTTTTTTTTGTTTTATATGCAAAACTTTTTAAGAGCTGAAAAGTATCCTTTTCTTTCATTAAAATTAAACTGTAAATTTGACAAGTCGCCATTTTGTCATATTTGAATTATTTATTAAATCCTTCAACATTTTTAAATTTTTTTTTAAATTAAAACTTTAAAGACTAACGTAACTTTTATGATATATATAATATTTTTTTGAATACCATCTCTTTCATGTCAGTGTTATTAGAGTCTTGGCCTCTTCAGTTTTGGAGTTCAATAAAATCTGCTTTAGGAAACTAATTAGTCAAAACAAACGCTACTACTTTAAAAAAGCACTTCGATTATTTCTCATTAAATTCAAAACGCTATTTGAGTATCGCAGATGTATAAAGCACTACGGCCAACCAAAAATTGTACACACACTTTTTTTTGGTATCAAAAACCAAAATAAAAAAATTTTTTTTATGAACCGAGCTGATAAATATTTAATAGTTTAAAATGACTTTTTTCTAATTCCTAATTCCAATTATGTTGTTACTTATTTACGAATTTATGCTTCATAAATTAAAATGTATTATAATTATTTTATGCACTGTTTGCACAGAAGATTGTACATATTATTGTATTTTCTACGTTAATAATAGACATTTTTTTAGTTTATTTTATTTTATTTTGTTTCATTTTACAGCTGAGACGACACCTCTAGCCTTGAACTAAACATTTAGAATTTTCAGCACTCGCGTTCTCTAATTTATTTTCTATGACAAAAAAAAAAAAATACTTTTTGCCTGTGGAAAGGGAGGTGAAGAAGGAGGAGCAAGCGTCAAATTGTTGAAATATAAATAAAATAAATTATATGCATATACATACTTTTTGTATTTTTTTATTTTTTTTTTTGTAAATTGTGCCTCCCGCAGTCCATGTACCTACTTCTACCAACAATTACAACAAAAATATTATTGAAGTACCTCCTTTCCCCTAATATCTTAAATTTCTACACGCTTTGTCAAATCAATTACAACAAATGACTTTGTAGTTTCGGCGTTTTTTTTTTTTTATTTTTATTTTTTCGATTAACTTTTTTGTCATTGTCAACGTTGAACTAAGTTTCACATGTGTGTCTGTCAATTAATTCATACAAAAAAATTGTATCTAAACTCTTAAATTCACCCTTAGATGCGTGTTCTTTAACGCTTCAGAGCAAGTGTCAATAAGTAAAACTGTCAAGATACAAAAATTTCATTAGTTACAAAAGTATTTTAATTCGTAGAACTAACGTTGACACTTGTAAGTATCTAGATACATATTTATTTTGTAGTTTAAATTAATATGCCATGAATCGCGTAGATATTTTTGTTGCTCAAACGGCCTCACCACTTGAAACAAAAAAAAAAAAACAACAACAAAAAACAAAATAAATAAATCTCATCAATTTTCTGTTGACAGTAGCACTTCAAAGACAAACAAAAGCAATAACAACAACAACTCAACAACAAAATAGAATAAACAAAAATAACAAGTGCAACTGCTAAAATTTTAGTAAAACAAAAGAAAATACAAAGTAAAACAAAAAGTAAAAACAAAAACAACAACGACAACAACAACAGCTCAACTTTCAATCTAGAAGCAATCATTAAAGAAACCGCACCACGTGGTTAAACAATACAATTGGTATTCAATCAAACTTTGCTTTTGACTCTCACAATGAGGCACAGTGGTATGAAAGGGTTTTTTTGTAAATAAAAATTAACATTAATTTACATTACAAACAGTGCAACAAGTCAAAACTCCAGTTGAAACTTTCAGAAAAATTAAAAAATTAACAAATAATCTTATGAACAGCATACCAAAAAAAAAAATATCAATTGTGTGGGAACCCTAATAGGATTAGTTTTAGCGGAGTAAGTAAATTTGACTCTTAAAGAATAACAGCTGTAAGAATTTTTGGAGTCGAAAATATTCTAATGATGAAATTGCTTTTTTCGGTGGACATTTTTAGCTTTAGAAGCAAAATCAACAACCTGATTATTTTCGCATTGAATTGTATACTTTTTTTTTGCCCAACCTATTCTGGCACTTTCAGGAATGTCTTTTGATATCTTATCTCGAAATATCAAATTTATAATGGATAACGACTATGATAAAATAAATTTTAACTTAACTCTAGCTATAACCAAACAATCTTTATATATATTAAATTATATATAAAATAGTAAAAATATTTCTATGTCCGCTATGGACGTTGAATCCATTCAACCGTTAAGATCCAAACCGGATTCATTTGCAGGGCAACAATGCAAGTAAATTAAAAATCCACTTAAACAATGCATTAGGCACATTCGGCTCATTCACAAAGTCGCTTTTCAAATTTTCCCATAAAAATGTTTTGCTTTTTATACCCGCCACACATAGTGAAGGGTATTATCAGCTTGTCGGAAAGTTTGTAACACATTAAAGGAGGCATCGGAGACCCCATAAAGTATATATATTCTTGATCAGCTCGATGAGACGAATCGATTTAGCCGTATCCGTCCGTCTGTCGAAAAGTTTGAAAGATATTGATCTGAAATTTTAAGCTTTTTATGTTCCTAGGCAGTTTGTATGTCAGAACCAAGGTGCCACGCCCATTTTTAGAATGCCCCATACAAACTTTTTTTCGATTTTTTGTATGAAAATAGTTATTATTTATGAATATATTTACTACAAATTGGGTAAAAATACTTCTAATGGCATCCAATATCAGAAGAAAGGTGCCACCTTGCCCATTTTATGGCCCCCATACAAAACTAGCTTCCATTTTTCAGATTTTGTATGAAAATATTTCTTATTTATAGACATATTTACTCCAATCTGTGTAAAATCACTTCTTCTGTTGTCCTATGAATATTCTACCGATATGATAAGGATCGGGCTACTATGACATATGGACCCCATACAAACTTACCTTCTATATTTTTTTTTTTATTTTTTTTTTTTTAAAGAAAATTATTGTTATTCATTTAAACCTAGAAATGTAAAAAATATGCTTTTAATTTGAGGCCCAACTTAAGTTTTCCCCAACCAACCCCTTTGCGGAATATAATCTACGTCACTGAAGATCATACGTAAATCAACTAAATTTTTGTGTGGCGGGTATTTTAGTTTCGGTTCTACCGAAGTTAACGTTTTTCCTTGTTTTAAATTTTCTTTTTGAGCACGTGTTAAGAATTTTGAAGAATCTGATATAGAAACTTTAAATTTATTATAAATTTTTCTCACAACAAAATATCCCAACTTTGGTAAGACCAAAAAAAGGGTATACATAATTTTTTTTTTTTATTTTTTTATTTTAATGAAAAACTTTTTTGTGCTTTATAATAGTAAGATCGCCTTAGTATGGCAAATTTTTATATTAGACAAAACAATATTTATGAATTTGATTCACATTGAACCACTAAAACTGACAGAACCCTATAAAATTATGCCAAGATTTTGAAATTTGTATTAAAAAAGTTGTACAAGTTACGAGAAAAATAAAAATTGAAATTTACAATAAAGAATGGAAAATTGGGTACAGGGTATCTCGTAGTCGCGCATGCTCAGCTGCTTGAAGCAAGAAAATGGTTTTTTCGATAAATTGATAGTTCTTGAGATAAGGTTTTAAATCGATTTTTAAAATATTTTTTTTTAAAAAAAAAAAAGTTCGTATAGATCGGTTCAATTGCTTAAATACAAAATTTAAGTATTATAAAACCAAATTTCAATTTTAAATTCATTTTTTTTTTTTTTTTAATATTTTTTAAACTATTTCAATACCACTGTTCGATATCAACCTGTTTATAACATTTTAACTTTTCTCATTAGCACAGGAGATTGCTTTAGAGCAAAAGAGATAGAGCGACATAACTCTTTTACTCTTTGCCAACGCAACTGCTCAGTTCAAAATATTTAATGGGTTTCTAAAAAGTTTTCTAAGCGTTTTTTTCGCACATTTATCAAAATGTCATAAAAAGTTTTATGCTTTTATTTTTCATTTACAATTGAATTCCAACAACAACAACAATGACAGCAACAGATACAATCAACAATAGCTATGACGATTACGAATACAACAACAACAACAAAAATGTTTTATGTGTATTTTTGGCTTATTCAGAATAAATATTTTTTTGTTGTTGTTGTTTTAAATTGATTACTTGCAATTTGTATGCGCAAAAAGTAGCTAAAAAGAACCGTTTTTATTTTATGTTTTAATTAAAATTACTCACAACGGCACAGATGCGAAATAAACGCAAACAAACGCAAATACACACTAACACAAACACACATACACACACAGATACATACATGCTTCTGGCGCA
Source organism: Leucophenga varia (assembly GCA_018903435.1). Lineage (NCBI taxonomy): Eukaryota > Metazoa > Arthropoda > Insecta > Diptera > Drosophilidae > Leucophenga > Leucophenga varia. Next base: position 428,958 of record JAEIFJ010001868.1, read on the forward strand.
TACAGAAATATAAAACCATGAAGTTTTTTTTTTTTTTGTTTTAATTGCGTCGCGTCGCATTGTAAACCAATGTGCAATAAGTTTTGGGGCAACAAGAGAAGATAGTGGAGAAACATGCATGAAGGTGTGTCTAGTTACGAGACAGGTGTAAATGTGTGCGTGGATTATGTTATCTCCATATGACAACAGTGTCTGGTAAAATGTAGTTAAGCTTAAATCAACAAAATTGTTGTTGTTGTTGTTGTTCAAACTTGAACATACGCAAAATTTCCCCTACACTAAAAAAAAAAAAAAAAACTTGATATGTAAATTAAAATAGTTGTTTTATGTTTGTTTCAATTAGAAACCAAACGAACTTGACCGAATCACGCACGTGTATAAGAAGAACTCTTGTATAAGATTTTACAAAAACAATAAAACAAATTGAATAACCATAAGAGCCTGACATAGTGTCTGGACCGGAATTGCCAGACAATCGGTGCTCAGAACGAAGATGAAGACTCAGTAAATATCCACACGTTCCACAGCTGAGCTGCAAGGGGCAAAGTGCGAACATGGTGGTACTCCCGAGATGGAAGATATGGAGACTACGACTTTGTTTAAAATCAACTGTACCCAGGCCCAATAAATGGTTATGTTAAGTAACTCTTTTAACGCTTCTTTGATAAGCTGGAGACTATTCCTAGTTTAGGAAACTCTAACCGGTCTGGTGTGATTACACAGACCTAAATTGAATAAATCGAAAGAGGGCCATGGTCAGACATTTCACAGAGAATATATTTTGTTTTGCTAGTTTTATCATCTTCCAGACAGAGCCTGCCCTCGGTTTCCGTGGACAACCTTAATTTGTTTAAGTGTATTTTTCAGATTATAATGGCCAGTAAGGTAACCAATTAAAGGCCTGAGCTCATGGTGACTAGATGAGTTAATTGCTTGGCTTGCCGGAGGCCTAAAAATTGCAACCAGTGGTGATGAAGATACCCAACTTAGTCCGCAGAAAGATTCCGGCCCTAAAAGGAATGAAGAGGAGCCCGATTTGGCAAGCACGTCGTCGATTTCGTTGCCGTCAGTACTCCTATGTCCAGGGATCTAGCAAATGGTGATTTTGCGAGACTAGGAGACGTGTTGGAGCGTTTCGTAAAACTAAAGAACCAACCTAGAGGAAAAGGTCCAAGAGTTTAGTGCTTTGATAGCAGCTTGACTGTCTGAGAAAATAATGAGACTTGGCCCCATAGGACAGTGTGCCAAAAAAGGTGGCAAGCGCAGACTTCAATGGCATGAATTTAATTGCAACAGAGATCTTGGTGTTTGGACTAAAGATACCAGCACCAGTGCCTGATTTAGTCAGCGTGCCAACAAATCGAATACAATTAGCTTTCAATCCTTAATTCTCAATTTAAAAGTATCCTTTTTTGCTGATTGTAACCCTTATCACAAACTCCAAACTATCTAACTGATACTCTCATCTCACATCATAAAGCTCATTTAAAATTTTTCCTAGGTCTAACAGTGCCCAGCAATAATCTACTTCTAATCCCAATTTTTTTCTTAAACTTAACAACATAAGTTTCCTCGATTTTATTTTGTTTTTAAGAATATGAAAAACATCTATAGAAATCATTCAAATAACTGGAAACTATTCAGAAATTTATTCGGAACTTACTAAAAACTCAAAAAAAGTTTGATCAAAAGTTAAGCGAAATGGGTTCGACATTATTTGAGTATCTAAAAAATGCGAAGAGGATTAAAAGAGATAATTTGATGAATTGCTTCACAGGATAATCTTCAAGATCCGTCAATGTTTTTCATTTTACTAAACAGTAACGTGGACGAGGTGTAACGTTACAGAATTCTATATTCAGTTGGTAAGTGTTTTTTTATACAATTTAAGAACTAAAAATAAACAACATGTGTAAACTCAAGAGTGCCCACTTGACACTTAAATAGAGTGAATACTAATCATTGATTTTGACGAATGAGGATGTCAGATGAAACATGATCAGGACGACGAGACTAGTTTTTTTAACCTACTCTTTTTATCCATATATCAATTTTCTGTGATTTATTTTTTTTTTATCTTTAAAAAATACTCTGAACGGTGTTTTTGGATCAACTTCATCCGAATATTTTTTAGTTAATGACAAAATCATTTTAATTTTCTTTAAATTTGAATAAAACTAAAATCATAATAATATTAAATTAACATAATTTTATGGAAAGCCCCTATACAATTTTTTCCCCTTTGTACCATCGATGGAGTTGTCCATGGACTTGTCTTTCACAAGAGTTCTGCCTCATTGTCAGCTTGTATATTAGATATGTTTTATTACAATCATTAATTTCGGATTTTTACTAAGTCTTCATAGGTGAAGCTACAAACACTATGTATATCAAAAGACCCTAAAATGTCCTCTTAGGTACGAAAAATGAAACAGATTATCACTTTTTATCATTCCAAAATGCAATCACAAAATATGGAAAGGTTTCCTTTAAATTGTTCTTGTATATAAAACGATTTTACGAACAGAAGTTAAGATTAAAATTACTTTATATGATTTTTATTATGATAATATTCTAAATTAAATATTCAATTTAGAAGAGAATTTAATATAGCAATTGACATATCCACTTGGTAGGTTTGGCAGTTTATTGCTCTAGACAATTAATTTTTTATAACTTTATTTATGAATTTAATACCGACAAAAATCTCTATTACATCAGAGTCTTAAAACCGAACGATGATAATAGATGATGTAATAAAAAAATCGCGTTAAAAAAATAGTTATAAAATGACATGACAATTTGAAATGTTCCATCGTACTATCATAAAAATAAAACCAAAATGATAATTTACTCAAAATTAAATAAAAATTTAATACACTCTTCTCATCTGTATCATAGGAAATCAAAACATTCGGCTATATTTCAGATGATTTTTCGATAAAATGCGTTGGGAAACATCTTCATCGTCATGATCAAGCTTGATGAATTTCTAGAAGACTATCACGGAAGTCAAACGCAATAAAACACTTTGGAGATATTTTTTCTTAGAATGTCACGGAATTATTTATTTTATTTTAAGTTATTTCAAGAGCATCTTTAGAGTTTATTAAATCGCCGTTTTATTTATTAAAAACTTGTAAAATTTCTTACTGACCTTTTCATACTAATATACCCTATGAAATCTATTGTAGCGCATTTAATTGCACATGTTTATTGCATTTACAACTCGTACATATGACATAATCCGAATAATAACGACCAACAACAACAACAACAACAATGCTGACGATTGCAAAAACTTTACGCGTAGAGGAAGGCGCAATGAAGGGCAGCGACAGCTCACGATAAAATAAAAAATTAAAAAAAATAAATAAATAAAAAACCAGAAAAAAATTAACTTCGGTTGGACCGAAGCTTATATACCTGTTACACATCATTTGACGTGGATAGATCAACGAATTCAGTTTTTGTATTAAATTTGATCTTAAAATACTAAAAAAAAAAATGTTTAGAAATTCGCGGCCTGAAATGAACCAATTTTAAACTGAAGATTTGATCTGATATAATAACCATTTTTATTATATCTGAAGCCATTACCTCTATAAAAAGATTTTTTTTATAAGAACTTGACAAAATGTTGTACGGTTGTATGAGGGCTATACCTAAAAGTTTTCAGCCCAATATCTTTAAAACTGAGCGAATAAATCGCGAAGCAACAATCAGACAGGCGGGCAGACAGACAGACGGACACGGCTAAAATGATTCATCTCGTCGATATGATCAAGAATATATAGACTTATTAGGCTCTACGATGCCTCCTTTAATGCGTTACAAACTTTCTGACAAACTGAATATGCCTGTTTCACACAATATGTGACAGGTATAAAAAGGGAAAATTACACATTTTTGTATGTATAAAAAGTGCACAGTTCACAATAAATAAAAACGAGAGATGACAGCAACGACAAAGGGGATCCAAGGGGGATACATATTACACAATACTTAGTTGAATGCAATTATTGGCTCCGCTGACATTGACGTAATTCCAGCGACGCCTGTAAATTGATAATTTTTTATTTTGCCCCATATTCTGAGGCAATGCTACCGGAATAAAATCCGCAAAAAAAAAATGAATACATTTTCTTTTTTTAAACTGATATCAAAATGCGGCAAAAGTTAATTAGATAAACATAAACTAAATTCTTAAAACAAAAATAAATAAAATATAACAAAAAAATGATTGACTAGCTACAAACTTTGTGAAATAATTTTAAAACGTAACGCCGCTTATCAACGCCCATTGACGACATCAAGTCAACCTGACGACTGAATGACTGACTATAAATATTTTCCACAACGATTAAATTGCGGCGTAAACACAATTATTTTTATATATTTTTTTATTTATTTTTTTTATTATTATTTTTTTTTTTTTAATTTATAAAACTTACGCTGAAATGGCGCTTTTTCAACGCAAAATCATTACGTATCCATATAAAAATTGAACGATTTGTCATATTTTAAACATAAAAAAATATTTCCGCACGGAGAACTTGAGAGTACGCAATTATGATGTACTTGCCTGGGGGTATGGTAACCAAGCTATGATGATAATTTTTTTTGAAACTAAAAACCTGGTAAGAACATATTACTATGTATGATAATTTGACTTAGAACCCCTAGCATAGATAGATTAGCACAGTAAGACAAGTCTTTCTTTCTTAATTTTCTCTTAATTGAAAACTATTCAAATTTAAACCAAATTTGATTATTTTAATTGGACTATTCACTACAAAATTTGGTTTTTCAAAAAAAAAAAACCTTTGTATGCAAAAACTGGAAAATAATTTGGAAGCTTTTTTAGAGGGGTTTTGATGTATCTTTTATCTTGGCATTAATTCGTTATGTTGAGTCTCACCAACTAGGTATAAATCAATATTTATCGCGACGTAATCGGAACGTAATCTTTAGGATATTCGCGACTTAAACATTTTCCAAAGAACAATAGGTCTAATTGCATTTTAACTTTAAAGTTGCTCCTTCAAACAGATTTTTAAAGATATTTCTAAAACGTTTTTGGATTCTTCGACCCAAAATACACAAAATATCCCAACGATTACGTTCGTGCTATACCGCTGGTCAAGATTTTTGACTGGAACGAATTTACCCACCCCAATACATATTGTTAACTGAAGGTAAAAAAAAAACTTGTAAATTTGTTTAATTTCTTTTTTAAAGATTTACAATATTATTTAAATTTGTAAAATATTTTTGTGAAAACATGCCAAGAAAAAATAGATCACAATCAAATGTTTAAATAATCGAAATGAATGAAAAATTGTTGGAATAAATTTATATGGACCCATACTTTAGAGCAGTTCGATGTGAACCAAATTCAGTCATTTTGCATAATCTTCTGTTTTTTCCACAGAACGACATTCTGATGAACGTCAAGTAAAATATAGCTACTTATATCATTAGGGTTCGGCGTATTTTTGAAAGAGCCTTTACCAAATGCCTCAGGTGCAATTATGTTGGATTTGATGTAAAAAAAAAAAGTCATATTAGAGAATATCTAGAGGTAACGACTTGAACCGAAAATCTTATTTGCGTTTTCACATAAAATCGGCAATTATAGACATTTTCTGATATGACTTAAACTTTACATTTTTTTTTATATCGAGTCCTATATTTGGGGACCCTAAGAACTTTACTGTCGGCATTTGATTAGCCCTATACAATTAAATAAATATTATATACATGTAGCATAAATATATTTATAAAGTATTGGGCTAAAAAAGTGCCAACAGTAAAGTTCTCAACGTTCAAAAATGATGGATTTGATGTGAAAAAGAGTAATGTAAAGTTTAAGCCATATCAGAGAATATCTAGAGGTGGCGATTTTAACCCAAATATTCATATACATATATTAGCCGTGTCTTCTTCTACGGTCTGGGAACATTTTTCAAAAAAATTAGAAAAACTACCCGATCTTGCTCGGGTTATGTACATGTACTAAAATTTCATTTGTCAAGTTCAATTATTTGCAAAATATATGACGATTTTTTACGCCATTTCGCCCGTTTATATGGTTCCAATGGATTATACTTTTCTTTGTAAACAGGTATTCCGAATTTCATTTCTCTTTATTATTTGAAAATAGGTTTTTTTTTTGGAAGCTTTAACGGAACCACGCCTTTCTACTTTTTTTTTAACTTTGAAGGTTTCAGTAACATATATTCCGAACTTAATTTCTCTCAAATACTTGTACAAGTACAATGAATTTCAGTATTGATTATATAGGAGCCACGCCCACTGCCCATTTTCCTAAAACTACAAACATTCTGTTTTCCAAGTTGTTTTGGGAAATATTAGATGAATTTATGATTGATTCTATGGGGGCAACGGCCATCACCCCACTTAGGGGTATGAAAAATAGTTAACGTCCGATTCACAGACGTACTGAATATACGCACATTAAGAATCGGTCAAGCCATTTCGGCGGAGAATAGTTTCAAACACTGCGACACGAGAATTTTATACATTAGATAAGATATTTATATAAAATATAAACCTTCATAAAAATTGTCGTATATTTTTATATGGTGTTCCACAATTGAATTCGCTTTGTAAAAGAAATGGATGCAATTCCGAATGTGGGCGTTCTTAGGTTTTGATTTAGGTTGAATTTATTTCGAATTGTTTTCGTTTCGATTAAAAAAATATTTTTAAAACGGTTTATAAATTTAAGTAACTGAGTCAAAGTAATGATATCGCTAAAGCAGGCTGTAGTTATTATAACTTCCATACAATTTTTTTAAATCACAAACATCTATAATTCCGAAAATAATAAACGAGATCGAAGTGCAGATCATATTCGATGAAGTTTGTTGAGCTTCCAGAGCTTCATTCGATTTGTAGAGAACCCGTAAACCCCGGATAACTGAATATTGTAACTACTCTATGGGCTTGAATTCGTCACTTTTTATATAGAACAAATATGGGCACAAATCTAAAGTACCCATTTGATAAAAATAAATAAAAGGGTATAAAAATATTAACATAATTATAAATTCAAACGACTAACACGATTTTTACTACTTAGATCACATCACTCACAGTCAAATTCTAAAAGTAAAAAAACGAGATTTACTCAGATTGTTATATGAGTGTGTATGTGTGTGTGTGTGTCTTTGCCTTCTCTGAACTCATTTGAGGTATTTATTTACATATTTACTTGTAATTTGATCACATGTTTCACATTTGTGAAATGCTGATAACAAAAACGCTCAACAACGCTCAAAAGTTATTCATCACATCAATTTTATTCACTCAATTCGATGCTCACTCTTTCGCACACACACACGCTCAAGTCGCTTGAACTCAAATTCGTCTCTCTTTACGCACATTTCTAAACTGAGTTGAGTGACGTTGTTACTTATCTTTAGTTTTGAGTTTTTATTACGACACTTATAGGTGGGGGCCGCGCGCTAAGTCAAAGTGCAATAACACATTTATCATTCCATCTCTTTCAATCATTCATTGCAATACTACATGTAACTGATAGTAAAGTCAATAAAAAAAAAAAAAAAACAAATGTATGAGAATGAAAAAGAGTTTAATTCTATGCGTCTTAGCATGCTTTAAGTTGTTGTTTTTGTTTTTGTTGTGGTTTTACTCTTAGATAAGCCGCTTAGATTATGAATTTGTGTCGCTTTAAAAGTTGAAATGTGCCAAATTTTGCCTTGACATGAATTTTAAATCAAATAATTTGTATTTGAAATTTAAAATCGAAGTCACGTGATGTATGTACATGAAATGTGTTTTTAAATTGTTTAGGAGGTATTGTGTTGTACAAATTTAAATATTGTACAACTCAGAGGATCATGTGTTTTCAAGCTTGGTCTCCGCCGTATGAACAGAACGTTTGATCTTGAAGACTACTATAAAGAAAATTTTTTACAAAAATGAAAATGTTTAACTTAATCGAAATGTGTGCAGAATCGAACGCTTGTCCGTCAATTTGATTATACATGCGTTTCATTGGGTCAGTTTAAAAGATATTGAGCTAAAATTTGGAACTTATTAGAAACAGGCTGTTCTGTCCACTTTTAGATGTTGCTCCCATACAAATACGTTAAGCCCCTAGTCAAAATTTTACCACCTATATCATAATTAATCACTATCATAATTAAACCCTACAGCAAAATAAAAGAACAAATTTAAAAATAGATATAATATGGGTTTAGTTTCCCCCAATGGTCCCCAGATTCCCAATTTTGGAAACCCCTTGAATACGTGAAAAGTACTTTTTAATCTTCTTTCGAATGCGCCTAGCATCAAGTTTCTAAATCTACTCATTCCAAAGGTAAATCTTTTCAAGTTTAAAGGCCCACATCGAGCTCCTATTTCAAAATCTCATCACAGTGATACCCTTTATCGCAATTTAAATTTAGAGCAAAACTAAAAAAAAATTTAATTGATTTTGGGTAACCCGCTGGGTCCCATGTTCATTTTGACCTTTTTCAAATAAAAAATATTCCAACCATCTTTCAATTACACCCAATATCAAGTCACTAGTCCTTTCCGTTGCCGAGTTATAGCAAAAGTGTTAATAGAGATGGTACCTTCGATTTTGGGTCCAAAAATGGGCCTAAAGATCTTATTTCAAAAAACACTGATGTACCCCAAATATTTTTAACGACCTTTCAAAAGCGCCTAATTATAAATTATATCTAAGTATATTTATTCAAAAGATGAATCTGGCAATAAAAATAATATATTTTTATACCTATATAATAGGTCTTACCATCACATATATATGTTTTTTCCGGTTTCAAGGCCCCATACAAACTTAACATCTTTTTTCTGATTTTTTTTCAAGAAAACTTTTTTTAGATCTTTTAGAATGGAAAACCCATACAAGCCATTATTATTTGGGTCTATAGTATATAAACACTTTTTTTTTACTTAACCTAGAAACACAAACTTGGGTAAGAATTTTACCAATAAAATATCCATATAATATCCAACTTTCTAAACTTATCATTACTAGATCAAATTTTATATGTAATATTTACTTGTAAAAATAACAAATCATTTCGATTGAGAAACATTTGATCTCAATCAATATGTAGAATGGGGCGTAGATCTCATATTTTGGGAAAAAAATCATAAAACATAACTTTCACTCGTTATATAAACACCTAAAGGGATTATTCAAAAAATAACCACAACAACAGTTGATGACGATAAAATTAAGAATACAAACTCAGTCCCTAAACAAAGCCATGTTTACTTAAAAGATGTGATCAATTTTATTTTGATATAATGCATGATAACAAAAGGGTGGGCCTATGTTACATATATAAATAAAAAAATCATATACACCATGTGATTCTACTTAAATTCTTAATTAAATATTGACAATTTATGTAGATAAAAACAAGAAGAACGCTGAAGTCAGTATGCTCGACTACAAGATACCCTGTACCCATCTATATGTACCTTAGTTGGTTCTATTTGACTACCATACATCATTGATTGGATTTTTAAAACTTAAAATCGGGTATATCTTTGATTGGGTTTATACCTAATTTGTTGGCCACCCATATTGGTCTTTTCTTGGGACTATCATAGACATATTTATACTAAATTCAAATTTTCTAGAAAAAAAAAAAATAACTTTTTTATATAAAAACAATTTTGGGGTATTTGTTGGGGCTATCCAATTTGTTGTCCCACTTGGGATTATTGGACTATCGACTTTATAATTTGAACTTCCTAGTATAAAAAACAATGACTTTTTATTTTTATTTATTTTTATGGGGGGAACTTAAATGGGTCTAGAAACCGTTTGTAAGTGCACACTTGACGGCGTTTTAATGTTAAATGCTCTACCTCTTATAGTCTCGAAATAATCTTTTCTACGGCGACAGCGACACGGACAGACGGAGCATTCATGTCTTGTCTTGAAGGCTACTATACTCTTTTTTATTTATACTAAAAATACTCATGTTTTATTTTAAGTAAATGAGAATAATGTGCTTGTCTTGAAGGTTCATATTTTTAAACTAAAAATAATCGAAAACTTATTCCATCACAGTGATCACAGTAACTGCGATGATATAATCACTGTGATTGTAAAAGGCGATTTAAATCGCTGTTAAGTGAAATTGAAGAGTTAATTGCGAGATTATTGTTTTAAAAATCCAAAATAAGCGTTAAATGAGTTCAAAAAATTCTGCCTTGAAGTGAGGGCCAAAACCCTCTTTCTCACGCAAAAACAGAAACTTTTAAAACTGGTGATTTCGAGAACATTGAAATTTTGTTCGCATAAAAAGCAATAAGTATTTTAAGCAATATTTGAGGGGGTAGCAATTTGCAAGCCTAAATTTAAGACAGGTATATTCAGTTTGTTGGGAAGTTTGTAACGCATTAGTGGAGACACGACAAAAGTTTATGTATTCTTGGTCAGCACTACGAGCCGAGTCAGTCTATCCATGTCCGTCTGTCTGTCTGTCTGTTTATTTCAACGCGACTTATTCGGAGACTAATGGAGTTATTTAGCTGAAATGTGAAACTTACGTTTTTCTCAGCAACGAATGTTCGAAAATGAAAGTGCCACGCCTATACAAACTTACCGCCCATTTTAGATATTTTGTATGAAAAAAATTATTATTTATGAATGTATGCACTCCAAATTGGGTAAAAATACAAAAAATATCACACCACCGACATGATAAGAATCGGGCCACTTTAACACATAGCCCTATACAAATAAGAAGAGAAACATCGTAGTCCGGTTAAAAAATATTCATTTTCCAGGTTTTTACATTATATCTATGTTTTTTCCCATGCATAATACATGGGAAACTTCACTTTAAAAAATACGGGTCTTCTTATTTTCGATATAGAACCATCCTAGGGGGTGAGCGCCTAAAAATTTTGAAAAAAATTATTTTCCATACATTTTTGGACCATCCATTAGGGTATATTCCACCATATTCGAAACCTTAACTCTGCTAAGACAAGTCAAGTAATCACTCACAAAGCGGATTTTCTTTAGCAACATTTTAAGGGGCATAAATTATACTTGATTTGCTAAAAATATAATATTTTTAGTGTATCTTACAGCTTTAATTAAAGCTAAATTTTTTTTTTTACTTTTTTTTTACATGATGCGTGTGGGGAGGCACATAAAAATAAACAACAATAATAAAAACTCACCTTTTATTGATAAATCCATTATGCTCTCAAAGCTTCGATATTGACCGCGTGCTCTTCGTTCTTTTTGGCGTTTGCTCTCGCGTCGACTGTTCATGCTGTTTAATAGTGAGTTGAATGTATTGCAACAATAACAAAAACAAACCAAAAAAAAAAACTATGCAAATCGTTACAAAAAAAAAATGCAAATGTAAATACGCCGCACCTGCTTACTCACCACCCACAGCTTTGTTTTTTTTTTATGCAGTCTCTCACAACTTTATAAACACTTTTTTGTTTTTTTTTTTTTTTTTTTTGCTCTCTCAGTCTCTCTTATCAAACAAAACAAGCAATTCAAATTACACACGCGCCGATTGATAACTAATTCGTCGTTAGTTAATTGCACTCAAATTGTTTATTTTACAATTGTTGATAACATGATAACATATGTATGTACTATGTGCATATACTCACATGTATATGTATTACAAAACAAATTAATTAAATTAGAACGCTGCGTAGTAAATAAAATAACAAACAGCAGAATAATAATTTTCCACAAATCGTTTAATGCAAAACTCAAAACACACTGAGATCGTTTTCGTCTCTTGGCCAAATCGAGGCAACAACTTCGTCACTCACACACACACACAAACTCAAACACAAACTTTACACATGTAGGCGCGATGAGTGAGTGAGAAAATAGGCGCCAAGAGAAAAAAATAAACGAAGTAATTTAAAGAACTTTTATTGTTGTTGTTGTTTTTGTTGTAAAATTAAAAACCGAAAGTGAATTCATATAAATAAAAAGAGATAGAAAATCGTTGAAACGAAACGTTTAACAGGTCCAACGTGCTACTGCAAGTGGCAATTGCAATTGAATGCATTGAAGAATTGAGCATAAGTGGGGGTCACATACGGAGCGCACATTGCATGCCGGCAAACAAAAAATTTGTGAGAGCAATTGAGCGTTAAATACTGCTGAGATGAAAAATCACGTGGTGTTCGGCTAACGGTTCGTTGTGTGCGCGAGTGAGAGCATTAGATCACAGAATGAATGCATGTGTATGTGTGTGTTTGTGTTGTTGCTTTGCTTATATAAGCCTTATGTAAGCACCACCTCCGCCTCTACCCTGCACCGCTTTAGCGTTTAAAATTCACATACAATCTGTATTCACATCACAGTGGGCACTCGTTTGGCTAAAAATAAATATCGAAAATATACGAATTATATAGAAAATTTGTTATTTTTAGTGCGCAATTGACGCAAAAACAGAGAAACACACACACACACTCATACACAAAAATGAAAAAAGTAAAAACTTATATAAACCATTTCGTAGATAAGTCACATAAACGTTTTGGCCCGAAACATTTCGTATCAAATATCATTCAAACTACATATGTAGTATATAAAAATCTGTCCGTCTGTCTTTTGGTCAAAACTTAGAGGGGAAGTTACTTTACTTGAATTTTGATGGGATTTTAAGTGTTTATATTTTAAGCTTTTATGCTTTCGATATAGCATAGAACTAGAAATAAATGAAAGAAAATTTTAATTGCTCGATAAAGAAATAAAAATGGTCTTAAGTTGATTAAGTTTTTTTAGAACACAAAATGCATATGTCAAGATGTCTTTAACAATTGTGCTATCGACTTATGTATCTAAGCTTTTCTGCTTTATTTTGTAATGAAAATAATTTTAAAAAATTGATTCTAATAACTAATGTAAGTGTTTTATGAAATTACAATATATTTCAAAAATGTGTCTCAAAAATCAAGGGATTAGTTATTTATGTTACAAACTGTAGATACGCCAAAGGTAGTACATGTTTAAATATTACACCAGTTTACAAATTTTAACTTTTTCTCAAGTCTTTGTTTTTCATATATTGAAATCTATATACATATTATGGGGAGTCAATTCCAACAAAAAAACTTTTTTAAAAAAAAAAAGAAAAATGGATGAAATGAATATATTTTTGAATGTTACTTATTTTTTTATAAATATGAAACTAACTCGTACCCGAGGCTAAGCTTGCTTTTGAATTTCTCCCATTGTTTTTTACTTCTTCTTATTTTCCAGTTTCTCCTTGAAATGCCAAAATACCGGACTTGCTCGGATGACGCTGAAAGATGAAAGATGATCCGTTTCAAATGGTTCCAAAATCAGAGCCATTTCGAGAGATAAGCTGCTCACCAAACTCATCCTTCAAAATGTCGATTGTTTCGCGAGCAGTGCGGCATGTGGCGCCATCTTGATGAAATCACAGGTTCAACCAATTTCAACTCAGTCAACTGGGGAAAAAAAAAGGATGATGCATCATGACTCGATAAACCCTCCTTCGTTTTTTTGACGATCACGTTTCTTCCACGGTCGTCTGGCATGTAGCTGTTCATCACCCCAGATGCGACAGTCTCGCTTTTACATATCCGTTGAGCCAGAAATGAGTTTCATTGCTGAACACAATGTTTTGATTGAACAGCGAATTTTTATGGAGCTGTTTTAAGGCCCATTCATCAAAAATTAGACGTTGTGGTAAGTCATTCGGCTTTGGAGTTTGAAGTTTTGTGGAAACATTTTGTAAAACATCACAATTTCGACAAATGCAGCATACTTTTATGTGGCAGTTTTTCAATCGGTTGCTCTAAAAGTATGCAATAAAAATAATTTGTTCAAATCAAATTAGTCATGCGCTCGCTGAAAAGTTTTTTTTAACATAACCTAACCTCAAGAATAGAAATCCATAATCACCCTCATCCTAGAAGTACTACAGATTCGGAAGTTGTACGAAATAATTACTGTTGATGAAGTTTTATGAATCGAGGAGATTTTGGCATGTGACCAAGGCCTTAGAAAATTTTAAAATTATGTATTTATAAGGGCTATAAAAAATTTAATTGGTTTGATGGGTTATTGAATGTATGTAACAGACAGAAGGAGACTAGACAGAACCCAATTAAATATACATTCTTGACCAGCATTGAAAGGAGTCAACTAGCTATTTCTGTCTGTCCGTCCGTCTGTCCTTTTTGTCTGCTGTATAAGAGAGATTATCTCAAAATAGAGCCACCGCATTTGAATGTTATACTCTTCAAACCGTCAACTGCGCACTTACAAACGGTATTTCTCTATTCCCATTTTAGGGGGTTCCCCCTATACAAATCTACCCCAAAATTTTGCGTCATTGTTTCTCATTCTAAGAAGTCTAAACTTATTATAAATTACGCCTATGATAGGTCCCAATGAAATAGACCAATATGGGTGGGAACCAACAAAATTTTAGGAATGACCCCCATTCAAATATATCCAGTTTTTTAAGATTTTTTATGAAAGTCCAATACAATGAGTTATGGTAGTAAGATAGAACTTAACTTAAGGTACATAAAATTTGGGTACAGGGATATTTTATGGAGCATACTCGACTTTAACGTTCTTTCTTGTTGGAAGTACTATTTTTTTTTTTTAAAATTTATTTTTTTATCTAAAAATGGGCACGATACTTTGGTATTAATATCTTAACTTTCAAGAAAAATACTTACGTTTTAATGCATCACCCAGGTGAGGTGACCCTATGACTTCATCTATAAACTTATTTTCAGCTGGCTGGAACAATTCTTTGAAACATCAGCATGCTTTTCTCGCAGGAAAGTATCCCTCCCGGATAAGAAAGGAAATAAATATAGTTCCAGGAGTGGTGTCCCATAACTTCATTTATAAACTTATTTTCAGCAGGTTGGAACAATTACTCACAGGAATGTATGGCTCCCCGTAGAAGAAAGGAAATAAATATATTTCTACAAAAACAAAGAATGCTATAGATTTCTTGTATAAGTAAATTTTTATCGTTAATAAAATAATTTAAAATAATAAAAAAAGATAGATTAGAATTGTTAATTTTTTATTTATTAAGAATCTGAAAACATATTTTTTAGTTAAAAAAAGTTAAGTTAATATCGAAAAGGGTGATCCGCAGCTAAACGATGGCGTAAGCATAAAAGAAACTTATTTGATCATTTTTTGCATTAAAAATTTTTTTTGGAATTCCTGAAGAGAACCCAATGAAAAAATTCCACCAGGAACGTCAGTACGTATGTGCTGCGCTAATCACTGGAAGGGTAAAGCCTCAGTCTTAATACCTATATTATTATTACCTGTTTTGATATATGGGCTTCAAGAGGATAGATCAGTAAGTTTTCCTTATGAAATTTTTATATTTTCCGCACTTTTCACTTCGGTTTTAAGGAATTCAAATGTATGTTTGTCGTTGCAACAATGGCGCTTTACTGGATTACCGAATGTATACCGCTCTATTTGACTGCACTGATACCAGTTATATTCTTTCCATTGCTTGGAATTTTGGTAAAAAAAAGTTGAGAAAAAAAAAACTCGATTTTACAAAAACTCCTTGCAGGATTCCGATTATGTTTGTAGTTTATATTTTACCGATACGCTGGTCATGTTTATCGGTGGCCTCATAATAGCCTTAGCCATTGAGTATAGTAATCTTCATCAGCGCATTGCACTTGGCACAATTTTGGCCGTTGGCTGCAGTCCGAGACGTTTACATTTTGGTTTGGTAATGGTTACCTGTTTTATATCGCTCTGGATATCGAATTCGGCCGCAACATCGATGATGTGCCCAATTGTAAAGGCGATTCTTGAAGAAATGAATGCGGTAAAGAAATTTTTTTTTCTTGTTTTTTTTTAGCGATTAAAATTAAAATAATTTATATCTTTTTAGCAAAATATTTTTACTGTATTTATGACACAAGAAGAGGAACGCATGGAGGAGGGCGAGTAAGTAAAACAATGGGCTTCTTTTGGAAACAAACTTGATTCTTTTTTTTTAACTTTTTGGTAAAACAGTCCACCACATCCAACGAAAATATCAATGGCCTTCTATTTCGGCATATGCTATGGCTCATCAATCGGAGGATGTGGTACACTGATCGGCACTGGTACAAATCTAACATTCAAGGGTCTTTATGAAACGTAAGTGGACTTTTGGGATAATCTAGCTAATTTTGTTGTTGAGCTTAAATTCTCAAAGCTGAAATGTGGTGGGTTTTTAATGGGGACTAATACTTTATATAGGATCAGAAAAGTAATCTGATGTAGGGTATCTTCGGATAGCTTTCATACATTGGGTGATCTGCGGCATCTCCTATCTTCCGGCATTTATTTATTTAATTTCTTTTTTCAGGCGCTTTCCAACTTCAGAGGAAAAAATCGATTTTCCCATATTTATGGCATATGCAATGCCCATTGCTGTTATCGTCAACATTCTCTTGCTATATTTCTCACTTCAGATCACTCATATGGGCTTATTTCGTCCAAAAAGTAAAATAGGTCAGGAAGTTGCTGCAGGCTCTGCAAATAAAAAAAATTGTCGAGGGTGTGGTCAGACAACGTTTTAAGGATCTGGGACGTATGACCTGTCATGAGATTCAAGTAGCACTCATATTTTTACTGATGGTCATTTTGTTATTCACAAGAAGTCCTGGATTCTTTCAAGGTTGGGCGGATTTACTTAATGCAAAGTAAGTTTATAAAAGTACTTTACACAACGTCTAACAAAAATCTTAAAAATTACTTTTCAAAATAGAAAAATTGCCAGCTCAGCGCCGGTCATGTTCTGTGTGCTTTTATGCTTTGCACTGCCAACCACGTACACATTCTGCAAATACTGCTGCTGTTGGAAAGGTGAGTTGTCTCTATTCAAAAACTTGAAATAATCATAATTTTTTTTTTTTTTTTTAGCACCTTTTACAGGGCGCACCATGGATGCGCTCTTGTCGTGGCACTACATTCATACGAATACGCCTTGGGGTCTTTGTTTTTTACTGGGCGGCGGTTTTGCATTGGCTGAAGGCAGCAAAGCTAGCGGCATGGCAAAAATGTTGGGCAACGCAATGTCCTTTGCCAAATCCATGCCCGAAGCTGTTGTCCAAGGCATGTGCATTCTGATTGGACTCTTTCTAACTGCCTTCAGTTCGAATGTCGCTATTTGCAATATTTTGATTCCAGTCTTCTCCGAAATGGTATAAAGTTCAATTAATTGAAATCATTTTTTAAAAATATTTTGTTTAGGCGCTCAGCATTAGAATGCATCCTTTGGTCTTGACACTGCCACCCGCTTTGGCCATTAGTATGGCTTATCATTTACCCGTTAGCACTCCACCAAATGCAATCATTTCGGGATTTGCCGGCATTAAAACCAAATATATGGTTGAGTATATTTGTTAATCAAAATGGGCATTTTTTAGCTTTCTTATTTTTTTTCTTCTAGGCTATTGCCGGTATTTTACCTACAATTTGGGCATTTCTATTGCTTTTGCTGAATACAACAACATATGGACTGCTGATCTTTCCAGAGACAAAATCTTTCCCTGATTGGGCAGAAGCAGAGCGAAATAAATCAGAAAACAGTTAAAATAGCTTTTGTGCTCAAATATAATTAACCAAAAACAGATAAACGACTTACATGAATATATTTTTGGCTTTAATTCAAAAAATTTCATATTTTAAAAATAAATTTAATTGACATTTAAGCTCTACAGTACAAGGCTGTGTGTGTCTTGTTAATTACGAGTTAATTTCGCATTGAATCAGGGGCGTCATTTGTAGAGATCTGGGGGTACATTCACAGGTCCAAAGATTTTTCGTAGAATGCTTTTCTCTCGAACCCACTTAAATAAGTTACGTATTTGATTTTATAGAGATTTTATAGGGTAATCAAACTTGTCAATTTTGAAGTTCATTCCCGGACCCACCCATACCGCTTTTTTCACAATTGACCGCGGGTCCCGTGGCCTTCTCTAATTAGCAAATACCCACAGGCAACAGGATCTGTATCATAGCAATAATTCGCATAAAGCAGTCTTCGAGTCGTCAAAAGTTACTTGGCTGTTTGGCATAAGCTAATGACTTCACGAAAAGCACATAGAGTATAATCCAAAGACGTTAAATAGCACGATATCGGTCTGATTTAGTTTAAGAAACAATGTGTTTGTTTAATCTTTCCTTCAGAAAGTCGATTGTTCGACGCTATCTATGGCATGCGGTGCCTTTCTGTTGCAAACTTCCTACATATCCTATTCAATTGTGATCCTATAAAAGTTAGGACCAATAGACTGGGCAGTCATAGAGGTGTGTAAGATAGATCTCTATAAACTCAAACCAACCAAAAGAGATTTCAAGGTATCACACAAATCTCTTCGGGTTGGTAAAATATTGATGGTCTGGGTTGGAAGGTTTGTATAAAAAATGTATGCGTGCTTGTGTTGAAAAGCTGATAATAAATTTAACAATCGTTAGTCGATAACAGATTTTTGACGCTAACGGCAAACTATTCTGAATCAAATCGTATGTAAATATAATTATTTTTGTGCAAATTGATTTAAAAAAACTATTGCAATAATTTTAAACTAATGCAAGTATGAGTATCGCTAAAGTCATCGAAAATTTGCCAGCACTAGCATGCATGTGCATATTTACAGTAGAATTCGATTAAAACAACGACCAAAGGGACCGGCGATTTTACGTCGTTATAGTCCGGATATAACGCACTAACCGCACTAACCGAAGGGAGCAGTTCCATACAAGCTTGTATGGGAACCAACCAAGCCATCGAATTTTGGTCGTTATAAAAGTCGGTCGCAATAAGCGGAGTAATTATAATCGGATTCTACACTATGTATGTATGCGTGTAAGTACAACAATGCACTTCCCAGAGGTGTCCTGTTCAAAGTGAGCTATTTGGCAAAAAATGTATTAAATAACAAATATTTTATTAATTTATTTGTGGGTTCAGTCATATAAAATATAAATAATATATGAAAATTAAAATTCTACAAAAATATTCAGCTGTGGTGACAGCCCCTTAGGCTGCTGGCAGAGTAAAAGCTAAAATCGAACCGATAGGTCAGTGCAGATAGTACAGAGTTGTATTTCGCTATACAACACTGCTTAAAATTTTCTTTGTGAAAGCTCATAAAGATACAACCATATGCCTATCGCTTCGCTTTTAGCGCTTTTTACTCGGCCAGCAGCCTAACATATATTTGCAAAATTGTCTTCGAATAATGAAATAATTTCGAAAATTCTATGACATCGAGATTTTATTTTAGAAGATTTACAAAAGCAACCTACCGCAGATTTACTAGAGATTTCCCAAAAATGGTAAATTAAACACAAATTACCATACCATAAAAAATTTAACACTAGTTTACAAATTATCCCTTTTTTATATTAGATGAGGTTAAGTTTCTCAGTTGAACCTATTTCCATACATTTGGGACTAAAAATAAGAAACTTATACATAGCGTAATAAGTAAACCATTATTGACTAACTAAAAACTCGGTTATTTCAACTAATAAAAAAACGTTGATTTATATATGGTACTAAATTTGTCCGATTTCTTAATTGGTCATGTGTTCTCTAAAATTCAAAAACGATGACGAGCTTTTTCGAGCAAGTTATCGTCAGTCAGCTGACGTACGTGCAGATCTTGTTCGATGTGTCGGAAGCTCTTTATTATTTTTTTTCTGCTTTGGATTTTAGTACGCTGGAGACTACGAAGACGATTAGTTTGGACGCGGCGAAGCGTGTTGATTTTTTTTGTTGTTGTTGTTACGAAGTGAATAAATTGTGGAAAAATAAAATGTAAAGAAACAGAATAAAAATTGATATGATTTTAATTAAAAAATTGTTGCATTTAAAGTGAAAATAAATGAAGAATTTTAATTTATACTAAAAGATATAAAAAATATAATAAATGTTATTAAAAAGTGCAAAGCAAAACGCATGAAAAAAAAAGTGCAACAGAAATATAATAAAAAGAAAAGAAGCAACAACAAAATAGAAATCAAAATAATTGAGAAATAACGGTACAACTAAAAAAACAAAAACAAAAAATAAAGAAGTGCATAAAAACTAAAAGAAAAGAAAATTGTTAAAAAAAAATTAAATTAAATTAAAAAAATTTTTCAATATAAAAAATTGTTTAAAAAAATTAAGCGAAAAAAAATGTAAATAAAAAAAAAAATGAAATGGAAAATAAATTATTTTTATTTAAATAAAAAAAATGTTAAAAAAAAAAATATAAAACTTTTAATATTAAAAAAAAAAAAATTTAAATAAAAAAAAAAATTTACGAATTTGAAAAAAAATATTGTTTGACAAATAAATTAAATTTTTATTTGACAAACATGGAAAACATGTAAAATTAAATCAATTTTTTTTCAATAAAATCTTAAATTTTAAATTTAAAAATTATCAAAAAAAAAAATTATTAAAAAAACTTCAAATATTCGCAAGTAAAGAAAACCCAAATTAAAATGCAATCATTTAATTTAAATCGTTCAACATCAACGCCCGTTGCCAATGGCAACAACGGAAGTATGTGCGGGGGCGGAAGCGTAAACGGTAATATTTTAACCAATTCAAATGTTTCACCACCGGATTTCGATTTCAATATGCCGTGTCGCTATTTTAAAAGTTCATTTGCGCGTTCGCTTTTATTGAATAATGACGACGACGACGAAGACAATTTAAGTCAAACGAGTAAATCTTTAAATTTTGATATTAACAATCAGCAGCAGCAACAAAATAATAATGTTGCCAAAATAAACAGCAACAACAAATTGCTTGCCATTACCAAAACGCAATATACAGCAGCAGCAGCAACAACAACAACAAAAATCACAGCAGCGTGCCACACAGATTGAGGTCAATCAAACTAACGCTAACGAGGTCATCGCTATGGATAATAATAATGTTGTTGTTATTGTTGCAACCAAAACTAATGAAGACGAACAACAACAACAACGACAGCAACGACAACGAAAAAGTTGCAATCGGAGTTAATAAGAATGTTGCTGCTGCTGGTAATTTTATAACTTCAACAACAACAACATCACCACCGGCATTACCGGCAAGACGTATTTTGCCGGCAATGGTAAATGGCAATGCCAGCAACAACAATAATCAAAACATGCAACAACAACAACAGCAACAACTGGCACAGTTTAGAACATCAAATGTTGCCAATAAAGTTATTAATAAACAACAACAACTAATTCAAA
This sequence comes from Leucophenga varia, assembly GCA_018903435.1. Classification (NCBI taxonomy): domain Eukaryota; kingdom Metazoa; phylum Arthropoda; class Insecta; order Diptera; family Drosophilidae; genus Leucophenga; species Leucophenga varia. Next base: position 450,256 of record JAEIFJ010001868.1, read on the forward strand.
CGACACCTAGCAACAGCAACAGCAATAACATCTCCAATGGTAGCAGCAACCATAACAACTACAACAATTCTGCCCTAAATGGCAGCGGCAACAACAATAACAACAACAACAACATGCACAGGAATCATGCCGTCTGGCCTAGAGACGTCATCAACTTACAGGTTTGTGTCATTTTCATTTATTTTCATTTTTTGTACATAACTCTTAACTACAGTGTGTTACATAAGTATAGTGCTAAGTTAAGCGTTTGTTTTATGTTTTAAATTTTTTGAATCATCTAGAAATTGCTCTATTAACTTTTTTTATCAAAAACTATTTAAATGCATTTATCTACCCAACTTCGTTATTTAATGAAATTGTGTTTCGTGGATCAGTACTTTTGTAGGGCACACCCGTGCAAAAAGTTATAGATGTGATGTGATTTACCAAAGTGTGTAGATTAATGAGTGCCTAACATTTTTTGCTCCTTTTTGTTCCATTTCGAGAAAATTGCATTTGTCCGTCTGTCTATTTTTTCGTCTGTCTGACTGTGGCTACACGTTTAATTCTCCCTTTATCAAAGATATTGAGCTGAAAGTCGAATCTTAAGCTTTTTTTGGACTAAGGAAGTTTGAGTGTTAAAATCAGTGTGCCCCGCCCACTTGTTGGCTTGGACCCTAAATAAAATCAGCGCCCATTTTTAAGTTTTTATATGAAAAATAAGTTATTCATAAAGCTAATTACTTTAAGCTTGTTAAAAAAGATCTCTCATATAATTTTGTTTAAGATCTAACCACTACACTATGGGGTTTCTCCCCTTTATTGACTTACATCGATCACGATAAACTTGGTGCAAATTGGCCAGATCGTCTATATACCAGATATATGAAAGATTGATTTAATCCAAACCAAATTTAGCAAACCGTCTTAGCAACCAAAAATATGTTTATAAATCGATCATTTAAAAATTTTTAAACATAACTCAGCCAGGTATGCTCATATGGCAGCATATATGAAAGAGTGTATTAAATCAAGTAAAACTTGGTTGGATTCTAAATATTTACCATATTTAAGTAGTTAAAATGGGTCATATGCGTTCTAAAATATTTTCTTTTGTAACTTCAAGTTTGACTGTGGATAACTTAATTAACTAAATTTGCTCGACATCCGAAGAAAATTACATACAAATGAAACTGTTACCAAATTTTGAAATAATTCGAAATGAATTCGCATAATTTTGTTAAAATCTCTAGTGAAAATGGGAACATAACTGTATTTTTGAGAAAATCATTATAAACTAAATTTAAATTTAAAGGTTCTTACGCCTTGTTTACGGTATTACGATGGCTTACAATCTTTGTTCTATGTGTTTTAAAATTTCCATCAGATATAATAGCATAAGTATCTGCAGCGATGTATCGCCTAATGAGCCAGTATTGGATTAAAAAGTATCTTATCGCTTAAACTGCTTAACATAGAAACATACTTTAATGCAACACTGTAGTAGCATTGCATTTGTCTTTTCATAGTTTTATATATACACTTTTTTTTGTTTTTATCACATACCTCACTCCTTTTGTTTTGACATATTTTCGCCTTGTAAAAGTGAGTTTTTTTTTTTTCCACTCGATTTGGCTAAATTATTCATGTCACTGCGAAGGCCATTTTTGGACAGATTTACTCGTTTACTCGTTGTTTGCCTTGCCTTGCCTTCACTTGGCTTGGTTTGGCTTGAATTGGCTTGGCTACGTTGTTGTTGTTTGTGTTGTGTCTGATAAAGGAATCTGGAGTCTGGATGTGTTGTTGCACTGGACTGGAATTCGATTCGTGTGCCAACACAGCAAGTGGATTTGGATTTTTTGCTCTATTGGCATTGTAAAATAGTTTCGCGTGTGTTACTATTGCGGACCTGAATTGCAACACGTTTTGGGTATTATATACAACAAAATATCTTTAGAATGTTGCCGTTAAATTGTTTGCCATAATTGCCTTTGCATCGGAAAATTTTATAAATAAAACTTTAAAAATATTTTCAATTGAATCTTAAAGACTGACGCCTGAAATGGAGGCTAAAATTGATTTTTAAACGAAGTTTCATTTGTAAAACAAAAATATTTGTTAAATTTTTTGTTAAAAAGTTAATAAACTTTGAGAGTTTTTCAATATTTTAACTGAGACTGCAGTTCTAAAAAGAATATTTTAGTACAAAGTATTGAATATGTTCCACAAATTTAAATTAAATTATTACAAATATACAAAACAAGAAAGCGGAGCTGTGATGTACCCATGTTTGTCTGTCTGTATGCATTAATATATCTCGGAAAACAAAGATACCAAACTTGGAGTTAAAATTCACTTAAACGTGAGTGATGACGCTCAAACTAGTCTACCCCAAAATAGAGATGGGATCTTCTTAAAATATATCGATATTTATCGATACTCTAAAAAAAATCTATAAAATCGATTCATTAAATGTAATAATTTTCCACAAAATAACAAGGAAGAAACGCCGAAGACTGCATATTTTTATACGAAATTTAGAGTTCCTAGATAAAGAAACGAAGAAGTTTTTATGCTAAGTCCCAAAATTTTGTGATAGTTCTGTATGGGAAGTACCGTTAAAAATAGAGCTAGAGAAAAACCATTTGTAAGTAAATTTCCATATGGTGGGTCTAGTTTTGGGGGGGAACTCTCTCTCTTAGGAAACGTAGAGCGCGGACGGTGGCGGCGGCTGGCTAGATCGACTCTCCTATCAATGCACCTCAAGACTACATAAACTTTTTAGAATCTATCATTAGATAATTCCTTTAGACTTCCCGATTACTGCAGCGTCTTTCAAGCTGAAATGATCGCCATACACGAAGCTATGCATTATCTAGGGCACCACTCAGGTAGTAGACAAAAAGTATACATCTTCTCAGATAGTCAGTCTGCCTTAAAAACACTTGCCTCATGTAATAACACATCTAAAACAATCTCCTAGTGCCACATACCTCTTAACGAGATGGCCGAGCAATGGAATATTTGCCTCACATGGGTTCCGGGTTACCAGGATATTCTAATTAATTGCGAAGCAGATAGATTGGCCAGAGAAGGTACAAATTCCTCTTTTATTACAGTGAGGAGTTTGACAGAAATTCCCTTGGCTACTCTGAAGTTGCGAGTGAGACAGGATTAAAATTAGATGGGCCACAAGTTTCAAATGCAACATCAAGGGAATAGCTCAAATCATGCACCCCAACATACAGACTCTATACATGATGGTAGGAGCCCACACGGAAAACCTGCTGTTTGACTTGGGGTAGCATCCAATGTAGGAGTTGTAGAAAGAAGGAAGAGGAGGAGACAGTAGAACATTTTCTCTGTCATTGTTCAGCCCTTGGGAGAATAAGATTTGTACTTCTTGGTAGTTTGTCTGGCGGAACTTACGTCAGTCAAGAATAGAGCAGTAGTCGCCTTTATAAGAAAATCGAGTGGGCATAATAAAAACAAGAAATCATATGGTATCACAATGATCCCCAACCTAACCCAACCTAACCTGGGATCTATCATGCCTCATCTGCCTGTTATATACATTTGCACAAACTTAATATACAAAAACTCGTGGAAAACTTTTGACTATGCCTTTGCAAGTCAAAAATATAGAATTGTTTGATATTCTAATATTTCTCCCATGTCTCTAAAGTTCGGTTTGTAAAAAATATGAACATTAGTGGCTGAAACATTTAAAAAGAATCAAACAAATTGAAAAACTTTACGCTTTAATCGAACATCTGTCAACTATGTCTAAACTAAAGAATTTCAAAACTGTTATATAAAAGTTAATTATAAACGATCTAGAAACGCGTTTCCAGCGTCGTCCAGTTTAGCATAATTACATAAACGTGTATCACAAACATTCATAACGTTGATTTGATACAATATTTTCCACACACGCACACGCGCGTAGCTTCCTTCCAAAGCCGCTTCGTAATTATTTTTAATATTGAATAACAATTTAATTGATTCGAAACAAATTTACTGCATTTTTTCAACCTCTTTGCTGCTCTATTTTTTTTGTTGATTTTTGTTTTATTTTTTGTTATATTTTTTTTCTTCATGAATTTCAACTGTTATGCGTCAACCGAGTGAAAATTGTTTGCAAGCAGAAAATATTTTAATAGATATTATTATTATTTATACACTGCAGACAATTAAAGTGTGTTGGTATATATTCATTTTATTGGAAAATTTGCAACATCACTGCTCAGTTTGCTCATCTGTCTCAGTCTGTCCATAGATTTCCGCGTGCTTGTAAATAAAAAACTAGTTCCTCAGTTTTTTAATAACTTTTTCTAAAAACTAGCAAAATAATCTTTCGGAACAACTAAAAATTTGTTACGTTAGATTTAGAGGCTGGGCAGACTTTAAAAAGACGTTTCCGACATTCTCACAAATTTAGCAATGTTTGCAAATTTATTCTTCGTGGACTTCCAAAAGGTCCTCTAGAAAGTATTTGCCTCAATGTATGAAACTGCTTCTACAAAGAGCGGGACAGTTACAAAACAGATATTCTTCTCTTCTGCAAATTTCAACTAAGCGTGGCGCCAGTTTTCTAATCTATCTGCCCATGAGACAGTTTTGGTAGTTATGTAGTAATGTCCACCAGAATTGTGGAGTCTACTCATTTCATTCTTAGTACAATCCATTACTCTCTTGCGGTTGAAATCAGACCATGTTTTTCGTAGTTGGTCCAGTCGGTTGGTACGATGGTTTTTTTTCTTTAATGAACAACTTGTATTTTACCACCGAAATTCAGGCTTGCTTCTTTCCCAGAATGATGTCGATCGTAGCGCCCAGCCTAGCTAGTTCTTCTGCTTTAAAAATACCCTCTATGTTTCTGGGACACAGACGTGGTGGGTTCTGTAGTGATGTGCCATCTCATTTAAACATTTTCAGTAATTTGTGATTGATTTGGACTTACTCAGACATTAATCAAGTGTCTTAATGGATGCTTGGCACTTCTATTAAATATGCTTAGATAGTATTTGCCGCGTAAGCTTCCATTTGTTTAGCCCACATAAAAATTTGTTCGACTGTCTTCATTTTTATCCGATTTACAAAAAAGATTCAGGCTTTGGCTCTATCAAAGTCAGTGTTTTCTTTAATTTTTTATCTTTTTATCTAAAATCAATGAGCCACTTCCTTTTTTAGGGAGCTAAAGGAGACTTTGTAGACCCCATAAAAATATATATTCTTGATAAACTCGATGAGACGAGTCGATCTAGCCATATCCGTCTGACTGTTTGCCGATATTCGATTCATTCGCAAGGACAAATTCGAAAATGAAAGTGTCACACACATTTTTACGCAGAGCCCCCTTTTCCGATTTTTACGAATTTTAGTATGAAAATAGTAAAGTATTTATGAATTTATTCACTCCAAATTGGATAAAAACACATCTTATATAATCCTAAGTACACTTCACCGATATGTTAGGGCCACTATAACGTAAAGCCCTACCTATTATTTTCGAATATTTTCTGTTGTTTTTTTACCCTTCACAAGGGTATATTCTGTTTGTCATAAAGTTGTCCGTCTGTCTGTAGTTATACGTTTCACATGCTCAGTTTTTAAGATATTGAACTGAAAGTCGAAACTTAACTTTTCTTAGTCCTAAACAGTTAAAGTGTTAAAACCAAGGTGTCCATTTTTAGGCCCAGCCCCCATACAAATTTTTCAGTTTTTTTTAATGAAAAAAAGCCAAAAAGTCAAATGGTAAAAGCACTTTCAACGATAACTTATGTTCAGAAATGACCCATTGTTGAGGTGGGACCACTATAGCTCAAAGCCCCCATATAAATCTTTCGCCAATTTTTATGTTTTTATATGAAAACTGCATTATTTATGAAGTGATTTGTGTCAAAAAATGTAAAAATACTTCTTGGGCAACCCATGTTCTCAGTTGTATACATGATTGAAGTAGGATATAGCCCCTAGAAGCTTATATTCTCCATAAAAACCGAGCTTACATACTCCTTTAAAAAAAAAGTTTATCTAATCATCGTGTGACAGGTACTAAAGTTTCGAAAACGTTTTACCTTTTGTTTTATGTACAAACTTGCGTTTTATCAAACCAATGATTTCCATCCATCCCATCTCAAATTTGTTTCTCAGGATCCGTGTGACAGGTATTTAAGCTTCGGTTACACCGAAGTTATCGTTTTTCCTTATTTTTTTCACATGTTTGCTGTAGAAGTCTCCTAAGTATAATTAAAATTAAACAAAAATGCACTTAAATGTGTCGCAACTGAAACGTAAATTTGAAAAATATTTTTAAGCCAAGTTTTATGTCAATTGCGCCGCTATTAGCCTTAAACATTTCTTATGTTTTGAAGTAAAATAAAAATCTCTTTGGGAAAATATTTTACATTTATAAAATAAAATAAAAATAAAAAATCACAAAGAAAGCTCGCATTTAACCAAAAAAAAAAGTGGAAATGTGCTGCCTTATAAAATAAAATGCGCTGAGTAAATTAAAATCAAAAGTCCGAACCTGTCTTTTACTTTGCATGAAATTATGTCCAAAATTGGAGCCAACGCGTGTCCAACTAACTACAATTGCTGTCACTCTGTCAACGAGTTAGTCTGTCAATCGTTTAAAGAGGTTTTATATAAAAAAAAAAAAAAAAACCAAGTCCAATTTGGCTAAATTTAGTCGAGCAGGTCTTTCCTCTTGCATTGCTCTGTGTTTTTTTTTTTTTTTTTTTTTTGTTAATTGTTCAAATTTTGCATTTTATTTCGTTGCCACAATTAGTTTTTCTTCTTTTTTTTATGTGAACAATTTTTTATTTGTTTGTTTTGTTTCTTATAGTCTTTTGGCGTGAAATTTTAAGTGCACTACTGCCCCGACACTAATTACCACTTATTGCCATTCCCCGTGGTCATTCGTTCGTTCGGTCGGTCGGGAGTATACCGGAAATTTTGTAGCCATAATTTTTGGTCATTTTCATGCTTTGACTGCTCTAAATATTGCATAGTCAGTCCAGTCGTTCATAATGTTGCTGTTCCAGTTCGTGCTTCATAAAATTTTCAAACAAAACGAAAAGAAAAATGTTTTTGTAATTCATTGCCAATATGTCGGATGTGCTATTGACAAATTGCCCATTTGGGGCGTGTCTGGCAATGTGAAAATTACTTAGCGAGTTGTTATATCACAAAAAAAAAAAGCTAAAATAAAAAAAAATGTATAAGCCTTGACTTTATGAATGGTTACGGCGAAAGATTGTTAAGAGTGTTAAGTTGCTGCAGATAGTTTTAAATATTTAAATGAGTTTTAAGGGGTTTCTTGATTTTAATTTTTTAAGACATTTTGACCAGTTAAGTGCTCTATGCAGTGCTCCATTCAGAAAAGATTATCCTACAAATCTTTTTACAAAGACAGTTTTATTTGAAATACTTTAATTGTACGAGAATGTGTACAGTTTGGAGCTGATATCGATGGATAACTTGAGCTCACTTGCCCTCATTGCTCGCATAAAAATAAAATGCGATGTGTTTGTTGTTTTATGACTTTGCCTATATGTCCTGCAATGTGGTTGTTGTTGTTTTATTACTCGAGCTTGTGTTTTGTATTGTTTTGCTTCAAAAACAAAGCATTGTACGCCTGCAATGTGTTTGTTGTGTTTTTTTGTGTGCGAATATGTTCAGCGGGAAAGACATCAATGCTGCGTCGAGACTAATCTCTTTCCACGATGACATAACAAAGACATCCCCATACAAATCGTTAACGACATTTTCATACAATTGACGCAATTGTCTTGGAAGATATGTTTTGCAAGACTTCTTTAAACAAATAGTGTCAGTCAAAAATCGAACTGTGCATACTTATAATAAACAAGAAAGAAGGCTGATGTCGAGTGTAATTGACTGCAAGATACCCTGTACTCATTCTTTATGTGCCTTAAGTTAAGTTCCATCCTATTACCATTTCCTCAATGTAATGGATTTTCAGACAAAAATTAAAAAAAAATGAGTTTTATTTAGTCTATTTTGTTGGGACTATCATAGGCATAATTAGTACTAAATTTTGAATTCCTAGAATATGAAGAAGGACGTTTTTATGCAAAACCCAAAATTTTGTGGTAGATTTGTATGGGGAGTACTCCTTTAAATGGGGCTAGAGAAAAACCGTTTGCAAGGGCACACTTAACGGCTTAGGAGAGGCTAAGTTTCAAATATGGAAGCTCTCCGATATAATCGTTTTCATACGGACGGGCATCATGACAGACGGACATAACTAGTCTCGACTGCCAATGCTGATCAAGAATATATATACTTAACAGTGAAGTTTTAGGAGGCAGTTCACCTAGCGAGTTGAGCTACCATTTCCCAAGTAACCGCAATCTGTGTGATCTGAGTGCGGGACAGGTGCACAGAAAGTGGTCAAACGTTTCTGTTGCGTCCTCTTCCATGCAATTTCAACAATGCCTGTTGAACGGGATTACTAATCTGGCTCGATTAAGCCTATGTCCCGTTATGGTAGCGGTTAATCTATCGAGGTCTTTTTTTTTTAATAGTTTGTTGGAGCGTTTCGCGTCTAACCTGGGCCAAATTGTCCTGCAGCTGTCAAGTTTTGAGCATTTATTAGAGGCCAAGTTGGCGAAGTGGTTGCTACTGGCGGATATTACTGCACTCATTGGAGTCTCTACCCGAATCGTTCGGGAAACGTTAGCTGATCAGTCCCAGGCCAATAGGTCTGTGTATTCGTTTCCGGGAACATCACTATGCCCCTGGAGCCCACGAGAGGATGATTGACTTTTGTTGGCTAGCTTCGTTTAGCCGCTGCAAGCCACTGCAGAGACCCGGAATTCGAAAAGATTTTTCAACGGCCAGGTCGCCTGAGTATACTCCAGAACCCTTCTCGCAGTCCATCTTGGAGCCATCAATGTAGATTGACAGACCGGCATTGCATCCCAGCAGACCAGCCCTCCAGTTCTGCCTAAAAGTGATGTCCTAAAGATTTACTAATATCTGGCATATTTTTTTCGATATTCGATATATGATGCAATTATATTAGGTGTAGTATTTAACCATTGTCTCTTTCTATTTTGCTTACATCTCACAGGAAATATGTTTATCGCACTCTAGCCTTTTACAAACAAGTTTAATTTATTGTATCTTAAAGTGCAACTAGAAAAGTGATTAAATATTGTAAATTTTTTGCATATATTGTCGCTAAACGCTTCATTGAAGATTCATTTATCAAATTATATTAAGCTAAAAACTAGCGCTACCAGTTAGTAAATGTATCTATAAACCTAAGCGTATCTAAAAGATATTTTTAAGAGTCGTAATACTACAAAAAAAAAAAAATCCGTTAAAAAATAAGATGCGCTATAAAAAAATTACATTTACATTACAATTGGCAAAGCTATTACAGCGATTGTCACATGATACTTTACATGGATGGCTGCTTGGTTTGGTTTGTTGGTTTACTTGGTTTGGTTGATTCAATCGAATCGAATTCGAAACGTTGCATCTTCAAATATTGTCTCGAGTTCAGTTAAGTTAAGTTAAGCTCCAGCTGGCATGCTTGACTAGCGTTTGCAAATTATTTGAATTTTTTTATACAATATTTATATATATTTTTTTTTTTTTTTTTATAACTGCTACATTACGTTGAACGACAGCGAGATTTTTGTCTTATTGGACGGCGCCAATATAGTTGGCAACGTGTCACACCAATGCAACCAAAGTATTGCTGTGTAGGTGGGTGGGGTAATGTCGACAACGTCATGGCATGTCGTGCAGCGGATGGGTCTGGTCTGTTGCTGCGGCTGTGCATGCCAAGAGTTCATTGCTTTGCATTGTGGTCGATTTTACTTTCGTTTGCATTAAAGTTGCTGCTGCAGCAGCCACAAGCGACCACAATAGCACTACAGCAACAATTGTCGTTGACAACTATTGCTAACCAAAAAACCAAAACCAAAAACAAACAAAAAAAAAAATATTATTAAACAAGCAAAGACACAACAGTCAACGCATTTCGCAATCGCATCTCTTCGATATTGCAATTACGTTGACCTTTGTTAAGTTCAAATTGTGCAAAGCAGCCTCTTAAGACTTCTTTTTTTGCTATAAATTTACCGAAACTATTTTTGGCATATTTAATTTCACTGATAAAATATCACCAACTATTAAAGTTGAGTGAGGGTGTCTCTTAACTTCCCAAATAAAATGCAAATACAAACATTTTAAACTTGTCGTTTGTGACTTCTTTTGGTAGCGTTTTGTAGGCTCATTAAGTTTTATATTCCATTTTTGGATTTTATTTCTATTTTTTTTTTTTCTTAATTTATGCATCAAAGAGTTTTTTAATTTTCAAAGTTGGGCACTAAATTATAAAATAAATTAACACGCAACCATTTGAATACATTTTAAAGCTATACACGCCTCCAAATTTGAACAAATTATTTCATTAATATTATTATAGAATTTTTTTAGTTTAAAATATTATATTTATCTTTTTAGAACTCTAAAAGAGAAAAAAATCTTTTTTATTCAAATCATTTTTTTTTATTATTTTTTTATACAAACAACATTAAATTAAATAGTACCACGGCCAGTTTAGGGCACAACCCGTAATAAAAGAAAATTACAAAGTTAAAATCACGTTTGGCAACTTTAACTCATAAACTGGAAGAAAGAAAATTGAGGAATTGCAGAATAAGAAATGGTAAACCTTCGTATCTTTCTGGCAACAAATGGAATCCGTTTAAAGTAAAATCTGAAAAACATGGCGAATGGAGTAGGTTCTCCCATTGGAGTACGTTTTGTGTGATCAGTTTGTCGGAAAGTTGTTAACGCATTAAAAGAGTCATTATCCATGTCCGCCTGCCTGTCCGTCTGTCTGTTGCAATGCGTTTTTCTCGGAAAGTTTTAAAGATATTGACCTGAAATATTAAACTTTAGCTTTTTGTGCTCCTTGTATGTCAGAACCAACGTGCCACCCCCCATTTTTAGATATAGCCCCCATACAAACTTATCACTTTTTTCGATTTTTTGTTTTAAAATAGTTTTTGTTTATGAATGTTTTTACTAAAAAAATACTTCTAAAGCCATCCAATATCAAAAGAAAAGTCCCAGAAAATTAAGGAATTTCCCAGAAATAATCAAAAAAAAACAGTTGCAAAAATACGAAGATTTTAAAATTATGGTCCCAAAATCCCTTGACAGGAAAACATTAGGACTTGAGCACATTTTTATTTTCAGTTGAAATCAAAATCAATACAAACCAGAGAGAAGTCTATTGTGCTTTACTGCAAGATACTCTGTACCCAGTCTAATCTGAGTACCATATTTTATTGTATTGAACTTTAAAATGGAGTATATTTGTTTGAGGGCTATACCTAAGAGCTTTTTGGTCGTACGCTTATTAAAACATTGCATTGGAACTATCATAGGCTTGACTTGTATTAAATTGAGATCTTTTAGAATAAGAAATGTATAAAGACTATAGGCAGTTAGGTATGGAAAAAAGTTGCGTTCCCTGTTATAACATGCGTTAACACCGATTTCTCTTATCGGTTCGATTAATTTGCCAATCGTTAGTTGCCCATATTTATGAAAACAGCTGACAAAATATCTGCAAAAATAAATATTGACTCTGACGCTTCAGCTGCAAATATCCAAAACACGGATTTTCTTTTCATGCTCGCATTAGACAGCAGCTACTAAAGCAACAAGATCAATTTGTTTGATTAAAAAATCTTCATTAAAAAAAAAAAAAAAAAAAAATTTAAGCTGTACAAAATTTTTACTACGTAACGAATAAAATCAGCTGTTTACATTCGAGCGCTTACGGTAAAACGCAATGGGAACACTGTTCCACGTTTTTCGATAAATTGTGAACGCAAAACGTAATGTAGTACAAATAAGGGTCTATCAAGACTTCTTCTGCTTGTACTTACATTTGCATAAGCTTAATATACCTTTTTATCCTTAGGGTACAGGGTATTTAGATAACATCTGATTGTAATTTATTAGTATTGAGTTTTAAAAAGAACTCAAAGCCATTCGATATACTTCTGTATTTTGACAATCTTAAAAAAAAAAAAATAATCTTACTGGGACTTGATTGTGAAGTACACAAATTTGAATTTTAATCTACCCCTTGGGCTAACATCATGATGCAAATATACTAGGTTAAATATTCCGCAACTGTCTCTTTCTAATTTGCTAACAAATCTTGTAGAGTATGCATGATATGAAGAATTTCCACTTATAAATGTCAATTTTTCTGATTAATTTAAAAATAAATATTTTTTAAAAGCAAAATTTAATTCTGTTTTGCAAGTTTTAAAATTCGGTGTCAGTTCGAAATGTTGCTTTTTCATATAATTTTGCAAAGTGTGTGACTAAACGATTTGAATTTAATCATGATTTATTTACCTACTAATTTTAATTATAAAAGTTGCATTTTAATTATATTTTTTAAGTTTAAATGCGCACTCTTCTCAATTTAAGCTTTCATTTATAAAATAAATAATTAATGTAATTCTTGCAACAATTTCCGAATGTGAATTCAACAGAACCAACCCACTCACCCGCTCACTCACTCACTCATTCATGTATATATTCATTCACATTCATAGTAGTACATATAGATGGATAGATAGATTCATGCATACATTCATGCATCCATGAAGCAGCATACTTTTATTTCTATTTTTCATGCAACACGCAGCAGAAACACTTGCAACTTTAACCCATTTTTTAACGCATTGCAAAGCGCGTTGCGGGAGAAAATAAATGTGCACGGATATAAAATGGCTTTCTGAGACGATTTCCAAACTAAGTGTCTGCGGTGTATGTATGTATTTTTGCCATAAGTCAACATAGGGGGACAGACGGATTATTCATATGCGACTATAAATAAATATCACACTTGCTGAAAGGCAAACTCTGAAAGCAACAGCATCAATGGCAACGGCAACGGCAACGATAGGCAGAAAGGCAAGCAGCTTAACTGAATAGCAAAAATATCAACAACAAAAATTAAGAAATATTGTTGCAGAACAGAAAAAAAAAGTTTTTAAAATATTGCGTAATTTTCAATTAAGTCGAAGCTAGCATACCCTATATATTGCTTTAGAATCGAAGGGTAATTTAATTTCACATAAATACTTTTTACGAAACAAATTCGGGTTGCTTACCGAAACGGGCACGGTTGCTGGTATTTATGGTCCGAACACCAGGATCTCTGTTGCAATATGTGCTTGGCTCACGGTCTTCCAATCTGAGATCTTTGCTATCGAAGTCTGCGCTCGCCACCTTTTGACTCATAGTCCTAAGCGGGCTAATATCACAATATTCTTCGTTAGCCAAGCTGCTATTAAAGCACTATGGATCTTCTCATTCAAGTTAGTTCTTCAGTGCTATGACGCACTTTAACTCATTTCTCACGGTCGTAATATCACTATCTGCTGGGTTCCTGGACACAGGGGTATTGACGGCAACGAAGCCGCTGACGAACTCGCCAGATCTGGCTCCTCTTCGCCCTTTATTGGCCCGGAGCATTTCTGTAGGCTCAGCTGGGCCTCAGCCTTACGCATAATCGATAGGTTCTCCGCGGAATCTCTTCGAAAACACTGGGTTCAATACCCAGGGTTACGGCAAGCTAAGCATTTGGCTCGCCCTATCTGCCCTAAAACAGCCGTTATGACCTCAGGTTGCTAACTGTCTACTTCACCGGTCATAACAAATTGAGATATCATCTTAACAAAGTTGGCCTGTCCCCAGAAACAGAGTGTAGACTCTGCTTGGAGGACAATGAAACTAGAACATACATTCTTTGTGAATGTCCAGCTTTGGCCCGCTTCAGATTCACTCTGTTTAATCGCTATTTCATTACTACCTATCAAATCTGGGTCGCCCCGACAAAGGATATTCTTCTTCTTATTAAAGACGCGGAGAGGATTCTCTGTCCATTAACCTAACCATTTATAATTGCCGGGCTTGGGTACAATAGACTCCTCTAGAGTCGCAGTACCCTTTTAATCTCAATTTATAGGAGGGCCTACCATGTTCCCACTATACCCTGTGCTAACGATGGGAACGTGTGGTGACGTACTTGAGGCTCCACAGTATCTCTGACCACTTGCTTGCTTCGCGGCTTCGGCCCAGGTACAACGTCAGGCTTTTATGGTTATGGTTTATGCACATGCTTGGATTGTTCTAAAAAAGAAGACCCGAATTTTTTAAATCGGATAATATTTAATGGTACCGCTAAGTGCCTGAAGTTTCTCATGTTTTATACGGTTCCACCGAAGTTAGTTTTTTTCCATTGTTTAGTTTTGAAAAAGACACTGATTATTTGCAACAAGTTACAAGCTGCACGTTAAATCGCCAATGCTCATTTTTTACAACTTGATTGTAGGGTATTTGTTAAGTTAAAAAAAAATGTATTTTCTACACTTTCTGGCGCGCAGCATTATTCGTGCTGTGTGACGAAAATTTATGTGGGAGCTGCTTGTGCTGATCTCTCGGTTTCTGTTTCCTTATCGCCACTAAAGCTTTTTGAACTATTTTCTTTTTTTTTTTTTTTTGTGTGTGTTTTCTAAATGCGAAAAAAAATCATTTTTCACTGCGTTGACTGACTGACTCACCGGCAACAGTTTTTCTTGTTATCTACGCTTTCCTCAACACTCTCAACGCTTTATAAACCTGAGGCAGCTGCTGTTCTGCTGCTTCGTTGCATATTTCAACATATTTCCACGCTGCTGCTTTTTTACTATTTTCTTAGATGTTCATCAGCGCTGCATAATAATCATCATCGACAACAGCATCATTTTGCTGCTTCTGTGTTTGTTGTTGTTGATTAAATTTTGCATCTAACTTTTATGCTGCAGTAAGAAGAAGAAGAAAAATGTATCTAGATACTTTTTTATTCTTCTTTTTTTTAATTTTGTATTTTTAAATTTGAACAGGAAAAAGAATGAAACTTATGCCAAAATATTTTTCTATTTACGCAAAAGTTCAAAGCAATTTTCAAATGTTTTCATTACTTTTTTTTTTTTTGGAGCATAATTCAGTCGAAATGGAAAGCAAACAACAGATTTGCCTTGTATGTAATTAAAATTTGTTTTTTTTATTTTATTTAAACTAAACAAAATATTTCATTTTCACATCCACTCAATATTTTTTTTCACTAATTGCCGCTGTTACTGCTTCTACACTTCATTAGCTGCCAAGGCAAAGGTCATGCAATTCTTTCGGATTTATTGTTTACAAATTTAGGCAATCTGTTTCTTTCAATCTTTTTTTTTAAGTTTTCAAATTCGCGTGAACATTCTCATTTTATAAACATTTTCAATATTTACGACGCTAAACATTTTCTGCAAATTAAAATCGTTTTAGCACATTCATAAATATTTTTCTAAATTTTTTTTAGTTGGCAACGAAAATTTAAATAAAATTTTGCGCAGATTTTAAAGCAGCACAATGATTTCTTAAATATTTATGTATTTTTTTTATCTAAATTAAATGTCTGTCCAGATTGTGGGATATTTATAGTATTCGAGAAATGATAATTCATTTTGTGCAAAATGATTTTGATTAAATGATTATTTAGTTTATTCTAAATTGGATTTAAAAGTTTATGTGTGTGGCAAATCCAGGGCGTGTAACCTCTTCAGTTGCCAAGTCGTTGTACTGTTATCCAGCAGGTTTATGGCCAGAGGGTTGACATGGTTGTCCAGCCAATCCAGATATGCCTTAGTAAGCCTAACCACCTCCTGGCTTATGCAAGGGACTTCTAGTTCCTGGTGAATTTCTGCATTTGTATGATATGGGTGCGCCTCAGAAATAATGCTTAGAACCTTGTTTTGGAAGACTTGGATTCTATCCCTGTTGCTTCTCTTTGCAGTGCCCCAGAGTGCTATGCCATACGTCCACATAGGTATAAGTATGGCTTTGTAAATGAGGAGTTTGACCCTTAGTTTGATGGTGGACCTTCTATCTAGCAGCCACAGATACTTGCGCAACCTCTCGTTCAACTGGGAACGTTTTTGTGTGAGATGACTACTCCAGGTTAAGCGCCTATCCAATACCTGGCCTAAGTACTTTGCAGTGACGCTGCTGGGTAATGGCAACTGACGGCAGGGCAGTCTCCTCGTAATGTGTGTGGATTTGTCTGGATTGACTACGATATTCCACCGTCTTAGCCATGTGTTTAGGCGGTCCAGCCGAGTTTGGATTATGCTGGACGCCACGAGTGGGGACTTATCATTGACTACTCACTTTGGTAACCATAACCAAAGCGTTTCATCATTTCGTTTTTTGTATGAAATGTTGGGGCAATTGTTACCACATCGTTTAACGCGAACTTGAGAAATGGGTACCCATGAAAAGGATACATACATGGGCACCCATGAAATGGTTACCTTCAAGGATACCCAAGGAAATGGTAGTTACATGGGTACCCATGCAAGGGGTGGTGAAATGGGTCCCCAGAAATAAAAAAATAAAAAAAACTATAATTTCGTTTTCGCTTTCGAGAGCACATATTTTTTTTTCGTGGTTCGGGCTTTCTTTTACCATAGGGTCAGTCAGAAAGTACCCATGTAGGGAGTAGTTTTAAGCTGAAACTCGATACTTAAGCTTTTCTCGGTCCTAGGGTGTTTGGATGTTAAAATTAGAATGCCACACTCGCTCTAAGGCTTAGCACCCATAATTTACAGCCCATAACGGTAGTTTGAATATTTTTCGCCCATATTTTCTCGACCTTTTCCCAATAAAAAAATTGTACATCGATATCTTTGGTAGGCTGAACATTTTTTTTTTTATATATAAGCAAACTAATTTTAAATTTATAAGCTTTGGATAAAAACAAGTGAATAAATATTCTAAACAATTATGTATCTACAATAAAAAAAAAAATTCAAAAAATCACCAAAAAGCACAAAAACTCAGCGAACCAGCAAATTTCGTAAAAAAAACACGGAATTGCGCCGATAAAGCAACATAATCAAAATAAAAATATACAAGTACCTGCATATGTATCTGTAAAATATACAAAATATATACAAATTTCATACATACTATATAATGTATTGAAGCAGAGTAAATACGAATAGCAATCGAATGGAGTGGAGTAGTACCAAATGTTCCTCTTCAGCGAGCACCCCTATGTGAAATGTTTAATTTTTCTGCCGCTTTTCGTTATTCTTCACGCAGTTGCGCATGCGTACCTGTTGAGTCAACAAATATAAATGTATCTGTATCTGATGACTGTGTGTATATGTGAGTGTGTATCTGTAAATATGTGCATCTTTATATGCCGACAGCATGTCACGCATTTGACTTTGTTTCTTTTTGCTTGGCGGAAATAATAAATTCTAGGCAAAAGCTAAGCGAAAAAAATACAATACAAGAAAAGATACGAATGCTTTTTTTATCTTTTTAGGTTTTTTTTCTTTATGCTGGGCATTTCTTTGAGATAGTTTTTAGTTTGGTTTTCTTTTTTTAAATTAATCAAGCCATGACGTCGCTCAATTACAACTGTCAGCATTTAACTAAACGAAATCAAAAGGATTCCCACGTTTTATTTTCATCTTTCTAAAGTTTTTAATTTTCTTTTTTTTTTTTTTGGTTACGTTTGAGAGGCGTTGAAAAATGATTTTAGAAAATTAGTTAAAGTTACTTTTTATTTTATACTTTAATTATGTTGTGAGCCATCACTGTCTGAAGGCGTGCTTCAGTTGCTCGAGGTGCTTTAAGCTCTAAACTTAAGCTGAAGCGTAAAATGTTTATTTTGATATTTTAATTAGAAAAATTTTAATGCTATTTAGAGACTCGTTAAAAGCTATTTTTAATGTAGACACTCATAACTTAAGATTACACAAAATATAACTAACTAAAAATTTAGCATCGCTTAACTGAATACAAAATACATATTTAAAAAAAAAATCATGTTTAGAACCTTTTTCAGTTATGTATTACGAAATTTTTTTAAAAATCATATAGGTATTCTACTCCCAATATTAAAATAATATATCGGAACTATTTCTAGAAATTTCTAAAGAAAACTTTTTAATAGGGGGTGAGGATTTTACTTAAAACTTCAAAATTTCTTAAAAATGATGTAAAAATTAAGATCTTGCATGATTTAAATACCAAAGACACCTTCGGCGGTTTTTATGAAACGATCAGATCGCCTATGAACACGCCTCGTAAATGAGGCATACTTTTTCAAAGGGACACCTCGTTCTCCAGAAAATGTTTTGACGTAAAATGCTGAAATAGTGTTAAAATTTTAGGTAATCAGGTTTCCTTTTTGAAATTCGAGAGGGCATATCCAAAAAAACAATTAAAATTTTAAAAAATCGCTCTGATCAGTCTAAAAGTTTTCTTTTGTGGCGATCCAGATGTCTGACTATGTTTATTATATGATTTTAGGGTTGTCGAATTCGATTATAGTTTGTATCTATTTCATACCATCATGTCTGGCTTTTGATCAATTCAACCAGGTTTCTGTCCTTTAGAGAAAGTTATACTTTTTTTGTATAATCATATTCTGGAGGGTTTTCCGTTGAAAAAATGCCTTAAATGCGCCCGTGAAATTGCTCAGCTTTTCTCACCGCCCACTAAATAAACAGTTTCTGGGTGTTTTTATACCCTATACCCTATGGTGGTCAAAAAAAAAATGTTTATTCTGCCACCCTCTAGGATGGTTCTATATCGAAAATAAGAAGACCATTACTTTTTATTCAATCTTAAAGTTTCCCATGTATTATACATAGAACAAGCAAGAACGTTAACTTCGGAAGCACCGAAGCTCGAATACCCTCCACACGAATATTTATTCATTTTCTTGAAAAAAAAAAAAATAAAAGGTGAGTTTGTATGGGACTATATGTTTTAGTGGCTCTATCCTTGTCATATCGGAAGCATATTCATAGGATAATAGTAGAAGTGATTTTACACAGATTGGAGTGAATATATCCATAAATAAGAACTATTTTCATACAAAATCTAAAAAAATGGGCGCTTAGTTTGTATGGGGGGCCGTATAAAAAAATGGGCGTGGTACGTTTCTTTTGAAATTGGATGTCATTAAAGTGCTTTTATCCATATTTGTAGTAAATACATTTACAAATAATATAAATTTTCATACAAAAAATCAAAAAAAATGGTAAGTTTGTATGGGGGCTATATCTAAAAGTAGGCGTGGCACCTTGGTTCTGACATACAAACTGCCTAGGAACACAAAAAGCTTAAGTTTAAAGTTTCAGGTCAATATCTTTAAAACTTTCCGAGAAAACGCATTGCAACAGACAGACGGACGGACAGACGGACGGACAGACAGACAGACGGACATGGCTAAATCGATTCGTCTCGTCAAGCTGATCAATAATATATATACTTTATGGGGTCTCCGATGCCTCCTTTAACGCGTTACAAACTTTCCGACAAACTGATAATACCCTTCACACTATGTGTGGCGTGTATAAAAATAACAAATTTTCGTACATTTGATGTAGAAACCAGAAAAATAAATATTTTTTAACCGCATAAAGATGTTTCTCATCATAAATGTTCGTAGAGCAATATCCAATCATTTACTATTTAATTTTAAAATATTGGCTTTTTTACATGAATTTAAAAAAAAACACAAAAACGTAAAAATAAGAAAAAACGAAATATAATAATTTCCAGAGTTCCTACCAAAAAATCAATATTTAAAAAATTAAACAATGATTAGGTTGGAAAAAAATACGGGTTCTTATTTTCGATATACAACATTTCTAAGGGATGGAAGCATAAAAATTTTGTAAACTATTTTTTTTCTCATGTATTTTTGGACTATCCTACTGTAACCGAAAAGAAATAGTATATTAACCGCCAGAAGAAGACCTGAAAGGCCCTATAAGATATATATATAACTATGTCTATCTTTCTGTCCGTCCGTTCGTCCTGACGTCTTCCGTATGACAACGATTATCTTGGAGACTATAAGAAATAAAGTCTTAGACACTTCTAAGAATTTCAAATTTAGTATAAATTATGCAAAATGATAAATCCATGAAATATCCTAATATCCTAAAAATTATCTATTTTTTTTTTTGTTTTTTTTTTTTTTTTTTGAAATTTTGCAAAAAAAAAAAAAGGAACCACCGCCCATTGTTCCAATTGATCATATTTTTCCGGTCCTAGCATCATGTACATATTCAAAATTTCATTTGGAGCCACTCTCACCCGTTTCACTTTGCCGGCCCTAGTAACATTTCTATCGAATTTCATTTCTCGAGTTTAAAAATTTCTAAAAATATGATGAATTTTTATATCGATACTATGAATGCACCGCCCGCCGCCCATTTTCTTGTTTGTATTTGTATAAACTATTAAACCAAAATATAAAATGCGACATCATGAAATTAGTTTTTGTTACAAAAGCAAATAAGACAAAATCTCAAATTATATGAAAGACTAAATCTATCTTTTAAAAATTTACTTAAATACAAAACTCTAAATATAAACAAACCAAAAAAAAAAAAAAAAACAAAAAAGAACAAATCTGTCACTTCAATTTATGCATTTGACATTTACGAGTGCCACAAACAACTTATTTGCTCTACATATTTCGCTTTAAATCTCAAACAACTTGCCAATATAATTTCCAAACATAAAACTAACATATGTGGCAATTTAAAGAAATACGCAGATACAGATACAATGAACTTAAACACAGCAAAAAAATTTTAAACGCAAAAAAATGAAAAACACTTTAAAACAGCTGCAGCTAAAGTAAATGATTAATATGATACCTTTTGCAGTTGAAATTTTTATATACATAAACGCTAAAAGATATTAAGATACAAGTTGCAAGTCTTTCATTTTCTATAGCGCCCTTTTGAAACGAAAACACACTCCCTACTATTACAACGACGCAGATACATTTTGTATCTTTTTTGTGTTTTTTTTTTTTTTTTCATGGCACGTATGAAACATTAGATGTGCAACGGTTTTAATAAGACAACAATGGCAACAACAATCAGAGCAATATAAACACTAATAACAATGCAAAGTACTCGAGGCAAAATAGACAACACAAACTTAGATATAGATACAGATACAGATACATATATGATATGTATCTAGATACAATACAATCTGCAACAGTTGCATGTCAATGACCATAATTAAATATGCGAAACTTACGAAAAAAGGTGCACACACAAAAAGTAAAATAATACAAAAAAAATATTATTTTTTAAATAAATCCGAAGCTTAAATGCGCTACAAATTAACTCAAAACAACAAACTTATTAGAAATAAATATCTTTGAAATTAAAAGAAGTTGAAAGAAGTACAGATACGACTAGTAGACTCATATTCCACTATTCTTCATGAAGTCTACTTCGCAATATTTTAAACTTTCTTATCAAAATAACTTTACTATAGTTTAAACTAATTATGTAGAGTATCAGAAAAATGTATCTCTAAAATATTACAAAAAAAAAATTGCAAAAAAATAAAAAAATAGATTGGTATGCGTCGCTTTTGCGCTTTTTTGTTTAGAAATTGAACAATGCAACATTGAAATACACAGCAAACATAAAAGAAAACAACAACGACAATGCCAACCATAATAACGATGATGATAATGTTTATGTTGATAATAATGATAATAAGGGAGCATATACCCATTTGAAAGATACACAAATGCACATATATTTTATATTTTGTTATTGTTCGTTGTAGATACTCTCGCAGTTATTCATTCACCCGCTCAGCAAGTGTTTCACTGCATTAAAAAAAAAAAAAAAAAAAGATAGACGAAACGACGACGACACAAGTTGGCCATTTCATTAATGTGTGTTCGCATTGTTGTTGCAGTCTTTTTTTTTTTGTATCTGTCAAGTCCTGAGAATGGTTATGTGTGGTAAAGTATCTCAATAGTAAAGTATCTTGCAGCATGTATCTAACACTAGTTGCTGCATGCAACTATAACATTTCTATTGTTGTTGTTGTTGTTTAATATAGATATGCGTTTCTCTTTTTGCAAAGTCGTTCTGCAATGCATGCATTGTGTATGTAGGGTGTCTAAATTTTAGTTCTATAATGTTACTTATGAAATTCTTTTTTTAGACTAATACATTGAATTGAAATACGACAAGTTAACTCTTCATTTAACTAAACCGAGTCATTGTATTATAAAATTCACAGAGAGCTAAATCCGTAAAAAAATATTTTTCAACACAAATAGCTTTGATACCACACTTCTCGACTAGGATCTATTATTCATGTTAAGTTATGAAAAATAAAAGTTAACCTGTAGCGTTATGTAAGGAATCAGTCAGCGAGTTTATTAAAAAGTTTTGAATAATAATTTCACTATCAGATGGTCTGATAAAAAGCCGTAGAACCCTTGAAAATACTATAAATGAGCAGCTTTATTAGGTACCTGTACTATTGTATATCTAGAGAATGTGTGGCTCCAGTTGACCTGTACATCATTTGAAAGGTAATTACTTCCTCTACACGAAACCGAAAAATTTGTAATTTTTTGAGCTTTTCTGAAATCTCTTAATTTTTAATTCCAATTTTTTAGTAGAAAAAAATTAAAATAATTTTTTTTTTTAAATTTCTAAATTAAGGATATTTCATTTACAAAATATAAAGCATAAGATTGTACAAATCGGACTAAAGGTGTCAAAGTTATAGAGTAATAAGTAAAAACAGATAAATTTATATAAATTTATATAAATTTATATAATTTTTTTTTAAATAGTAAAATTTTGCGGTTTAAGCTAGAATTGAAACATGTTTGCGTGAAGATTCCATTCTAACTAAAACCAATTAATTTCTAACAAGAAAAACGTTAACTTTGGTGAAACCGAAGCTTAAATACCCGTTACACGATACTTTTATCAGGGATGTCAGGGAAATCTCTAATAAATCTGCCTTCGGTTGATTTGTAAATCTCTAAAATAAAATCTCGATTTATGTGTTGGAATTAAGTTGGTTAAGATTTCTCTAACACCCATTTATACGATAGATTTGGTCAATTTTATATGGCGGCTTTATGTTATATTAGCCCGTTGCTTATCATATCGGCAGTGTAAAAAGTAGGGTCTCGAGAACGATCCATTTTTGGAATTTACGTTCCAAAATACATGGAAATATGTCTATGAGAAACCAAAACCATCGACAAAATCAAAATTTGTAAACTAGTGTTATCGGTCCTGAGCTGCAGAGCGCCATCGGAACTCACACAATAGGTTAAATATAGCGAAACAAAATGAATTTAGCAAGAAAAAAACACTGGAGTAATAGTCAGAGACAGACCAATCTACTTATAGAGAGTTACAACTACTATAATATTCTATTTGTGCATTTCCGTTTATTTATTCCACAAATGAAAAAGAACATAGCGATGCTTCGAGTTTTGACAGAAATCAGCTTGTCCAATGCCCCCTCATAAGTTTGTTAGAAAGTTTTTTGCGATTTACGATTTAGTAATTTCGTACGATTTCAAAATATTCGTACATACATATGTAACAAAAACTGCTATCGGTTACAAATTGAATGGTTATCGGTCTAACTAAAACGCAAATTGTTGTTGGTTTGAATAAATTTTATGAAAATATTAGTTTAAAGTTTGAATTTAAATTCAATGATATTAAAAAGTACAAAGATAAACTCTTTAAACATCAAAGAATAAAAATTAAAATATTTTTCAATAATCGAAAGGATATTTTTTGTGTAATATTAAGCATTTACTTTTCATTTCACTTACTTAAACGGTGACGGTTTGAAAACTAAAATATTTTGCGATTATCGGAACACTAAAATGTCCGATTTGAAAAGTAAATCGCCATATTTTGGCGATTGCGATTACGGGAGCATGGCTGATAGACTGAAAAATCTCTGAATGAGAAAAAGCTGCAATTCTTGAAATAATATATAATATATATATAAAAAATATATATATATAAAATAGTAAAATTGTTTCTATGTCCTCTATTTATTTTAAAACCGTCCAACCGATGAACCCCAAATCGGTTACATTTGAAAGTAAAGAAGTTGATTTTTTAATTTTTCCATACAAAAATGTTTTGCTTTTTTTTTAACATAAACAAAAAACAAAAATAAAAAACAGCTGATTTCAGCTTTCCCCAATGTATTTTGGGTAAGATAAAAAAGTGGTATTTTCTAGTATGTTTTTAAGTTAGCCCCAGCTCATTTTGGTTGCGCTGCAAGCAAAAAAAAAAGAGAATAGTAAAAACACAATCAAAAAGAACTGAAATTACACAAAATACAGCAGATGTGAAACGGAAAAGAGCTGAAAGAGCAGCCAAAACATCCGTACAACGTAGTTGCAAACGCCGGGTATCTGCTAGTGTGCAATAAATTAATTAGTCCAAATATTTTCCTTTTTTTGCTAGCGAAGTGTATAAGAACTTCATTACAAACAAAACGTAACATTTTCGTATTGTTTCCTTTTTTTTTGTTTGTTTTGAATCCAAATAATTTACGAGCTAACGCCGTAACAATGAATGCACTTTTCAACAACAACAACGCTGCAGAGTGTAAACATTCGTATCCATGCTGCTGCTTTGATTTTCTATTTTCCTATCTTGACTTTTTTGTTGACTCATGCGAATACAATCTATGAGCTACATTCGAGTGTGTATCTTTTTAATTTTTAAATGCTTTAAAAAATATCAACTCTTGAGAAAAATTATTGAATTTATGTCAACTACAATAATTTGAGTCATATTGATTAAAAATCAATTCAAAAAAAGCTTAACTAATTAGTTGAGTTTTTATTTTTCCAAACATAAAAATGGTGATTAGCGATAATTAACCAATTAGCATGACTTGCTTGCAGCAACAGCAGCAAAATCAAAACATGACAAGACGCCGATGATGTTGTTTTTGATGTTAATAATGTCGTTCTTGTCATGCTAGCAGATACTTGCAACACACATTAGCATTTACACTTCCGTTACAATTTACATCTAAAAAAAAAACATTTAAAGTTTTTTTGTTTTTTTGTTTTCGAAATGCTCACAGTTGTCCCAATTTTTTTCAAGCATAAATTTTGCGCATCATATTTATGCAGAAACCAAAAACAAATTATTATGTAATTTTAGGTTTTTGTATATTTTTTTTAAACGCGTTCGCAATATTCAAGTTCGTTGAACTGTAACTCGCAATGATTTTTTTTTTTTTTTTTTTTTTTTTGATTCAAAACATTTTATATGAGTGTCAGACACAAGTCGTATAGCGTCGCAGCTAATGCATAATAAGCAGAGCGGACGCACTATAGACAAACAATTGAAGTGACTGCTGCGACTACACGAAGAGCGCCAAGCACATAAAAAAGCGCCCATCACGAAATGCGTGTCCAAAATTTTTGAAAGAAAAATAAAATTAAATGAAATTAAACAGTCATAAATATAAGAACTACCAATTTCAGATTATTTACGCTGCATTTAATTGGCTGGCTATTTGGGTTCTATAGAACTATAGCTAGGAAGATGTATTTATTTCTTACATTTAATTGAAACAGCTTGATACTTTGTATTTTTAAAATAATTATCATAAAAAAATTATGGAAGGAGATACCACTGTTTACGAATCTGTTTCGTACAATGTCCATAGGTATTCGTAAAATGAAAAAAAGCGAAACGAACAAAAAAAAATGCTTTGTTAAAAATGTATAGGACTGTTTGCCATCAATTAAAATACCAGAAATCCCTTATCTATTTATATAAAATAGTAAAAATGTTTCTATGTCCGCAATTTACGTTGAAACCGTCTAACCGATGAGCCCCAAATCGGTTACATTTGAAAGTAAACAATGCAAGTAAATTGAAATTTCATTAAAACAATGCCTAATGCATAGTCGGTTCGTTTAAGAAGTCGATTTTCCAATTTTACTACACAAAAATGTTTTGCTTTTTTAACATTAACAGAAATCCAAAAAATAAAATACAGCTGATTGCAGCTTTCCCCAACATATTTTGGGTAAGATAAAAAAATTGGTATTTTTAGTATGTTTTTTAAGTTAGCCCCAGCCCATTTTGGTTGAGCTGCAAACAAAAAAAAAAAAGCAAATAGTAAAAATGCCATCAAAAAAGAACTAAAATTGTACAAAACACAGCAGATGCAAAACAGAAAAGAGCTGAAAGAGCAGCCGAAACACCCGTGCAACGTAGTAGCACACGCCGGGTATCAGCTAGATTTGTATAAATGTTTAATTTTCAGAATTTTATGTGCAAAATCGGGTTCACAATTGCTAACAAAGCAGCAAAATGCATTAGAATTTGAAAACTCTCTTAATTGGTTTCAAATCTCTTTGGTCATTCATTGAGAATAATAATTCACAATTAGTTTTAACTGCATTCAAGCTGTCTCTGGTATGCTTTTTTTAAAGCCCAGCCCGACCCGACACAAAATTTTAAATAAACTATAGAAAAAAAATTTAATTCTAATAAATACTTTTTTTTAACGATTTACTTACTATTACAGTAGCCTAGTAGGTCAGTATTTATTGTATACTTAAATAGTAAAAATAAAAAAATAAAATTTTGTTAATTTTTTTATTTGTCTTTCGTGATTTTTCGGGTCACGAACAGGCATGACAATAAATTTTTTAAACACGAATCTGTACGAACACGAAAAAATAAATGGGCCACAAGAAAGTCCAATCCATTCCTCATCTCTACTTGCAAATCCACTTTTAGATATTAAGCCATGCTCTCGTAATCGTAAAAATTTTGCGATTTACGATTATGTAAGTAAATTTGTACGATTTCGAACTATTCGTGTTCCGGTAATCGAAAAGTTTCATTTTTAAAAACGTTTCTTGGCATTGGTACATGACAAAAACTGCTTTCGGTTACAAATTAAATAGTTATCGGTCTAACCAAATCGCAAATTGTTTTTGCTTTGACTAAATTTTTTTGCTCTTTAAATTTAGGCATGAGTTGAAAATATTGATTTAGAATTCGAATTCAGAATCAACGATTTTAAAAAGTACAAAGATAAACTCTATAAACATCAAAGAATAAAATTAAAATATTTTTAAAAAATCGACAGTTTTTTTTTTTTTTAGTGGAAATGTCATCAATAAGGCTCAATGCTGCATTGATGACATAACGACGACAGCACCATACAAATCATAGGCGACATTTTTAACATATGTCTTGCATGACTTCTTAGATGACAAGTCTTGCAAGACGTCTTACTTGTTGGGGTGCATGTGTGCATTCTATCGCTTTTTATAAAATACTCGCCAACATGACGACATGTCACCAATCAGTCCTTAGTGACCAAGTCATCCCGCTGAGATATGCATTTTCTTTTCATTACACATTACACTGGCTCGAACTTTGCCGATTTGAAATATTTTACGATTTGAGAGTGCTGAGGCACCAAAATTTGTGATTTGAAAAGTAACACGCATAATTTAACAAGGAGACATGACAATTATATACAATTTCGGAAATATAGTATTCCAAAAAAATTCGATTTTGGAACGTGGCTTCTAAATCAAATTGCCCAAACCCATATCCAAAAATTTACCATTTTTTATGAACCGTTCTAGCTCAGCATTCTTCTTTGTTTGGATATTTTTTCAGATACTTATCAAAATATGAACCGTCACAATGCAAAGTATAATTTTTAAGTTGAGGGACAGTTTTCAAACAAACTCCAATATAGGTATTTGGCCAATATATCTCTTAGATAATTTCACTATATAGTCTCTCGTTTATTCCAAACGTGCTGTTACTCATACAAAAATGTTAAATTTTTAATAAACTTCAAATTTACTTGCCACTACAATTGGTAGCAGCTCACTCGAACTCATTCATTGGCAAATTAATGTTACTGCAAACATTGAATTATGATGCCACAAGCGGCGCATAAATCTTAAAACAAAAAAAAAAACAAAAATATTAAACGTTGAAATCAAAGTGGTACAAAAAGTTGAAAGAAAAAAATAAGAATTTAAAGCCAAAACGGCAATCAGGGCAAAAAGCCAACAATCTCATCGCGTATTCCGTGCAGCACGAAAATATTGAACTTATTACTCGTTGTTATCATCAAAAACAACAACAAAAAAACAACAACAACAACAGCAAAAAGATCGGCAGCAAATTATGCAACCTGGGATACCTACAACGGGGCTCCTTGCCACTACTGCTATATATGATTCTTTTTACACACAGCCTTCAATTTATTGTTTGACAGTTGTTGGTCCCGCTTTTTCTGTCTGCATTTTCAGGAAATTATTTTGTTTGTAGAGTAGAATCTTTTTACGTTACAGAAAAGCCATTCTCTCCGTTCTTGATTCCATTACATACACAGCAATGTTACAGTTAATCAGTCAAGACAAACGTTTTTCATATAAATTATTGATATGGATAGCACGCCTCACGTCGCTTAACTGTTTTAGAAACGGTGCTGAAGTGACTTTGTGCAAAAGAAAGAAAAAAAAGGTAAAAAGATTGAAATAAAATTTATAACAATTTCATGCTTCGCTTTCATTTGAAGCGGCGCACATTCTTATTCGTGCATTTTCAGTTCAGTTGAGTCTTCAAATTGCTCGATGAAAAAATTATGTAGATACAAATGTTTTTTAGAAAATCAATTCTAGCCACGAAGCAACATGCTCAACGGAAAACGTGAAGTACATTAAAGTATATTGCTCACACACACACACACACACACACACACACAGTAGCGCAGCGCGAAATGAAGCTAGTAGATGTATCTTCTGCTTTTTTATTTCAAAAACATATCTCAAATTATTTGCATGACTTGAAATGAAAATTATTTAATTTTTTTTTTATGTACAAATTTGAATTGGTTTTTTATTTAATAAGCCAAACAAAAAAATATGAATTTAAAAAAAATCACTCTAAATAGTAAATAAATTTACTGACTAAATCCCAGTTAAAAAGTGTCGATATAAACATTTAAATAGTGCAAAGATTTTGCCATTTTAGCACAAAGAAGCGCTTTGCACTCGAGTTTATTCGACTACGAGATAGCCTGCACTCATTCAAAATTTCTTCAGGGAAACTTAGCGTATCTATCAGGCATGTCATAGAAATCACTTTCGCTCGAATTTCGCTTCAATTCCAATTCACCATGTAGCAAATTGCAAATCAAAAAAGGGCCGAAAGTTTATCTGAAATATACTTTATAAATAATACTTTTGCCAATTCAACATTTAAAGCTAGTAAATCGCTAGTTGAATATCTGTCTATCAATCAATATCAATATCTATGATCGGCCCTGAACCATTCTGTGAACTCAGCTGTACCTCTGCATCACTCTTTATTGAGCGACACTTCAGAGACTCTGTCTCTTAGCACAAAAATTTTTCAAAAACTAATATTCATTTCAGCCGGTCTGAATTAAGACTTCTTACTTGGTATCTTATAGGTCACGACGTACTGAGACTCCACCTAAATAAAATGGGTTTGTCTTCTGAACAAGAGTGTAGACTCTGTCTGGTTGAGGATGAAACCGGCTCACATATCTTATGTGAATGCTCCGCATTGGCTAGACTTAGATTTATTTAGTTTGATCAAAGCTTTTTAACACCTGAACGTATTAGACTTTCCTCGACGAAGAACATTCTCAGACTCATCAAGGCTGCTGAAAATGTCCTATCATGATCGCAGTGCCCGTTTTTCCTTTTTGAAAGAATGTAGCCATTTGAAAGCTCTATGCGCCTTCAACGTCGCTTTGTCACTTGCTTGTCTTGCGACCGCGGTCCAGACACTACGTCATGGTCTAATGGTTATGGTTATCTATTAATTCGAATTAATTTTTGCTTAGATTAGGTTAGAATGGCCGACGCGAATTCTCGCGACGTCACCTAGGCCAGAAAGGCCCATTGTTATACCATATGATCCCTTTTTTTTATATCCTCCTATCCGAACCAGCTTGATTTCCTTATGAAGCCGGCTACTGCACCAATCTTGACTGATGCAATCTCCGCCAGACTTTAAAAAAACGACCTACCAAGTACGGTTAACCTTATTCTCCCAAGCGCTGGGCAGTGGCAGAGAAAATTTTCTACTGTCTCCCTCCCTCTTCCTCGTTTCTACAGCTCCTACAGAAATCATTTGATGCTACCCCTAGTCGGACGGCATATCTTCCCACCAGGCAGTGTTCCGTGAAACCGCCAACCATCATGGATAGAGTCTGTCTATTATGGCGCATGAGTTGGGCTGTTCGTTTAGTGTTATACTCTGGCCACGTAAGTTTCGAGATATTACATATGGAATTTGTGGTCCACCTAGTCTCTGCCAAGCTGATTATTTCCTCTTTCACTCGCAGCTTCAGAGAGGCCATGGGAATTCCAGTCGGACTCCTCCCAGGAGGATTAACGGAATTTGTACCTTCTCTGGCCAATCTTTCTGCTTCGCAATTACCAAAAATATCTTGGTGACCCGGAACCCATGTGAGGCAAATATTCCATTGTTCAGCCATCTCGTTGAGAGAGTGTGCGGCATTGGGAGAAAGTTTTGGATGTGTTATTGTAAGCGTCAAGTGCTTTTAGGGCAGCCTGACCGAAAAGATGTGTACTTTTGCCTACAACCTGAGTGGTGCCACAGATAATGCATGGCTTCGTGTATAGCGACCATATCAACTTGAAAAACGCTGCAGTGATCGGGAAGTCTGAAAGATTCTAATCCCTAAGTCAGGGGAAAAGATACCTCCCTCCTACCCTTCTTTCGAGTTTAAACCCATCTGCCAAGCTCAAAAAGGATTGTGGTAAGGTCAAAAATTGAAATCCTTTAGAGTTCTGTGGCGTGGTTAAATTACTTTTCACGATTTGGCAAATCACTTTTATTCAAATCGCTAACGAATTCTATGACATGTCAGATATTGGAATCAGTATACCAGTTGAAATTAACACACATAAGTTCGAGGTAAGTTTGATAAATCGATTTAAAATTCCTTACTCAAAGAAGCGTCATACATCTCAATAAAGGTTTTTCATTTCTCCAATCCAAGTAAAAAATGTACTCAAAATAGATATATGTGAATTATTGGGGAAAGAATTTCTTGTCCTATGGCCATCGTTTTCAATGTTTTGAGAGCTGGTACGTTGTCTTGTTGATTTGATGGCTTTTCTCTGCCTCGATCCAATATTATATGAAGAGGTGATTGTTTACCATGGTCAATATAGCCGCTGTGAATTATGTCGTTAATATCAGCCGCTTGTTGCGTTTAAAGTGCAGCGGTACTCTTTAACGTTCTCTTCAAAATAGGTACCGTCCACGGCCACGAATTGACACAAAAAAGTAAATGAACATGCGTGACAGCCTCGAAAGTAATCAAAGCTTTCTTAGAAGTCTTTTACAGATGTCTACTACCATCTGGAGAAATGTTGCAAATGACTTTATAAAGTCGCTCTCCTTGGGACGAGTGTAAAAATGTGTTTTCCTATTTTATTTGAAACATTTGTCAATTAGAAAAGCAATTTACTTGAAAAGAACACAGATTTTATTTTATTTTATTTTTTTATTTTAACAAATAAAACATTTGTTTTTGTAATTTATTGTCTCAGATGCAAAACTTGACTTCGACGCTCGCATCTTTATCGTCTTTCACAAAACATTGTGCAGCATCTAAGCCACTGAAATCAATACAGCCAACTGCCGAGAGTAGTGAGAAGTGCACACAAACCGCAGGCAATGATTGTTTAAGTTCAATCTTTGAACACGTTTAAATTTCAAAGCATTACGTCGCCGTCGCCGCTGTCGTCTGTCTGCCGGGAGAGTTCGATTTGTTACGTTAGTTTATTTTTTTTTCCGTTTGTACATTTGCACTTCCGTTCTTTGTTCGATTGAATGTTTTCATGATGTCTTTTATTGTTTTCCAATACAATATTTACTTACATAGTTTTTCCTAAACAACTATTACCCATTTAGGTCTCCTCTCTTCACACTCTTCTCTTAGATAAAAACTTTTATTGGTCAATGAAGGCCAACGGCATTGGAAAAATTCTATTGCAAAAGAACTACAAAAATGAATAAAATGAGGGAACAATTGTTGTTTGGAACTTTTTTTTTCTTTTTTTATTATAGTTGCTGCCGGTCATTATTGTTATTGTTGTTTTTGTTATTGGTACTATTCTGTTGTTCTTTTTTTTGTTAACTTGGCCCAAAGCAGCGACGCGTTGCAACATGAACTGGCTTGACTTGGCTCGGCTCGGCTTGGCTTGGATTCACTTCATTCAACTTGACTTCGTTGATTCGTTGCCGGCAATGCATCGGAAATTGATTATGTTCCATGGTATGGGCGTGTGTGACGTGATAATTGCAGTTGAATAGGAAAGGCATTAAGCGGCATTCTTTTCACTTGTTATACCCTTTAAAAATTATGTGAAATTGGGTATGATGATATGAACAAATAATTCGTTTCCCAATTGAATTAAGCTTGTCCGTATAATGTCTTTTATAAAAAAAATAGTATAAATCTTCGCATTTGGACTCTTTGTTACCAAAATCTTAAATCTGTCCTTTTGGACAATCAACAAATTGTTGTTACTATGACTTTAAAGTTATATAGAAGTTGAGAAGGTGTTGGTTACGTTGGGGGAGGAGTAGAACTTATTTGAAGAGGCAGTTCCAGCGGGTGGTTTCTTCGTAGGCGGCGGTTACATCGCCGTTGTCCAACAGGTTTGTGGCAAGTGGGTTGGTGTGCCTATCCAGTCTCTCCAGGTAGATTTTGGGAAACCTAGGGATCTTCTTATGGACTCAAGGGACTCCGAGATCACTCTGTATTTCCCCTATTCGTATGGTACGGGTGCGCATTGGATTAGTTCACAGTTGATATGGCCGACTGTGCCCCAGATTGAGATCTCATATGTCCAAATGGGCTTTAATTTGTCCTTATATATAAGAAGCTTGACGCGTACGCTTAGAGTGGATCTTTTTTTCAATTGATTTTTCTTATTGATTAGGTAAGGTCTCCTTCTATCGAGCTCCTGACCCAGGTACTTAGCAGTTTCACTGGTTGGGATAGGTGAACCGTCCAGTTGGACCAGAGGGGCGTAGATTTCTCCGGGCTAATCATTGCATTCCATCTTTTTAGGCACAAGTTTAGTATACCCAAATGCTTCTGAAGGATATCAGAAGCAGTTTGAGGAGTAATGTCGCTAGCTAAGATGATCGTGTCGTCGGCGTATGTGACAGTTTGCAGCTTAGTATCGGGAATGGTTTGTATGTCAGCAGTGTTTTAGGGTGTATAGAATAGGGCCCAGAACACTTCCCTGAGGAACTCCGGCTTTGACGTCCCTGACGGAGAATCTCTCATCTCCGCTTTTCACATATAAGTTTCTGCCCTCAATGTATAATTTGAGCAGCTTATATTATGGAGCAGGCCAATGTGCCAGACTCTGTCGAAGTCTTGCCTAACGTCTAGAAAGACTACCGTGCAATACTTTTTCTTCTCAAAAGCTTTCAGTATCCTCTCAACCATCCAGTGGCACTCTTCCGGTGTGCCAAGAATTTCACTAAAGCCAAACTGGTGACAAGAGATCAAAGAGGCCTCTTTCAATATTAGTCGTATCTTACGCAAAAGTAGTCGCTCAGTTACTTTGGAAAGAACCGCTAATAAACGAATCCGGACAATATAAGTAGAGGGCTGCAGGTTTCCCAGGTTCATAGGTGTATCCAACGCTAGTTTTGGTGTGTCGAGCTTAGACCTTAGGGACGACATCAATGAAAATTCGGTTAACAAAAAAAAATTTCCCAAACCTTATATGTATTCCGCATAGTTTTGATTACATACAGTTTTCCATAGACTACTTCGCTCTTCTCACAAAAGTTTGAAACATTAAATGAGGTAAGAAAAAAAAAATAATATAAAAATATGATGTTTCTGGAGAATCCGCATTTAAAGGAAGAATTGTTAAATTATTTTATCTAATTAGGAGAACAATATATATCATAGCATATTAAAAGGCAAAGTAAAAGGTGTCATTTCATATGAACAGATGTTTTCAGTAGAAATAACAGAGTTGCCAACCGGTTTTTAACCTATCCATGTTTTAAACAGAACCGTGTTTTCTCCGAACCGTCAACCGATCTTCCGAAAATTAATAGTTTTGA
Source organism: Leucophenga varia (assembly GCA_018903435.1). NCBI lineage: Eukaryota > Metazoa > Arthropoda > Insecta > Diptera > Drosophilidae > Leucophenga > Leucophenga varia. The sequence continues at coordinate 484,371 of JAEIFJ010001868.1, forward strand.
AGCAGTAACCGTACTATTTGAACGACGAAAGCGTTTTGGATTGAACGATTTACGATTTCCTTAATTATAAAAAAAAAAATTATTTTAGTGGTTTGCCACTCTAAAACGGCAACATATGAATTTGATTCACAAACTATATATAGCCTATAGTGTATAAATGATTTGATTCATTTAAAATTGAATATTTTCTTCTATAAATTTAATTTGTTTTTTCTTTTTTTTTTCAATTTTTTTTCATCTACATTCCAAATGCCAGCAAAAACATTGTCTATAATTATTGACAACATCGTCAATCAATTTCGAAAATTGTATTCTTGCAATTTTTTTTTTTGGTCTAATCAATAATCGTTAAGAGAAAGGTTAACTTGATTTTCCGCAGCAGTTACTTATTACACTTGAAGTGGAAAATTGTAGCGAAATATAATAGCAAAATTGATGTAAGCAGGCAAGGATACTTGTGTGCAGAATTTTGAGAACTACTTCAAACTAGAAATAATTTCAGATTTAATTTTTTTTTTTTTTTGTTTTCAACTTAAAAAAAAAATTCGTTCTATCAATTATGAAACTCATGCAAAGCATTTCAATTGTGCCAAAAAGCAAATATTAATAAAAACTTCAAAAGAAAGCCAACGAATCAAAATTTAAATTGAAATAAATGCGAAAAAAAGAATCTTAAGTAGAATTTTCTCTTTTTGGGCATTTTTGTGCGAAATCCAAACGCAAAAACTCTTTCAAACGAGCGAAAGCGATTCGCATAATAAAAGATACAAACGTCAGAGAGCTGTCAAAAATCAAATTCATTAGAATAATTTTGCTTATGTGAATCAATCAATTACGAAATACCGCCTTCTCTAATGATGTTGAGAATGATTTGCAAAAATTTTCAAATTGAAATCAAATTGAATGACTTTTGTCTTTGATTGACAAGAAATGTTCGATTGTACAAAACGCAGATATAAAATAATTTCAAAAGAACAAAGTGTGCCATTGCAGCACTTGAGTAATACCGAAAAAAATAACAAATGTGGTCAACAGTAAGCCCCGAGGTCATTCTAATGAACTCAAATCTTACAACTTTAATAAATTGTTAAACATTTTTTTTATTATATTTAAAAACCATTTAGCAGCTTAAAATTTTTTCACATACAATTTTTTCCACGCTTGCCACAGTTTTTTTTTTTTTTTTAATTAGGTTACTCATACGCCGCGTTTAACGCTCTTCGTCGCATAAATGTATCTTTTAGATGCGTTTCCCTTTAGTTTGTATAATTATTAGCTGCTGCTACTACTTTTATTATAGGCTTTACACTATGTTTAATATTTATTTGATGTTGAATTTTAATTGTTTTTTTCTCGAAAATTGCTGCTGCATGTAATTATAAACCCTTTTTTTGTAAATTGCCTCTATTCTGCTGCATGAAAATATTTTCCAGTTAAAGTTTTTCACAACAAAATGTATGTGTATGAGTGTGAGTCTACTTGGTTTTGGATGAGAGAAACAGAGAGAGTGGGTGTACGGTGTAGTACTGCACGCATTTTACGAAAATTCCAATTCGCTGCACAATACAACAACAACAAAAATTTATATCTGACAAAATAGCGAAGTTGACAGTGTTGCCTTGATAGGGCAAATGTGTATTTTATCTATTTATGTTACCAGGAATATTTATTTATATATAATTAAATTAAGGTCAGAGAGCAAATACAAATTTGTTTTTAAATTCTGTTAAAATGTTTCATGTTCCCAATTCCATAAATTTCTTACAAACAAAATTTGTGCGTGTTCTCAAAACCGAAAATCGTTTAATTTTTTTAGTTTTGTATAATTGTTTAATTTTTTTTTTTTTTTGTTGTTCATTAATTATATTATTTAATGGAGAAAGGTTTGCAAAGTGTACCTCATTCTAAATTATTAAATCTAAATTCATTCTAAACTCTACTAAATTATTAAATTCACCTATTCGAAAAACTTTTCAATTGTTTTCGATTGACTTTTTAAAATGATTTTTAATTAGGAACAGACCGAGACTTGCCAAAAGTTGATAATCAGTGATGACAACGAAGTCGCAAAATTGTTTTTAAAGAGGTTTTTTAAATTTAAAACACTCCTGTTATTAAAGGATTTAACCACAACTCTAGTGAAAGTGTTTTCGGTGACACACCTGTGTCACTTTCAAATAAAATCGCTTTCGTAAAATTTTTGATCAAGTGAAAACTGGAGCATGTCTAGTTGAGCTTATAATAACAACCAAACTTTATGTTTATATTTCTATTTCTTAATCTATCATCTACAAATACGTATTTATTCAACAGTGTTCCTATTTTCCAAATTTGAAATATTCGTGTCTCGGCATTTGTAAAACCCAAAAAGTTTAAGAAAGAAAATATTTATCAAAGAGTGTTTTTGTCTAATTCTGTAAAGTTTGAAAAGTATTTCAAAATACTGAATCAAGATGTTTCTTAATAACACTATTTACTTTGCATATCGACGACAGCTCCAATATAACAGATAGTTTTGTTATCAACAACCTTGTTCTTAAATTCACTTCCAAAAAAATTGGTTCAAAAGTGAAAATAATATATTTGATTATTTTTAGATTCGTTGTCGTAAAAGTTTAGCTACTAAGTGGAAAAATGGGTGTGACATAGCCCATTTTTTTAAAAAAAACAGCTTTGGCTCGCAAAAATCGTTTCCCCTTGACCTTAATAGACTTCAGTTTAAGCTTATCATATAAGCTATATTATATGTTTCTATCAATATTTTCACTTTTAAGATTATTATTTTTTTACCAGCCACACATAGTGTGAATCTTTTTTTTTGTTGTTTCGGGGGTTTATATAAGATGCCACGCCCATTTTTATGCATAACTGCCATTCAAAGTTGCCACCCATTCTCGAATTTATGTATAAGAATAGGTATTATTCATTAAAGTATTCACTCCAAATTAGGTAAAAGTACTTTCAATGTCATCCAATATCAAATCCAACTTACCACGACGTGTAACGGGTATTTAAGCTTCGGTTCCACCGAAGTTTACGGTTTTCCTTGTTTTTTTTTTTTTGTTAAAACAAGAAAGAACGCTGAACTGGAGTAAGCTCGACTCTAATAAACACTGTACCCAATTTGTATATAATCCATAGTACATTACGTAGTACATTAAGTAGTACATTACGTAGTACATTACGTAGTACATTACGTAGTACATTACGTAGTACATTACGTAGTACATTACGTAGTACATTACGTAGTACATTACGTACATTACGTTGTACATTGCGTAGTACATTGCGTAGTACATTACGTAGTACATTACGTAGTACATTACGTAGTACATTACGTAGTACATTACGTAGTACATTACGTAGTACATTACGTAGTACATTACGTAGTACATTACGTTGTACATTGCGTAGTACATTGCGTAGTACATTACGTAGTACATTACGTAGTACATTACGTAGTACATTACGTAGTACATTACGTAGTACATTACGTAGTACATTACGTGAGTACATTACTTAGTACATTACATTACGTAGTACATTACGTAGTACATTGCGTAGTACATTACGGTAGTACATTACGTAGTACATTACGTAGTACATTACGTAGTACATTACGTAGTACATTACGCAGTACATGTAGTACATTACGTAGTACATTACGTAGTACATTACGTAGTACATTACGTAGTACATTACGTAGTACATTACGTAGTACATTACGTAGTACATTACGTAGTACATTACGTAGTACATTACGTAGTACATTACGTAGTACATTACGTAGTACATTACGTAGTACATTACGTAGTAAATTACGTAGTACATTACGTAGTAAATTACGTAGTACATTACGTAGTACATTACGTAGTACATTACGTAGTACATTACGTAGTACATTACGTAGTACATTACGTAGTACATTACGTAGTACATTACGTAGTACATTACGTAGTACATTACGTAGTAAATTACGTAGTACATTACGTAGTAAATTACGTAGTACATTACGTAGTACACATTACGTAGATTACATATGGCGTAGGTTCATATGAGTTACCTCTTAAAATGGGGCTAGAGAAAACACGTTTGTAAGTTATTACTTGACGGCTTAGGATAGTCTAAGTTCACGCCTACTTCTACCTTTTACATACATATATGTATTTCAAAAACTTAATAAACCATTTTCCCTTCGAGTACAACGTATAAAAACTACGATTTTCCTGGCTGAAAAAATTTTTTTCGAAATAATTGAGATCGTAACAAGAACTTTATCAATTTTAAGTAATTTGTTTCTTATTCGTGATAAATTGATTCAGTAGAATTTGAGATACCAAGCAAATTTGTAAAAAAAAATTATAGAATAACGACGTATTTAAACTTTTAAATACTTCGTTTCCTTTTAAAAAATTTATTTAAGGTTTAAAATTAAAAAAATCGAAAACAAAACTTATTTTTGCACATATTTAAAGTTTAAAATTTTTATTTACTTAGGGTTTCACTGTGTTTTTCTCTTGGCCACAACAGCACAACAGTTGACATATGCTGTTATACTCTTCTCATATTGCTTTATCCCTTTTCCACTTACTGATATTATGCCACTTTTTTTACTCTTTCTATGCAGTCTGTCTGTGTTCATGCAACACACATATATAAAATGCAGACGCTGCGAAGTGGAACCGTTGATATCCGCCAGTTACGCGACACTACATTCCATTGCGTTTCGAATTAATTCACTTTAAAACTCATCTCGCTTAAACAAAAACAAAAAACAGAAAAAAGAAAAAATCTCAAAAATACCAACGACGCCAAAAGCACTCTAATATTGGTCGTAACCAATCGAAAACACCCACCCTGTAGCTAATGTATATGGATACAATTGCATTAAAAAAAAAAAAAAACTTAATGTGACTTGGGAGAAAATACATAACACCTTTTAAAAAAGCATTTTACAACTATTTTAGCGTAATAACAGATTTAAAGACTTCGTATTTCCCTAACTTCTCCTCTCACTCCCACAAACTCGTCGTCATCGTCATTGTTAAAACTATTTTCTATTGTTGACCTTCATTAGCTCGCTTACTCTGACTTCACCTTCAATATTTTTACACTTAAGGCATAAAGAGGCAAGAGATCGGGTATATACATAGATGAGGCGGTGTGGCATATTATTGGGCGGTACTCTATTGTTTCGGTATTCGTCGTTCACAACGTTTATAACGATTTTCCAAAAGTTTTATTTCAATTTTGTTATGCTTTATGCCAGCTTTTGACTTTTCTTTATGAGAGAAGCCATCAGTCAGTCAGTTAACATACGAATTTATTTGGCCTGTCTTGGCTGGCCCCATTGTTGTCGTTTTGACTGACGCTGTGTGTACTATATACATCGTATAATGCCAATTGTTTTCTTGTGCGCTGTAATTGAAGTTGACCTTTAACGTCAACATTACCAATACCACGCGGCCATCGTCGTCACCCAACGTCATCGTCATCGTCGTCGTGGGCGCTACTTCCTCAGTTATTCCATCAATATTACAATTGTACTTACAACTTAAACACTAAACCCTCCTCTGCCATTGTCAATCAATTTGAAAGCACTACACGAGCGCACACGTTCAGCTCAGTTCAGTTCAATGTTTCGTTCCAGTTCATTTCCTCACATTGACAGTGAAAAATAAATATTTACGTAATCCGCTATCGACTTAAATATCAGCCGGCTTTAAGCTTTAACTTTGCTTTATTTTATTTTTTATATATTTTGAAATTAATTTCAGTTTGTCCATTGTTATTGTTAAGCCTATTTGGGGGCAGCATTGATAATTTTTGTTGAGCCCTACGCAAAATGTTGCTTTTATTACTTTTGACATTATTTGACATTAATTATCAACACCTCAAAATTGAAAAGTGTATCTGTAGGAGAGAAGTGCTACTGAGCTACTTTGGGTCGTTGTGGCTTATTAAAGCAATTAAGATTAGCTGTACAAAATTGGTTGAAGGTTAAATTTTATGTGAACTTCAATTTGTTTAAGACTGTAAGTGTTTTAGACTACACATGCATTGATGGTAAAAGAGATAAAGTATTTGAATTGTAAATGTTGAAATACAGGCCTAAAATTCTAGTAAATCCTTCAAAACTAAAAAATCTTTACGATAAAACTGGATGGCGAAGCTGCTGAATAGTGACGCTGGTCTGTCACTCTACACTGATGGTTTTAAAATGGACTGCGGTGAGGAGTACACTCGGTAGACTTGGCAGTGAGAGAGTTTTTTCGTATGCCGAGTCTCTGCAGTATTTTTTTGGGTACCAGGTCATAGTGATATTCCCGGGAACGAGCATGCTGACATGTTGGCTAGATGGGTTTCATTAGGTGAATCTCAAACCGTTACGGTTTAGATCCCAATGAGTGCTAGGGTCGCCCTAATAGAAATCACTTTACCTCTTAAGGCAATAATAAAGGGCAAAATGTAGAAAGCTGCAGTAAAGATAAGCTTAGTTGGCCTACGATTGACCCAAACGTACCTGAACACTTCTGCAAAGCACCCGCCATTGCGGAACATTGCTCCATCGGGGAATATGCGGCCAGATAGTAAGAAAGTGGACACTTCATAAACATTAGAGCTCTTTCTCTTAGTGTGTTCTATAATTAAGTCGAGGAGACTAAGGCATTTCGGATGTCTCCCTATTTTGTTGCTCCTACCTTAATTGCACTGATTGGCTCTGAGCAGAGTCTATCTCGTACAGAGGTCTCCAACCGATATTTTTAAGTGATAGAAAAATGGTTCTCTTATGCTCATTGTGTAAGGAATAAGAGTTTTTCCCCTCAGCCACTTCTATCTAATGGTCTGGGAACACGAAATTTTTTATAAAAATGGGGTTTAAACGTTTATTTTTTGTGTGTTTAAAAGTTTATTTATATTTTCACATAGGCTTTTGTTTTGTGGTTCCAATAAATTTTCTGAAAATGGCAATTCATCTCAATAACTCGTTATTACCCCTTACAGTTTTTTTATGAAAATGAAGTGAAAAGGTTTCTGTAAGTGTATTGAAAATTAAATTTAAAATATTGAAAAAAAAAATCCTACTATTGAAAATGTTTTCATTTAGGCCCCGTTTCCATTAGGCCGCGTTCCGCGTTAGCGTTAAAAACTCGACAAACTCGCGTTAAATCGTATACAAAAAAGATAGGTAGTTAGGTATGGGAAAAAACCGATTTCACACCGATTTCAAACCGATTTCTCTTATCGGTTCGAATAATTTGGCAATCGTAAGTTGCGCATACTTATGAAAACAGCTGATAAAGTAACCGCAAAAAATAAACATTTACATAAAAGCTTCAGCTGCATATATTCAAATGACGGATTACCTTATCATGCTCGTATTGGACAGCAGTTACTAAAGGAACAACACCTACATCCATTCGTTATATTAAAAATCTGCAGTTCAAAAAAAAAAATTTTTTTAACCTGTACAATTTTTTTTACTACTTAACAAACAAAATCAGCTGTTTAAACTCGATAAATTGTTAAGGCAATAACTTAACGCGGCTCAGTGGAAATGCGACATTAATTTAGCAATGTTTTATGATTGTTTCTCTTCGATTAAATCAGACCGACTACGTATAAGTTCATAACCGAAAGCCGATTTTCACATATGCAATGCAAAGACATGTCTTAAGAATGAAACATAACTTTCGAATTTGCCAGAGCACAAAATATTTAAAATCGAACAAGACTTTTATCTGGTTCATTATTTCTATTATTCCAAAAGTCGATTAACGTTAACGGTTGGGAAATATCTAATAAATTTGTTTCTTAAGATACAGTTTCATTATGTCGGTTAGTATCTGATAGTAGCTCACTTAATGATGATCTTACACAATTCTTATGATAATAAATTTGGTCTATGAATTTACAATACAGTTTTCCTACTGCGTATAATAATTAAATATGAAATTTACAGAATTAAAAACACATAAAATGAAATAGGCATTTCTGACAATAACAATTTCACACATTCCATAAAAAAACTTGTACAACGCTCAGAGAACACCCACCCACCCACATTACATTTTACACAATTGGCATAAATTTAATTCCACAATAATAACTAAATCTGTTAGACTTGGACTAGAAAAATAATTGTATTTGAATAAATTCACATATGACTACGAGTATCTAAGCACAAATGTATACATTTGATTTAATTTAATTTATATCTTTTTTTTTTTTTATTGTTCAAATATCATTTACATATAATAAGCATTGCATGAACCTGACTATCATTGTATTATTAAGATACATTTGAGTATCTATTATGCTACTCATTTACTTACACATTTTTCACAACAAATGCCAAATGTCAGATACAATTATTTGCAACAAAAGAAATAGCACAACAACAACAATCTAATCAATGTGCTATTTATTTTCCATATACACAATAAAATAGTCATTACAATAAAAATGCATTTGCAATTTGCATTTTAAATCAAAGAAGTAAACTAAACAATGTGAAATTTTTCGAAAAAAAACTAAATAAATTTAAACATGTTTTATAGGAACAACAACAACAACAAAAAAAATACATCAATCTAACTTCTGTTGAAGTTGTCCCATTCCGTTCCATTTGCATATAAGTCGCGTTATGCTCTAGTAAATTTTTACTGCTGCTGCTGTCGTTGTTGTTGTTGTTTCTATTTAATGATAGCTCGGATCCATAAGAGCAACAAGTTTATTGTTATAAGGGTTTCCCAAAGCCAGTTGGCAACTGCAAACATTTGTAACTATTTATGTAGCAACGGGTTACTACGCACTTTTTAACGAGGGCTGTTTAATAAAGCATTGAGAAAATAATTTTTATTGAAATTTGTTTTCATATCTTTTTATACCCGTTACACATAGTGTAAACGGGTATATTCAGTTTGTCCAAAAGTTTGTAACGCATTGAAGGAGGCATCGGAGACCCCACAAAGTATATATATTCTTGATCAGCTCGATGAGACGAATCGATCTAGCCATGTCCGTCTGTCTGTCTGTCCGTCTGTTTGATGCTATGCGATTTATTCGATGAAGATATAAAGATATGGGTCTGAAATTTTAAACTTAAGCTTTTCTCGGCAACGACTAGGTTGAGTTCGAAAATGAGGGTGCCACGCCCATTTTTAGGTATAGCTCCCATACAAACTTATCAATTTTTTTCGATTTTTTGTTTAAAAATAGTAATTATTTATGAATGTACTCGCTCCCAATTGGGTAAAAACATTTCTTTTGTCATCCAGGGTCAAAACCAAGACGCCACGCCCATGTAACGGGTATTTCAGCTTAGGTTCCACCGAAGTTAACGTTTTTCCTTGTTTTTTTGTAAAAATGTGAATTTTGGAATCTAACTAAACGAATGGTCTATATAATTTGTATCTACGATTTCGATCGCTTGTAAATATATTCCGCGAACACGTTCCTCGAAAAGTAAAAATTTTATGGAAGGTTTTTGGCTACGATAGTAGAAAAAATGGTTTCTTTTGATATTATTTTTATTTCAATTATCTAAAATAAAAAGGAAAAAATCTCATGTTTTTTGCTTGTTCTTGGCTATTCTAGAAGTCCAATTGTCCAATAAGTATGTCCGTCTTTCTGTTGCAAGGTGATTCATTCGCTCAATTTTATAGATATTGAGATGCATCTCGAAACTTAAGCTTTTCTCGGTCCTAGTTAGTTTGTATATTAAAATTAGAATGATATGGCTATTCTAACGTTTAGCCTCCATGCAAATCTATTGGTCATTTTCGAGTTTTTGTTTCATAATACTTATTATTTCTGTTTATTTTGATCCTAAGTAGTTTTTATGGCGGAACCAAGAAGCCATGTCCATTTTTAGGTAAAGCCCCTAACACAAACTTACTACCTTTTTTTATTTTAGTATGAAAAAAAGTTATTATTTATGAATGTAATCAAACCAAATTCGGCATAAAAAACACTCCTAAATTCGACATAAGAGATTTGGTATAGATCGAGTCACTATAGAATATAGCTCCCATACAAACCCAAAACTTATTTTCGAGTTTTTATATAAAAAAGGAAGTCCATACATTCAGTATGGATTTGATAAGGATCAGGTTACTATATCAAAAAGACCCTATACAAAGTCACATAAAATTTTTTGAGTTTCGTGACGGGTATCAAAACTTCGGTTCTTCATATAGTTTCTTTTTTTAATCATTCACTATTAAATTTTTTAGAAATGTACCAAGGGGAACTTCTCTTGCCCCATCTAACACCTCGTGAAGTGAAAGACCAAATATATCCTTTGTGCTGAAGGTAGTATGCCATGTCGCCTTAAATTACAGAGCTGAAAACCGGTTTTTAACCGATTCGTTTTGAACCGAACCACAGCAGTTTTGAGAGTTTGCTCCGAACCGTTAACCGAACCAGCTCTTCCGGAATAAAATGGTTTTGAACCAAAAACCGAACCATATAAGCGGTAAAAGTGGTTCGGTTCCAACCAGTTCGCAATTTCTTAAAAAGGAGCTTTATATTAAATATTGTGTCATTATAAAATTTAGTTGAGAGAAGATGTTGCTTGTGTTTATAACGAAGTATATGCGGAAATATTGAAAATGTTAATTGATGTCTTCGAACACTTTATAATGGTAATGATGGTCAATAAATGTTTAGTGGCCCGTTCTTTGGTTGGATATTTACCTCATTCCGATTATAGGTTCATCGCTTCGAATTAAACAATAGTTTTATAGTTTTTGCTAAAGCTTCGCTGTAAAAAAATTCATAAAAATTAATTTTTTTACCTTATTTTATATCTGAGCTTATAAATTTTGATAACAAATGCAAACAAAAATTGACGATTCTTTAGAAAAATACGTATTCATATGAAGTAGTCAAACATTTTGTTAGTTTATGTGAGGGTACATTTTTTTACATACATATTTCTTGAACTGAACCACGGTTTGACACTGAAGAAAAAACCGGTTCGTGAACCGGATTAGTGGTTCAAAGACATTGCGAACCGCTAGCAATTTTTTAGTGGTTTGCAACCCTGGTTTGCAGCCCTATTAAATTAGCCCTGTTAAATTGTAGCTAGTGCTGCTAAAACCTTTTTTTTTATTTCAAAAACCTGTTGGATCTTTGAGAGGCCCGAAGTACCATCCACTCCCGCCTTATTAAGGGAGGTATTTACTAAAGTGAACTTATGCTTTTTAACCAGACACTAAAAGAGACGTAATAATTCACTTTTTTTTGGAAAGTTCTTTCCTGACCCGCTGGATTCTACAGATATATTACGTTCCAATACTTACTCGTTCCAGTCGATATTACATGGCTTAATTGATTAGACACTGGGCAGTTTTCGATGAAATGGATAAATTAATTCGAAACAACATTGAAATCAGCAGTCAATCTGAGTGAATTAGATTAAAATGTTGATCTAATTTATTTAAAGAATGGTAACGCAAATCAAATTGATGAAAGTTTAATTGAATTCAATCAATGATCAAAAATAATAAGCAATTAGAAGTTTTTATACCCTGTACCCAAAGGGTAAAACGGTATATTAAGTTTGAGCGAATGTATGTAACAGACAGAAGGAGGCAAGATAGACCCTATAAAGTATATATATTCTTGATCAGCATTGGAAGGGGAGTCGAACTAGCTTTGTCTGTCTGTCCGTATGAAAACGATTATTTCGGAGACTATAAGAGGTAGAGCTTTCAAAATTGAAAATTAGACTCTCCTAGGCCGTCAAGTGTGCACTTACAAACGGTTTTTCTCTTGACCCATTTTAAGGGGTACCCCCCATACAAATGTACCCCAAAATTTTGGGTTTTTGCATAAAAACGTCATTGTTTTTTATTCTAGGAAGTTCAAATTTAGTAAAAAATTATGTCTATGATAGTCCCAATAAAATATCCCAATATGGATAGGACCAACAAAATTTTAGGTATAGCCCCATACAAATTTACCCAAAAATTTTGTGTTTTTACATAAAAACGTCATTGTTTTTTATTCTAGAAAATTTGAATTTAGTATAAATTATGTCTATGATAGTCCCAATAAAATATCACAATATGGGTAGGACCAACAAAATTTTAGGTATAGCCCCCATACAATTTTACCCCAAAATATAGGGTTTTTACATAAAAACGTCATTGCTTTTTATTCTATAAAATTTAAATTTAGTATAAATTATGTCTATGATAGTCCCAATAAAATATCATAATATGGGTAGGACCAACCAAATTTTAGGTATAGCCCCCATAAAAATTTACCCCAAAATTTTGGGTTTTTACAAAAAACGTCATTGTTTTTTATTTTTGAAAATTTAAATTTAGTATAAATTATGTCTATGATAGTCCCAATGAAATAGACCAATAGATATACCCGATTTTTTAAGTTTTTCTATGAAAATCCAATTCAATGATGAATGGTAGTCAAAAAGAACCTACATATAGATTGGGTACAGGGGTATCTTGCAGTCGAGCATACTCGACTTCAGCGTTCTTTCTTGTTTTGTAATATATTTTTTAAACTTCCCTCGTCTTATTCAACAAACTGTACAATATTTATGTTCCCATGGTGCTCTATACTAGTTTAGATCAAAGCTGGATCTATCGCTCATGCTTTGATTCTTTCATCCGCTTACTTAAGGCAATATATGTATCTATATGTAACTAACAACTTGTTTGTCCGTCCGTCTGTCTGTCTGTCTGACTGTCTGTTTGCCTGTGTGTTTGTCGCTTGTTATTTAAATTGCGCTAGAAATGTTGTAAAATATGTAAAAGCGACGAATGCTTGGAACAAACAAAAACAAAAAAAAAAAGGGTCAAATAGCATTTCTTCATGGCTGAGAAGAGATACGATACGATTCATTCTTCATTTAAACAACTCATTTGATGCTCTTAAATGTTTATTTAGACAATAATGTTGTCCTAATCTGGCTTCTATCGAAATTGTTGCATACAGGAAATACAAAGCAATTACATAATGCAGCTCTACATGCAACAACTAATGAGCTGCGCCCATTTGTAAATTAAACGCGCTGTAAAAAAAAAAAAAAAGATATTCAATTAAATAATAATAAATTATCTATTAAGAAAACAAATATCTATGCCAAATTTAATTGAAATAATATTATTATTATTTTTTAATACAAATTTTTAAAGTCATGCAGCAAAAAAAAAAAAATCAGACAAATTGCAAAAATATCTTTCAATCAAAAAAAAAAAAAAAAAAATAATGCTAGCTTTCAGTTTTGTCATTAATTTGGCAACATAAAAAAATCGTTTTTTCATTCAATTACTTCAGCATTCATTCAAAAATGACTTTCTCAAATGAATTCGCATTTTTCCACATCAAATTTTTATGAACGATTTCGACAATAAAATCAACAAGTAGACGACCATCATCATCATCATCATCGTCATCATCAACAACTCATCAGCAATTGTCTGGAAATATGTATTACGTTAAAGAGCACACATTTTTATTTTATTTGACTATTTTTTTTTGTCTTTTTGTGTCACAAAACATTAAAATTGTGACATTTTATTTGTATCTATCGGAATGCCAACACAAAAAAATTATTAAAAAAAAATAAACAAAAGATACATAATCTTATTGGCCATTTTGAGTAGGCATAATAATAATTAAATCATTAAGATTTTTGGTTTAATACATAATTTTTTTTTTTTTAGTTACAAATTTGTTTGTAAGACTAATATTTTTGCTTAGTTTGATGAGATTATTTCGAAATTCTTCTCAACATTTTTACCGAATTTTGCTGAAAATGGCCTAAAGATTTTTGAATTCGAATCTTTTGATCTCCACAAATATTTGGCGAAAAGATGGACAAATTAAAGAAAGAAAATTATTTTCAACGAAAATTTCTTTAAAGGTTCTGGAAAATCTTGAAAGTTTCTGGCTCCGCAAAATAAAGACAGTGATTCAGAGTGAATCTGAAGTGGGCCAAAGCTGGACATTCTCAGAGAATGTGTGACTCTGGGGAAAGGCCAATTTTGTTAAGATGATATCCCAATCTGTTATGACCGGTGAGGTAGCCAGTTAGCAACCTGAGGTCATGAAGACTGAGGTATACAATATTTTTAGGACAAATAAAGCCGAGCCAAATGCTTAACCTGCCGTAGGCCCGGGTATCGAACCGAGTATTGTCGAAGAGATTCTGCGGAGAACCTATCGATTACACGTAAGGCTGAGGCCCAGATGAGTCCGCAGAAAGGTCAAAAGGTGGCGGTCGCAGACTTCGATAGCTAAGATCTCAGATTGAAAGACTGTGGGCCAAGCACCCATTGCAACAGAGATCCTGGTGTTGGGACCATAAATACCAGCACCCGTTTCGGTGAGCGAACCATCAGTAAACACCTAATGGTTGATGGTTCGAAACCGGTCCCCACTTGTCCAATCTGACCGATTGGGGAGAAGGAACGAAAAGCGTCTGCCAAAGCGAAAAACCGTGGTCATATAATCTGTTATCTTGCTGATCTCGATGCCTGGAATGAGTTTTAGATGTCACTAGCCTACAAATTTTGATTTTGTTAAAGGTTTTGGGCTCTCATGGATCTATTCTCATTAATTCTGGGGATACCAAAAATGGACTCCAACTGTTTGGAACTCTCCATTTCCTAGATATATAGTATTAACTGAAAAAATTTCCAAAAAACAGTTTTTAAATGATATCTCGAGAAAGATCTTTAAGATTTATTGGTAGTAATTTTTGGTAACTACTCCCCAAAATACATGGGACTAGATCCATGAGAACCCAGAACCTTTTTGGCTGTAAACTAGTGTATTATATTATTTATTGATTTTTTTTTTTAAATATATTCTAAACAAGCGTAGAGTATAAACACTTCAATTATAAAAAATGTGTTTTTTTTTTTTTTTAATATTTTTATTTTTGTCTTAATTTTTTTTTTTTTTGTTTTATTTCAATTATTTTATTGTTTTGAAAACAAATTTATTTATTTATTTTTTTTTTTTTTTTTTTTAACCCAAAAGACTAAATATTTAAACAGCAAACTTTGCTCGTTAGCCTCATTTACCAAACTGAAAATTACAAAGTTCGCCCACATTTTCTTTAATGTTTTGTTTAATTTTCTTGTTTTTGTTTTTTTTTTTTGTGTTTGGAAAAACAAATCACCACAAATTGCTGCAAATAATCTCAGAGTAATGCATTGTTTGTCAAACATTTCCTTAGCTATTTTGGATGATGTTTTCTTCGAATGCTTTATGTGGGTAGCAAAGATTTATTATGGACAGTGACTTGCTTGTTTAGAACATTCTTTTCAATGTTTTATATTCTTAAAACAAAAAACGAATTTACGATTTTTCTTAGTTTTTTTCGAGTATGGAAACGAATACACCTGCACTTTTGGGCACCAGAATCATCGAAATCAAGTCTCATATAAAAAAAAACATCATTATGAATTTTCTAACTCTACACCATAAAGGGTTATTGTAGTGTTTAGGTTCAGGCTTTAATTTAAGAGTAAATTGAAGTCCCTAGCACGTCTGGTTTTCGAGAAAAGTAGAGGTAAAAACACCCAAAGCCACAATCGAAAAAAACCTGTGTTCTTGACAAAATTTCATGATTTTAAACCGACTCACAAAATGTTCAGTGTGCCAAAATAATGACAAAAATCGAGCTCACATTCCAATGAATTCAATGGCAAAACTAAGAAAATTACATTTCGAAATAATTTTCATAGAATTAACTTGTAGCTTTCACAGACCCATCCGTCTTTATAAATAGGATTTTGAATAATCCCTGTAAGGATCCTCCCAGCGATCTTGAGTCAGACCAATTATTACGTTGGCATAATCTTTTCAAAGTGAAGGTAATGAAGCCTAAATCTGACGGCTCAAGAGGCAGATTACAATAGTTCTTCCCACTTAGGATTAGAAGCTTTTCAGAAAAAATATTTATTTTGAACCATTAAGAACCTCAGTGTCCATTGCCTAAAGAGCCTCGGCAAGGCCCATGCAAAAAATGCCGGTTTTCAGTTATTTATGATGGCCCAATAATGTATTCAAAATTTAAAGATGAACATACAACTGGTTTCGGAAATATCTGAGTTTAAAATGGACTCTGCACCTCAGATATATCCTAAATCAGTTAGATGCTCATTTTAGAATTTTGCATGGATCATAACTAAATTTTTGGTATACTAAAAGTTTAAAAAAATCGAGATCCTGAAAACCGTTCCTTTTTTTTTTGCCGAGGCTGTATCTTTCAGCTTTTAATTTGAGATTGAAGTGTTGGATTCACCCCAAGGTCCTTTTGATGCTTGAGAAGTGGCATCAGGCTCCTTAGAAAATCTTTAAAGTTTTAGGGAACGAGAAAAATGATTACGGGTTTGTTTATATATCACATATATAAAGGCATCATACAGGTACGGATTTAGATAGGCTCCCACGCCCTCACTCCACCAAGGTGCGAAGTACGTGTTCGATACAAGCATTTTTTCGAAATTGGTACCAGATAATTCGCTCTCTTGGACGCTCTTTGGCGTTTACCAATCACATATGGTGCCTAGTGGGCCCGTGAGATTAAGTCATCAAGACAGTTGCCCATTTGTAATAAAGTCTCCTTTGTAACTCCTTTGTCTAATAAAGAAACAAAATAAAAATATTAATCATTAAAATTATTATTGAGCCACATTTTTTTTTACTTTTGGCGAAAAATATTATTTTGAAAATAAAAAAAACTTAACTAGCAAATAAAATTCATTTGAAGCACTTACGACGAATGACCACACAGCCAGAAACAAGTCGAAATAATTTCTCTAATTAATTGTACAACTGCTCTTGCGTTTTTCCTCGCTCTTTACTACGCTATGCCCCCGTTCCATCTTTCATTTAAACTTTTTCCGCTACAAGTTGGCAAAATTGCGCTTAACTAACAAGAAACTTGTTTCTATTAATTTTTATGTTTTTTTTTTTCTTTTCATTTTTTTTTTTCAAAATTAAATAAATCCATTTTTCTATGACTGCATTTATGATTTTGTAATTTTAAAATAAAATAAATGCGAAAGAAAGCAAAGTCAAAATAAAATGAAATGAAATGAAAGCAAAAAAATAAATAAAATTTAAAAAAGAAAAACTTGAATTTTAACAACATTTTTAACGCGTTTAATGCGTTAATTCGCAAAAAAATGTTGTTGCTCCTGTTTAAAAAAATAAAAAATTTAAAATTAAAAACCACTTTTCTACATTTTTACAATTTGTTGTTGTAGCAATGACATGCATTGCAACATATTTGAAATGATTTACTAAAACATTTTAATGCATTATTTTAAATAACAATTTTTTTCTCTATTTTTTTTAGGATGCCAACACGACTGCAATTACAACAACAACAACAACAATACATAACAATGAGCCACACCCCAATTGCATTGCGAACAACAATAACAACAACAACAGTAATGGCGCCTTTGAATTACATGAGAACACAGTAAATGTCGAGGCTGTCATACTACAAAATCAAGTGGATACATTACAATGGAAACTTAAACAGGTGAGTACGACTAAAGTTATTTGAAATGGGAAAATAAATCAAGGGTAAAGAAAAAATCTATGATCATAACGGTTGTTTAATACCTTTCATAAACACATGTGTGTGGTACTTACGTAAAAAAAAAATACTAACATTAAGTCCGTTCGGAAGGGACCAATTCATGGTTGTTACTCGAGGCACAGACTGTCAACCAAGTGGCCAAAGGGTCTGAGTACTCGAATTTTTCCACCATTAGTGTTTCAGCAAAGATATGGTACAACAATATTTTTTTAGTGTAGTTTCAAAATTTAAAGAATGTGGCTTCATTTTTTGGCAACTGTCTATCTCTTCTAAATTTTAAGTTAAGGTTGCAGTACAGTTAAATTTTGTCAGGTATTAAACACACAATTTACTATACTAGGAATGTTTATGTTTATGTATGAACAGTATTTTTCATACAGATCCTTCAAGGACATAGAAAATATAAAAGTTTTTAGGCGTAGATAAAACATTTGTGTCACTTATTAAAATACAGCTCTCCGTAAAAATTTTTATTTTCAATTCCTATAATAAAATAATTATTTTTCAAATTTTTATTTTAAAAATTTTAATTTAATTATTATTTTATAAATAAAATTATTTGTTTAATTTTTTTCGTAATTTTTTTTTTTTAAATCCTAATCGTTACGATCCCCCATTTTAGTATAGACAGTTTTTGAAACAAAAATATATGGTAACACAAAATCATTCCAAACTAGTGATTTAAAAAAAAAGGAGCTTTCGTTCGTATAATCCAGGTAATATTCCACTTATTCTTCTGAGTCTTCAGTTTGGCTAAATAAAAATTCATAAAAATGGTATAGTTTCTTGGATCTTGATAGGGATTGAAACGGACCAAAATTGTAAAAACTCTTAAATCGCAAGAACCGAACCACCGTGAGAGATTCGATTCAAGATTTCATTCAAGATTTGGTTTATTTTAATTTGTTACGACATTAAACGAGTGACAGCGAAAATTTTGGGTAGTCACCCCAGATTCAATTTAAAATCTACTGCAAATGGCGAAGAACAAAATGCAATGCGCGGGTGAACACATGTGCAGTCGTCCTGACAAAAAATCAATAAATTGAGCTACGAGCTGGTACCCTTCCAGCATATTTGCCGATTTATACAGTGCACCTATTAATTAATATACAAACACGATGAAACGACTCAGTGGTACGAAATTGATATCACTTGGGTCATTTAAGGTTCTCTAAACCAATCACCTAATTTTTCGATATTAAGAAAACCTATTGTATATAAATAGTTGGCCTATAGATTGAGGAGGACCACATTGAGGTATGCCCTCTCATGTTTTGGAGGTCTATCTTTCGCAAAACATAAAAATAGTTTAGACATTCAAAATGATTTTTATACTCGTCACACAAAGTGTAAAAGGTTATATTCTGTTTGTCGGAAAGTTTGTAACGCATTAAAGGAGGCATCGTAGACCCCTCCAAGTATATAGATCAGCTCGACGAGATGAGTCAACCTAGCCATGTACGTCTCTCTATCTGTCCGTCTGTCTATAGTTACTATACACGTTTCATTTGTTCAGTTTTTTAGATATTGAGATGAAATTCAAAACTTTAGCTTTTCTCAGACCTAAGCAGTTAAACGCCCACTATGAGGCATAGTCCCCATACTAATTTTGGAGTTTTTTATATTAAAAATCGTTTACCCATGGTTATGATGGATCCACTATAGCGTATAGCCCCCGTACAGATCTTTCAGCAATATATAAGTTTTTATAAGAAAAATGATGTATTGTATTTATGAAGCGATTTTCTTCAAATATGTTACGGTAAAAACCCTACTAATCTTGAGGGACCCTTGGATAATGTGGGATCACTATAACATACAACTCTTCATTGTTTGACGGGTATTTAAGCTTCGGTTCCACCGGAGTTCACGTTTTTCCTTGTTATAATTAATTCCAGAAATATAAATACTAATCCTTGTATTTACATTTTATACTGGTAAAGAAGAGAATGATTGGATACGGCTGTGTTGATCCATAGGTTCTGTAGGTATTTTTCTAAAGATATTTTTATAAACAAAAGATCAACAAAGCTTATAAAACAAGAATCTATTTGTCAACTGCTCTGCAATATAAAAAACTTTTCAAAAAACTCTTTATTTTTATTTTACTTTATGAATTAAGGCTGTGAAAATAATGTAAAATAAAACAAAAGACTTAAGACACAAACTTACGCAGAGTATTTTTGCTGCAGAAAATTGGCAGCCAACGTTTCCATTTGCTGTACTCCACTAAGACAAAAAAAATAAAGAAAAACAGTTGCATACATTGTTCTTGAACACTTCTGGAATTAATTAAAGTCAATTTTAACGCGCGCTACTGCTGATACATTCGAGTATTATGCAAAATCTTTGCTCTAAATACCTTCAACTTTTATCATAGCTCCGGCACAATAACGTTTCGTTCTCATTCCCTTGACATATCTACCATTTAACCGGCTTTGCCATACTCTGTATTCATTCACTTGTCGTCGTCGAAGTTGTTCTCACGCCTAATTTAGTCATAATTATATTTTATACCCATACACAATGTTTGTTTCTTTCTTTTTAGTTTAAGTTTTTTTCTTGATCTTCAATCTTTCATTGTAACCGCCGGTTACTGTCTGGTTTCAAGTTCCTTTGTCGTCGCTCTCTGCTGCGTGCTTTGGTTCATTTATTAGTTACCTTTCTAGAAGTATGACTTTTCTATGGTTCCTGGTTTAATTTCTTCGTAATCTTCCTCTTCTTCTTCTTTTTTTTTTTTGTAGTTACAATAAATTGCCATCATTGTTTTGCTGCAATTGTAGTTGGCACTTTGCTTTTTGTTGTTGTTGTTGTTCATTGCTATGTATTAGGCGGCACATTCTTTTAACGCTTAATTATAGACCGCCATGCTTGATGGCTGAATATATTTTTTTTTTCTATCTTTTTTCTTTCTCTGTCATAAACGTTTTGGTATCTTATTCATTTTGTTGTTTGTCAGTAGTTAGACAAGTCATTTCCTCCTTGCACGTGAATTGTATTTATTCTATTCGGTCGTTCTGCACTTAATTAACTTAAAATAATTTTACACTTCCTTTCGCTTAGCGGAAAAGTTATTAAATATTATTTGAGCTGAGAAACTTTTAATCGATTCGATAATAATAATTAATCTGCAAGATTGTTAAGAAGTCTTTGAAAATTTAATGACAAATTGTAGTCTTAGCTTTTTTTTTTTTTTTTAAATTTTCTTGTATGTATAAGCTTCGGTCCAATCGAAGTTAAATTTTTTCCTTGTTTTCTTAACGAATTGAGCTTAATGTCTATATTCTAATCGTATGGGATGTGAGGCAAAGAATAGTACTGATTTTAAGATTTATTAAAAACAGTTGAATGTATATACTACTAGCCGAAACACCCGGTCTTGCTAGGATTTTCCAATTAGATTTGTTCAAATATTTTTGTGACACCAAACAGCTTTTTCCAGCGTTCACTTTTTCTTTTTGTATACGAACTCCATTGTTTATTCTATAAACTGTCCATTTTATATAAATTATGCCTATGAAAGTCCCGATGAAATATCACAAAATGGGTAGGATCAAAAAACTGTTAGGTACAGTTCCTACACAAATTTACCCCCTTAAATGTTTGCAAGATACACTTGATGGCTTAGGAGAGTCTAAATTTTAAATATGAATGCTCTTTCTCTTATTGATTGTCTTCAAACTTAAATTTTTCGGGACCCACGGCATACCGCGAGACTCCCGCTCTTCGCCCATCTCTACTCTGGATATATGGGATAAACCGCGAAGCTCGACATTGCTTTGAAATGTGTCTATAATTTCACGATTTTAGTCAGTCAACAAACTGTGCTTCCTAATTATGAGATTTATGAGAACGATGCTTATATTGATTAGATATTTTTATCATATAGTTTACATAATGTATTAGTTAAAACAAGAAAGAACGCTGAAGTCTAGTATGCTCGACTGCAAGATACCCTGTACCCAATCTTTATGAACCTTAAGATCGGCCTCTATTTTACTACCACACCTTATTGAATTGAATTTTAATACAAAAATTTAAAAAATTGGGTATATCTTTGAATGGGGGCTATACTTAAAATTTCGTTGGACTTACCCATGTTGGTCTATTTCATTGGGACTATCCTAGGCATAATTTATACTTAATTTAGACTTCCTAGAATAAGAAACCATATCGTTTTTGTCCAAAAAACAAAATTTTGGAGTATTGGTTGGTCCCACCCACATTGGGATATTTCATTGAAACTATCATAGACATAATTTATTCCAAATCACGACATCCTAGAATCAGAAACAATGACGTTTTTATGCAGAAATCCAAAATTTTGGGGTCGATTTGTATAGGGGTATCTCTTAAAATGGGGCTAGAGAAAAAACCGTTAGCAAGTGCACACTTGACGGCTTAGGAAACCTCAAGTTTCAAATATGGTGGCCCTATCTCTTATAGTCTCCGAGATAATCTCTGTCATACGGCAGACAGCAGGACTGACGGATGGAGGGACAGACAGACGGGCAGACAGACGGGCAGACAGACAGACGGTCAGACAGACATAGCTAGTTCGACTCACCCCTTCCAATGCTGATCAAGAATATATATACTTTATAGGGTCTATCTAGCCTCCTTTTGCCGGTTACATACATTCGCACAAACTTAATATACCCTTTTACCCTTTGGGTACAGGGTATAAAAAGCTATTTACAATGAATATAGAACTAAACGTATTCAAATCATATTTTTTTGTTTCTATTAGAAAACTTTTTGAATATTTTTGTTTTACGCAGCACCCAAACCTTTGAACTAAAGCTTTCATCTAAGAAATGCAATTGAAACATTTTAATCAAACACGCAATTGAATTTCTTTATAGTTTTTTTGAGGCACAAACTCAAACACGTCTACCGGCTGCATTTAGTATCTAAAACGTTCACGTTCGATTCTTAAAATGAAGCATGCTAAATAAATAGTTACGCTTTCATTTCAATTTAATGCGTATAAAGAAAGCATTGAATAGAAACTAACTTACTAAGCGCCACTGCAGTGGTTCCAAAGAAAAAATATTGTACAAATTGTGAAGAAATTGCAAAATAATCTTGGTGTATGATAAACATTTTTTTAACGCTTATAAATCATCATCATAAGGCTGAGAGCGAGTCTAAGATTGAATAGACTGAATATTGAGTTAAAAAATCTAGGTTACTTGTGAAAAGTGGCCGAGAAAAATCAATGCATAACTTTAGCCAGCGGCGAAAAAAATGGAAAAATAATGAATATATTTTTGCAACAGCATCACACGCACAAAAAATATAAAAAAAAAAATAAGAGAAAAAAAATATAAATAAAATTAATGCAAGTCAAGCTTCCGCCGCCGCTTAGTGGGCACACAGACATATAGAATATGCAGACAGAGGGACAGAAGCACAGACAAAACGCCATCCAGAGCTTTTGGCAGCGTAGGCTGCACTTAACCGTGGGACTTGCAAGCGGACTCTAGTTGCAACTTGTCTGCGAGTGAGTTAGACTTTCCGCTTAGTACTGACAGACAGACTGACTAGTTTGGAGTCTGAGTATATTTGTATTAGTCTAGAGATACTTGTACTTCTAGTTTCAGTTTGTTTCTTTGTATGAAAGAAAGCATCGATCAATCAGTCAATCGCTTGATTATTCTCGATCGTTGATAGTTTCGTTTGCAACGTCACCGCACACAGATTGATGTGTTCATTTTTGCAAATTGAATTTCTTTGTAGTCAGTCGGACAGTCAGTCACTCAGTTTGTCAGTTAGCAGAGAGTTTTGTGCTAGAAAATTGTTTGTTGTTAGAAGAAAGACTAAGCATGAATATGGTAAAAGCTTTTCTAGTATTCATTATGTAGTGAAAATAATAATAAAAAAACACATACAATTTATTCATAATAATATTCACATTCTCTTTCGATCTATGAAAGTAAAAAATATTTCTTTAGAAAATATTGACTACTCATGCTGTGCAAAAAAATGAAAACATATTTACGAGTGAGTCTCTATTAATGGAGAGTGATTTGTAAGATAAATTGTTTCATTAGAAAATATTTGAAAAACAAAAAAAAGTTAACTTCGGTTGGACCGAAGCTTATATACCTGTTACACATCATTTGACGTTGATAGATCTTCGTGTGCAGCATTTGTATTAAATTTTATCTTAAAATAGTAAACAAACTAAAAATATTCTTAAAAATGTAGAAATTCGCGGTCCGATTTGAACCAATTTTAAACTGAAGATTTGTCATGATTTAAAAAGCATTTGTACCATATTTGAAGCAATTCGCTTTATAAATACATTTTTTTCTTATAAGAACTTGACAAAATGTTGTA
The DNA here is from genome assembly GCA_018903435.1 of Leucophenga varia. Taxonomy (NCBI): domain Eukaryota; kingdom Metazoa; phylum Arthropoda; class Insecta; order Diptera; family Drosophilidae; genus Leucophenga; species Leucophenga varia. The sequence continues at coordinate 508,324 of JAEIFJ010001868.1, forward strand.
CTTTTGTATGGGAGCTATACCTAAAAGTGGGCGTGGCACATTGATTTTAACATAGAAAGTACACAGGACCTAGAAAAGCTTAAGTTTAAAATTTCAATTTAATATCTTCAAAACTAAGCGAATAAACCGCGCCGCAACAGACAGACAGACGGACATGGCTTAATCGATTCGTCTCGTCGAGGTGATCAAGAATAGGGTCTACGATGCCTCCTTTAATGCGTTACAAACTTTCCGACAAATGAAAAAAAAATTAATAGCCCTTCCCGTAAGACTTTTGATTCGAAAAAAAAATCAAAAAGAAAATACATTTTTTTGTAATTTTTATACCCGTCACACACAGTGTGGAGGGTATTATCATTTTGTCAGAAAGTTTGTAACGCATTAAAGGAGACTTCTTAGACCCTATAAAGTATATATATTCTTGATCAGCACGACGAGACGAGACGAGTCGATCTAGCCATGTCCGTCTGTCTGTCCATCCGTGTCTGTCTGTATTTATGCGGTTCATTCGCTCAGTTTTAAAGATATTGACCTGAAACTCGGAACTTAAGCTTTTCTCAGTCCTAAGCAGCTCAAGTGTTAAAATCAAAGTGCCACGCTCATTTTAAGGTGTAGCCCCCATACAAATTTACCGTTTTTTCGCATTTTTTTGTATGAAAATAGCAATTTATTTATGAATGTAGTCACTCCAAGTTGTTTAAAAATACTTCTTAGGTCATCCAATGTCAAATCCAAGCTGCCACGCCCATTTTTAGCAATAGCCCCCATTCAATTTTACCGCCCATTTTCGAATTTTATATGAGAATAGCTATTATTTATGAATGTAGTCACACCAAGTTGGGTAAAAATACTTCTAATGTCATCCAATGTCAAATCCAAGCTGCCACGCCCATTTTTAACTATAACCCCCCATACAAATTTAACGCCCGTTTTCCAATTTTTGTATAAAAATAGGTATTATTTATGAGACTATTCACTCAAATTTATGTAAAAACACTTCTAATGATATCCAATAACAACACCAAGGTGCCACGCCTATTTTTAGCTATAGTCCCCACACAAACTTTTCGATTATTTTCCATCAAATGTATGAAAAAGTAATTATTTTCGAATATATATTTATAAATGTATATAAGCCACTGATGATCACACTAAACTATTCAAAGATTCGTGTGACGGGTATTTAAGCTTCGGTTCTACCGAAGTTAACGTTTTTACTTGTTTTTTTTTAAATTGAAACACATTCGAATATTTTTTTTATCAAAATCAAAGAAATAAATGAATTGGAAAATACGTTTATTTGGTTAGAATTTCTTTACTTGGAGAAATTTGGAATCTCGAAGCGGTTTCATTTTGATTCGAAAAAGAAACCAGTGATGGGGTCGTATTTAAAGCTAAGGACAGTTAAGTTCCAAATTTCAGCGTTATATCTTAATTTCTTCACCGAAATAAATACGTAGAAATAAACAGACAGACGAACATGGCTAAATCGATTCGTCTCGTCGAGCTGATCAAGAATATATATACTTTATAGGGTCTATTATGTCTCCTTCAATGCGTTACAAACTTTTAGACAAAAAAACAATTTTTGAAAATATTTATAACAGCCCAAGAATATACATTTACTTCAAAATATCTAATGATTGTGTTAATCTGCACACCTTCGTAGCATGTACAACGTCACAACTCGATACAAAACTAATTCAGAGTAAATACTTTTAAATTTCTAGACTCTTTAACATTTAAATTAACGCAGTCGAGTATAAATTACGAAACGGATTTACATGGACAGTTACCACAAGAATATGCCTAACCCAGTTTACGAAATTAGTTAAAAACACACACACACACATACACACATTCACAGAAAAAACCTAATTAGAGGCAGCAGATAACGAAGGTGATGTGCGCAGCATCGAGACAAGTTAACCTACTCGACTTGCCAATTTTTCACAGAGAGCAAAAAAAAGAAACTACAATTTACAAATAAAATATAGTAGCGCCTTTGCACTGATAAATCCATTTAAAAAATAAGCGGACCAGACCAGATGTTGCATTTGTTGGCCAATTGGCGCTGTTTCTGCTATAACTGCTACTGATGCGAGTCGTCTTATTGCCAATTCAATTGCCAAAATGCAACCCACGAAGCATTCGACTAGACACCACAACACACGGAGTGGAGATGTCGTCGTTGGCGTTCCAAAGTTGACTTGGCCACTGTTTAATCTTAAAACTCTGTGCTCTCTGTGGGCTAGGCAGGCAGTGCGAGTCATCTGAATGCATGCAGTTATAGTTTTGGTTAGCTTTTGTTGTTGTTGCATTTGCTTTTGCAGCTTTTTTTTACGTTTCGTGTGAATTACATTATTTGTGTTTTTTTCCAATTGGATTTTTTTCTTTTTGGCCACCAATGTCTTTGCTCGACTTGTTTCGGTGTTGATTATGCAATTTTGTTTGTGTTTTGTTGCTAATTTTTTTTCATTTGAAGTTTTCCTGCGCTTTTCCGTTTATAAATGTATATAATTTTTGTATTTTATTTTTATTTCTTTGTTGTATTTTTTGGTATTTTTTATGTTTTTATTTTATTTTTTTTATACAAGTTTTATGTTTCAGTAGCGTGTTAAGCAGCGCATTTATGTTTTATGATTTATTATGTTTCATGTTTTTGTTTTTTTAATTTTTTTTTTTTCTTAGCATTTAAAGTTATGTGAAAATTTCACATAAAATAGTTTTCTTCTGTTTTAGACAAGTTTGTTTGTTTTATTTTATTTTATATATTTGTTATAAATAAATAGCAGCAGCACTCATTCGCTTTTGTTTCGGTTAGTTAAACAGGAATTTGTTTACTATTATTATTTTTTTTTTTTTTTTTTTTGTTGTATTTTGCACGATATTTTGTTGCATTTAAGGAAATCTAAGTAGGTGATGCTGCCGTACGAATGCGCGAATTATGTAAATTTTTTTTTATTTTATTATTGAAAAGCATGTGAGGAATGTGGTTAAAAGTCTTCAATTTTACAATACAATAAATGAATTATTGTTTACATGTTTGTTTTGTACTTAATGATTTTTTATACCTGTTACACATAAAGTATTATAGCCACAAATTTAGCTTTTTAAAATTTAATTTAGCTTATTTTTTGTTAATAAAATTAAATACCAAACGAATTTCCCATTTAAGTGTTGTGCCTATTTTTATTTTTTTTTTTTTTAATTTTTAGCTGATTTTAGGATGCTCAAAATCTGGCAGCACTGTTCTGAGGTATAAAACTTATTATCTCGAAGACTTTAACGAGCCTTTTTTGAAACTTGGAGTATGGTCCAAAATTAAATCTGTGGTGAAAAGGAAAAAGTGCTTAAGTCGACTTAAGCAAAATTGAGATAAGAATTCTAAATTATTAAATTAAATTATTTTTTACGATTTTTCAGGAAGTTATAGACAAAGTAATTTTTGCTTAATTTCGCTTTTGCGTACAATTTCAAATTATTTTAAATTTAGAACGTGCCCTCCTGCAAAACGGTAAAATCAGACTTAAGCAGTTTTTCCTTTTTACCACAGAAATAATAAATGAGTGTTATTTTCTCTTGTAATACACATGGGAAATTTCAGGGGCTTTCCGGCACCATCAAATATTATCCGATTTAAAAAAACAAATGGGGTGCGCTCACCCACTTTTGTAAAAAAATACAAACTTACCAACCATTTTCGAATTTTTTGCATGTGAGACTCCGATTTTTTTGTAACTTTGGAAAATAATAGTCCTAGGTGAGATATTTAGAAAAAATTTAGAAAAATTTTGGAAATTACGTTACGCCATCTTAAAATCACAAGTGTTTTTTTTTTTAGCCTTGATATTTTTGAAACTGTTCGATGGATTTTAACAAAAATTATGGGCAATATAGTAAATTTAATACAGTTTCATTTAATATTAGAATGAAAAAAATATCTCAAATTTTTGACCAAAAAGAATTGTATTAGAATTAAAAATTACAAAAATATTTTTTAGATGATTTTTTAGGGAACTTGACTTTTCTTAAATACACTACAATTCCTTATAAAATTACCTTCCTGTTCCAAAAAGAGAACAATGGTGACTTTAATAGTTCTCGAGATATTGTGATTTTAATGAGAGAGCTTACCGTTTAGTTTATGTACTAGAAACACGGACCAGAATGCTTTGTCCATTACAATGAAGCGAAAACGTATAGATGAAGCGGTGCACTCTCTCACTAAAATCACAATATCTCGAGAATTATTAGAAAAGTGATTTTATAAGGAATTGTTATGTGTATTCTAGAAAACTTAAAAAAATGGCCAAATTCTCAAAAAAAAAAATCATCTAAAAAATATTTTTTAAATTTTTTATTCTAATATTAAATTAAATTATATTAAGTTTACTATATTGCGATTCAAACATTAACGTTAACAGCTCAAAGCGGGCAATCTTTCCACGTATGTATAACATAAAAACAAAATTTCGAAAATGTTTATCCGATTTTCTATTTGCCTCTCAGTTAACCCATTTTCATCCTAAGTATTTAAGATTTTATTATCAGAAATTATAACACAATTTAGGTATTCAGATTGGTTCTGAAACTCTAGTAACAAGTTAAAAAAACAGTAGAATTAATAAAGTTCACATACCCTCAATAAATTGATATTTAAGAATTTAAGCATTATTTTTTTGTTTCTAAATCTTTGGATTCATTAAAAAAAAAAACGTATGGATAATAAAAACTTATATATTACGTCGATTACATTCGTTGTACTATCTTATTTATTATTAAAATTGAAATTAATGGCGTTCTTTTTTAAATGTTTGTTGAATGTCATTGAAGATTTTCGTCATGCAATAACAAAGTGCATGCGATCTTATATAAAGACGCTCTATACAATCGTAGAGTGAAAGTTTATGATTCCGTCGGCTTAAGTTAAAATCTAAAAACTAAAAATCTAGTTGCTCTAAAATATCAACACATACAATTTTGGATTTACTTAATTTATTGTGCAGATATAAACAAAAAATGGTTTAGTTTAAAATTAACATAAATTCATATTAACATTTAAATCTAGGGAACACCCTAATAAAACAAACTTGTAAAGCAGTGGTGTGAAAGAGTATTTTAAAGTATGCAAAATGAATATTGGTGGAAAAAAGTTTAAGTTGGTAAATATAAAATAAAGAAAAGATGTTTAAATAAATTAGTTACCTACACACATTTTTAGACGAATATTTTCAGAAGCAATAAAACTGATTTAGATTGTTCTGAAAATATTCCGAAAATATTCCGAAAATATTCCGATGCGAACAGTTTATTCATTTACTCAAAAACAGTACAGCGGAATTTAAGGCACTTGACTCCAGTCTAATTATATCTAAAACCTCAAAATGGCGGATGCAATATAACGATCTCCTAATATCTAGGTGAAAGTGAATCTTTTCAGATTTTATACTTCTTGGTCGCCATGTTGCACCCACCATTTGGAAATTTAAAATTCTGACATGGAATTTTTATTCAGTGACCCCGAAAACCCCCGAGTAATAAATTTCAAGTAAATATGAGAAGTTCTAAAAATGTTTTTTTTTGACCCTCCCCCACACTCTCAAAGGGCGTTTTCAACCATTAAATTTGGAACTATGCCGATATATAAAAATACGTGTCTATTTTTTTTTCTAACTCAGTCACATAACCATAGTTTCGTTAAGATCTTTGAGTATCACCTGTGCAGTTTACTTGTGATTGCCGCTGGTCCCTAAATAAGATGGTTCAGCAATGCAATACCCACCTCGACTGTGTTTCTGGGTACATTGACATAGAGGACAATTGTAAGGCAGACCAACTTGCTAGACAGGGTATAAAGACTAACAAAATCGTTACAGAAAAGAAGTCAATCGGTGTGCTATTGGCAACATGGAAGCTGCTCATCAAGCAAAAATTATCAGGTCCGCAAACAGTTGTTGAATCCGGTGGTGTCTGTAAAAAAGACATAGACGGGTTTCAATCGGCAGGATACTGGGGGTACCTACACAAGACATCTGCAGAAGCTGTGACGACAATGACGAAGAGGGAAGCATTGAGTTTCCCAGCCTTAACAGAACTAAGTAAATACTCTTCGAATAATTTTTCTGAGAGGCCGATGATGAAAGTTTGCAAAATTGTTAAGTGTGAAGAAGTCCGGATAATGATAGAGAGATTGTCACATACTTTAAGTCTAAATTTTGGACAGGTTAGAGCCTATCCAGCGACAATAACCTAACCCAAGATAATTGTAACAGTTCTTTCCAACATATTTGTTTAACATTTTTTTATGTTTCGGCACCACTGTGCAAACAATTTAAATCACATCCAAATCAAAGTGACGTCGTGCTTAGAAATTTATGGTCCGAAAATTTGAATCACAAATTTGTTTCTTAGTTAAGCGATTAAATTTCTAAGATAATTTGTCATTTTGATGTTGGCGTGAAACCATTTCTTTGCATTTATTTCTTTATTTTTACAAAAAAAATCTAAAAAAAAATAGACACAAAAGATTTAAGACACAAACTTTTTCTTAAAATACAATAAAAGTATTTTTTGTTTTTTTTTCTTCGCAATTTAAGTACAATAATACGGTTATTATCTAATTGTGGCAAACGTTACACTGCACGACATTTACGTAATTTTAGTTACATACATATTTACTTTACTTTACCTTACTTGACTATTGTAATTGCGGTTTTTTATTGCTCGAATTTATTACTCACGACAAAAAAAAATGTAATTCTATGCGCAGGTGGAGACCAGCTGTGAAATGTATCGCGCTGTTATGGAGGAAGCGGCACGGCTACTTGAACGCTACATGAGCCATACACAGCAGCAGCAATTGCAGCAGTTGAAAAACCGCAATGAACAACAGCAAATAGCGCGTTCCAAGAGTCTCTATCATGTACACGCCGGCGGAGGAGGACATACGGCACACGATGCCATGGTCAAAACTGATGAATCCATTGCGAGTTCATATTTACGTGCACGCAGCAGCACAAATCTAATTGCGAACAAAAATAAATCCACATTGGGCGGCATGAATAGCGGCGATGAGCACAATTATGAGTTAGTAGCGCCGGCGAGTTCATATAGTACCTTTAGAGATTTTACGTGGTAAGTGAAAAGTAAAAGTTTAAAAAAAAATTTTCATTTAAATTAATAAAATTTTTTCTTTTTAGGCGTTTGCCCAAAGAAATCAAACGTCGACGGTACACGTAATTCACAGATTTTCAATGATTCCGGCGATGAAAAATTACATCAAGAGGCTTTTCGTCTATCACGTACCATAAACAACCTGCTTAACACCTCAAAACAACAGCAGCAGCAACAACTACAACAACAGCAAATATCGAATGTAACGCAGCAACGTAATTCTCTTGCCACCCTAAGCCATGCACGTCTGAGCAAAGCGATATCCACGTCATCTGTCTTTCACATTACATCACAGCAACGCTACGCCACCGTTGCACAATTCCACAAGCCTTACAATAAATCCTGCCACCAGCAATGCCAACAACAACAACACAAGCATAATAACACAAGCAGAATGCTTACCCACCACCGTACGACATGGAGCTGCTGCGCCAGCGACACCAACAAAAATGTCATCACTTGCCGCTGCAGATATGCACTTTTTGCGGGCTACGCATATGCGTGACTCACGTCTATCGTTACGCAGTTCCACCGATAGTTCAGTGCATTCCACCATTTCTTCGACGGCTTCATCATCTTCGACATCTTCCAAATTGGAAACTGACGATGATTTGCAAATTGCTCCAACGCCGATCTTTGCAACGAAACATGCCCGACCGATTAGTGTTGCTGGCATCGTTACTGGTGGTGGTGTTGGTGGTGGCAACAACAATGTTGCCGGTGGTTCGAGTACTGAAGATGAAAGTGGTTTCAGCTCAATAAGCTCGTTCCAGGATATAGGCATACCACTTAGCTCAACGCTCATTTCGAGTACACCGCGTACAAGTATTGCTGGCAGAGAACTAATAAACCACAACACTGGCGCCGCCATTAACCATTCTGATCTGAGTCGTAATTCGACGTTAAAGGCGCCCACCTTCAATAACGCCGCATCTGTTGCATCAATACATCCGAATGTTTGCGGTTTACCGCTGCAAACGCCGAGCAATACACCACGCTGGGATATATCTCCCTCAAAGACGACGCATCATAATGCAAATAAATTTCAGCGCTTTTCGACGCTATCCCATGACGATTCCGCTAAAGTGCTTTGGGTCTAAGCGTTTCATTATTATATTTTAATTTTAAGAACACCCGAGTGCACACACTCCCAAAACATACACACACACACACACTCAGACACACACAGACACTTCCTGTGCTTTTAGTTATTACTTAATTTGTAGTTTATAATCGTATTTTTAATATCCTTTTTCTCTTTTTTTCTCTTTGTACCTTTGTGCCTTTTCGTAAAATTTTATTAATTTACCTAAAAACATATTTTTTGTTTTAATTTTTTTTCGTACCTATAAAAATATGCGCATTTAATTTAAATTTGTGTTTTTTATTTAAAAAAAAACTATCTTTCCAATCAAATTCCAGCATGCCCACGAATTATTTCTAGCTGCCGGGACACCCTGGAGTTTTTTGGTTTTGCATTTTATTCGATCATTCGATACTAAGGAAATTTGGAACTTAAGCTTTTCTACCCATCGCATGGGCATCGAATATGGTATTCACCCATGGGTTACTCCAATTTACTTGATAAATTCCGGATCTCCAATCTTGCGGACGCCTTTCATGATCTGGTCCTTCCAACGCAGCGGCGATCGTCCTCCCTATCGTGCCTCTCCGATTTCTTTCACGTTTTGCTTGTAAACTTTTATTGCCGGAGCTTCTCTGTGCATCCGACACAGGTGACCAGCCCAGGACAGCCTTTTGTATTGAATATTCCTGACTATGTCGTTTTATTTACAAAATTTAAAAATAACTGCCAGTTCGTGCTTAACTGAACATTGAAATAATGATCCTTAAAATTAATATTTTTTAGTTTTATGAAAAAAAATTTTTTTAATAAAGAAAACATTCTTATTTTTATTAATTAAAAATTTTAAATAAAAATTTATAAATTATTTTTTCAATATTTACGTTTAAAAATGCTAATTTTTATATTAAAATTAGTATTTTCATTAAAAAAAATGAACCATGGAATTAATTGATCAAAAGTGTTTCGGTCAATAAAGGGTTAAGAAAAAAGTTCAAATTTTGATTTGAAAATCTTAAAAAATCTTTGGTACGAGTAACAGGCGAACAGAATTGTTGAACAGCATTCAAAATGAGCCTATTTTCTGTATAGGTGCGAGCAAGAAAGTAGGCAATGAGCGAGCGAGAGAAAATAATAAAAATATAACGGGACTCGTTATCTGTATCCGGCTCGTAAGTGGAACAGAGTTAGATATATATCTAGCGTCACAGCACACGGTATAGAATGAAAGGAAAGATTAATAAGGTACGCACACACTAACGCACATTTGCATACATGTATTTTGTTTACATTTTATATAACGGTACACTAATGCACTCTCATTGGCTTAGAATCAAATCTAAACGAAAGCACGTGTGCAATTTTTGTTTACATTTTTTATAACGGTAAATTGCAAATTTGCAATGCAGTGCAGTGTAGCTTTCTTTTGCTGCTTACTACGCAATTCTGTTCGCCTAATACAAAAGCATTTCAAAGATTTTGTAAAATTTTGGTTGGCAGTACAGTGCTGTCCTCAATATTAGCACAGAACTCATTTTTTAAGTTTGTTTGTAAATATTTACAACAAATTGCCCTTGAATTGTTTAATCCATCACTCATAGTGTGAAAGGGTATATTCAGTTTGTCAAAAAGTTTGTAACTCTTGAAGGAGACACCGTAGACCCCATTCTTGATCAGCTCGACGAGAAAAGTTCATCTAGCCATGTCCGTCTGTCTGTTGCAATGCGTTTTTCTCGGAAAGTTTTAAAGATATTGGCCTGAAATTTTAAACTTAAGCTTTTTGTGCTCCTATGCAGTTTGTATGTCAGAACCAAAGTGCCACATCCATTTTTAAATATAGCCCCCATACAAACTTACCATTTTTTTCGATTTTTTTTTATGAAATAGTAATTTTTGTATTTATTACAAATTCAGTAAAAACACTTTTTTTGGCATCCAAAATCAAAAGAAAGGTGCCCCGCCCATTTTTAGATATAGCCCCCATTCCAACCTTCCGCCCATTTTGCACATTTTGTACGAAAATACTCCTTATTTATGGATACATGCACTCCAATCTTGGTAAAAATCACTTTTACTGTTATCCTATGAATATGTTACCGATATGACAAGGATCGGACTACTATAACATATAGGACCTCATACAAACTCACCTTCCATTTTTTATATTTTTTTAAGAAAATTATTAAAGTCTCGTGTGGCTGGTATTTGAGCTTCGGTGCTACCGAAGGTAAAGCTTGGTTCTCCGGTTGTTTTTTTGTTTTTTTTCAAATATCTATATTAATCGTGATTTATAATTTAGAACAGATTACATTGTTTGTGGTCTTGAAATTTAAACTATACAATTTGTATAGATCTTATATTCTATGGATTCCTTTCTGATATTCATTTAAAATATATTTAATCGATTCGTTTTGAATTTGTTTATATTAAGTGCTGTCTTTTTTATAAGATTTCGTACAATACGCATTGTTTTATTTTGAATTGAGTCTATTGTTTCTGTAATTTTGAGATCTACACTATAGTTTTCGTTTAAATGAAGAAAACTAAGAGAACTTATTACAAATGTTTTGAATATTATAATACGTCAAGCATGAATATATTTCTTCTAAATTTATATTTTATCAGCAAAATAATTTAAGCATAAAGTGAGAGACGCTGATCTGGCATCAGTGGGCGTGTTAATTTCATAAAAAATATTTGAACAAATGTCCATGCCAAAACGCATGGTTCAGGATATTTTAAATTAAGAACTTGAAAAAGCTTAAACGAATAATCGAATGCATTAAGAAATGAATCGAATTTTTGTAATACTTTATCAAAGTAAACATAGAAATGCAACGCACTGTGTAGATCTTCGGCAATAATCATTGGCTGCAAAGTTGTTTTAAGCGAAACACATTTTTTCTCCAGCTCCTCGATTTTCGTGTAGATGTTATTTACGTTTTCAGTTGAAACCACAAAAAACTGTTGAGCCTCTAATATGGAGTAAAATTTTCCACCAATGCCTTTCGGCGGAAGAACAGAAATTAAAAGCTTCATCAAAACATAGTTTTTGTTATCTATTGAAAAAAAAGCAAATATTAGTAATGGTTTTCGTATACTCGTGTTCTTACACACTTACCAATATTGCCAGATTCTTGCACCACTCTTAGCAATTGTTTGCACGATGAGTTTAAATTTTTAGTGCTGCAATATGTTGTCAAGATATCGCTAAAGGCGTTCCATTTTTCATATAGGCTGTGTGCTTTTCCCGGATATTTTATTTCAAAGTCAATATTTAACTGCAAGCGTAAAAACTTTATATTTTTGGATCTTTTTTAAATATTTACAGCCACTTACCAAATCCAATGCACGAGAATCTTTTAGAATTGGCCACTCTGTTAAAAACGTAAAGTTATCTAAAGTTTTAAGATCTTTTTTGCCTTAACTGATATGAACGGGACCACCTATCGCATACGGTGACCCAGTCTTCAAACGGTAAGTTTAATTGAGCTTTAATATACGCTGCATTATCTGGAATTTCAGGGGACGTTTCTTTTATTAGTTTACTATTTTCAGTTACACTTTCGCTGTCGTTAGAGAAAGTTTCGCCCAGTTTTCTTTTACGATGCTTGGTGTTTCTGTATTTTGTAAAAAGTCGTCCACTTGGAGCTCTTTTACCATCGCGTGGAATGTAATAAAAATCCTGATTTGAAAAAAAAAAAAAATTAAAAACAAAATATAAATTTAAAATTTAATGGCTTTTTTTGGCTTACGGAAACTTTTTTCTCCTCCGGAAACAAATTTAAAATTTCACCTAAGATATATTTAAAATCATTTGGCGTTAGTTGCTTTTCGTTTACAAAAATGCTTTCCAAAATAATAGTCACAATTTTCTCTCTCTTATTGTCCGTAAGACAATTATGCTTTTTATAATAACTTTTAATTAAAGCACCAGTATCGCTTTGTGCGAGCAATTCATTTAGTGTCTGAAAAAAATTAAAAAAATCAATAAAAATAAATAAAATTTGAAGAAAAGCAGCGAACGAATCTGCTGCTCTTGATTATTACTTACCTTTCCATTAAATATGCATCTTTCATTTATTTCCTCGCTGGGCTTTAAAACAAAATTAAAAATGTAACATACATATAAAAATTTGTCTTTTTAAATCATTTTAATTTCTTACCAAAGATTTTCTCCAATTAAAAAGCTTGGTACGAAATTCGGCACGATCTCCAATCTTTTTTATTGCATCAGCTATATCCCCTTCGTTCAAATATTTAAGATGGCGATATTCTATACCGGCTTCTGCAACGAAAAACTGAATTTCTCAAAGTTATTCTTGAATAGTTATTTGTTCTTACCTGTCAACTGCGGCAACAAGTGTTTCAATCCAAACTCTTTTAGTAAGCTTTCCACTCTTCGTTAATATAGCACGCATAAAAAATAAAATCAAAGAACTATGTTAACTTTAGTAGAACCGCAACTTAAATGCCTGTCATAAGGGACTTCAACTTCAGTAATTACATTCACAAATAAAAACTTTGCTCATATAAAAATTCGAAAGTGGGTGTAGGTTTGTATACTGGTCCAATCTTAACCAAATTCAAACTGAAGACATGAAATTTTTTTACCATATATATAAGAAATATAATCAAAAATTACCATTTTTTATATAAATACTCGAAAAAGTGCGATAATTTTTCGTGGAGCTAGCAGTTCGGTCCCAACATGTAAACTGCCTAGGGACGAGAAAAGTTTATGATTCCAATTTTATGTTATTATATTTAAAATTGAGAAAATGAGACGCACAACTAAAACGGAAAATCTTGATCGATTCGTCTCATCGATAAGTTTGTGTGGGGCTATGCCAGTGTTTTTACCCAATTAGGAGTCAATGCATTCCTAAATAATAACCATTTTCATACAAAAATTTGAAAAAATGGGCATTTGTTTGGCATTAGATAACATTATAAGTGAACTTGACCTTGTCGTTCTCGAGAAAAGCTTAAGTTTCAAATTTCAGATAAATATCTCGAGTAAATTGCGTTGAATTAAACAGACAGACAGACGGACATGGCTACATCGACTCGTCTCATCGAACTGACCAAAAATAGGGTCTAGAGCATCAAAACGGAAGAGAGACAAGAGAGAAAGTTTGGTTGCATACAGACAATTTAATGGGTCGACGATAGAAATAGAAGTTTAGAAAAGAATAGAGTTATAGAATAAAATTGAGTTAGAATATGTCACCTGGCTAATTACACTACTAACAAGAAAGAACGCTGAAGTCGAGTATGCTCGACTGCAAGATACCCTGTACCCAATCTTTATGTACCTTAAGTTATGTTCTATTTTACTACCATACCTCATCGAATTAAATTTTTTCTTTGTATGAGGGTTATACCTTAAATTTTGTTGGGCCTACCCACATTGGTCTGTTTCATTGGAACTATCATAGGCAAAATTTATACCAAATTAACATTTTTTAGAAAAAGAAACAGTGAAGTTTTTATGTAAAAACCCAATTTTTGGGGTACATTTGTAGGGGGGCTATACCTAAAATTTGGTTGGTCCCACCCATGTTGGGATATTTTATTGGGACTTCCTAGAATAAAAAACAATGCCATTTTTATGCAAAAACTCAAAATTTTGGGGTACATTTGTATGGAGGCTGTATCTAAAATTGTGTTGGTCCTACCCATATTGGGATATTTTGTTGGGACTATCATAGACATAATTTATACTAAATTTGAACATTCTAGAATAAAAAACAAAGACGTTTTTATGCAAAAACCCAAAATTTTAGGGTACATTTGTGTGGAAGGTACCCTTTAAAAAAAACGTTTGCAAGTGAACACTTGACGGCCTAGGAGAGTCTATGTTTCAAATATGGTGGCCCTATCTTTTATAGTCTCCGAGATAATCTCTCACATACCGACAGACAGACATAGCTAGTTCGACTCCCTTCCAATGCTGATCAAGAATATATATACTTTATATGGTATATCTAGCCTCCTTCTCTCTGTTACATACATTCGCACAAACTTAATATGCCCTTTTACCCTTTTACCTTTTACAGGGTATGAAAATGGCGGGAGTTTTTATTTTTTACATGGAGAAAAATGTTTTTAAAGCGCTCAAACCGAACCTGTAAGCACTTTTAGGACATTTAAATAAAATTGAGAGTAATATGATATGATATAATATGATATAAGGCTTTTAGCTCTGCCCAAATGACTGTATCAGATACACAAACATGGCCGTACTTATTACACAAATGATCGGGCTGACTGGAAAACTTTTAATGAAATCGCAGGAGATTAACTACCTTGAGCAGCTTACCCACGGCTATGCTTTCAACTAAGACCTGCACTGCCAAAGATTGAACCATCTAAAGGAAGCAGTAGCACTAAGGCGGCCTGCAAACACAAGATAACGATAGGCCAAATACATAAGCTCCGGAAGCTTGCTCAAGAGAAGCTTGTAAAAATTGACTGCCCCATTATAGAGGCTGATTTCTTTTTAATAGATTTTATAATTTAATACTCACAAATTTGTTCCATCTTCTGCAGTTTTAATTTTGTAATTACGATTTATTTTTTCCTTTAATTTAGTTATATTTTCATCTTCTTTATTCACAGCATCCCCCCGAGAAGCGCTGCAAATGGAAAAAGTTCAAAAATTGAAAAATAAATTTCGTCTTTATTGCGAAACAACTTACGAATTTGAAGATTTTGTTTGGTAATCCATTTCATCATTCGTTTCAGACCAATTTTCGTCCTCATCGATATTTAATTCTTCTTTGACCACAACGCCAGCAGTTTGCTTGTCAACAAGCAAACATTGCCGCAATACCATATCCGATTGTATGCACATCATCTGAAATTTTTGTACTTCCAGCAATTTTGTTAGGCAACAATTACAGATAACTTGAGGCAGTTCATCTTTGTCACTTATTTCCATGCATGGCGTTGTTGCTGTAAATATTTCTGCTACACACAGTGCACCACCAATGTCTCCCGGCGGATGTTTGTGCAGCGATTGAAGTCTTAATGCAGTTTGTGTGCCGTCGATTTCACATCGCGTGCAAAAACGGCAAGTAAATGCAAAATTGCTAACAGATAAACTCATCTTGTCTTTAATAAATTCTATTTTTTTTTTAATTTCAAAACCTTAAACTTTTTTCTTTTCGCTGCTTCAGCTTTTCAATTTTTTTTTTTTGTTTATTATTTTGATCTGAACATATGGAATGCGCAATGTAGTGTTGCCAGATTTGTTTTTGGCTGACGTTTTAAGTTGACGACAGATGTCGCTATA
The DNA here is from genome assembly GCA_018903435.1 of Leucophenga varia. NCBI lineage: Eukaryota > Metazoa > Arthropoda > Insecta > Diptera > Drosophilidae > Leucophenga > Leucophenga varia. The sequence continues at coordinate 523,884 of JAEIFJ010001868.1, forward strand.
TGTAGCTATGGAAGCTCACTATACTGCCATCATCGACTCACCCTGTTATTGAAAAGTCCGTTAAAACAGCTGTTTGCACAACAACGAAGTGAACAATTAGATTTCATAAAAAATTTATAAAGAAATTGACCTGAAGCACTTGACAGTCATTTTTTATTTTCTTATTTTTTTAGGTTACAACCGAAAGAGATTTTGTGTGAATTCTCGAATTATAATTTTTTTTTTTTAGCATATTGTTGCCGTTTGTACTTCAATGCCCGGCTTAGTTGCATTATTTGATGCGGGTATCCTTCCCCAAGACGGGTTCATTAGGCTGGAATAGCACATTTTTTTCATTACAGTTTACTCGAATTGAGAAACATAAACATACAAACAACAACGTAAACATTTTTATAGACTCTTTTAAATAGTTATATCATTTTATTATTTTATCATTTCAATTTATTATACGCAGTAATATAAATTTCTCATATACGATCATCATCTTATACAACAACTTATGTAGTACATATCGGTATATATATAAATATTGTAGTATACATTGATATAGTTTTATATCTTTAATTCTAAGTCAATTTTTTTTTTGTAATTTACTGAAGGCAGATAAGTATCTGTAATTATATTCACTTTCAGATAAGTATCCAGTTAATACATTTAAAGTATTATATAGTATAGTATGTATAATTTTATGATAAAATTTACTTAGTAAACATTCACAGCGTAACTACAATATTAGAAAAATTGCGTGAATGATTAGCCTAGATAGTAAACAAATATTTTGAATTCAGTAAAGCTGATAAATCGGACAACAAAATGAAACATGAATGCGATAATTTAAAATATGAAAACTAATTATTTTAGAAAGAAAAAAAAATCGATACTATTTACAATACAATTCAAAAACGAACATAAATTAAAATATTAATTTACTTTTTATCTTTAGTTTTCGTAAGACCTATAACTATTTTATATCATATATATATATTTATATCATTCTATTGATAAAGTGATGATGATTTAAAATGCTTCAACATTTTAAGTTTAAGTTTATACGACAATATTATGGACGCATACGACAATGGCGACGTTCAATTGTTCACTTACAATTATCAACGATAACTGTCTAAAAATTAAACGACATTTTTCATCAGTTGTGGTGACAACAAAATGAGACTCGAAAATTAAACAAATTAGACACTGTGTTACTCCAAACGCTGCGATTCAAAAGTACATCACATTTTATGATGACAGCAGCTCTTTTGTAGCGCGCTACATGCGACCAACTGCAGCTTTATTTTTACGTGTGGGCTGCACAGATAATGGCGGTACAAGTACTACATCCGATTGATCTGAAGGCGAACTGCTGCGCATGCTGGAGCTATCTTCATCGGCAACTTCCTAATAATAAAAAAGATAAAGATAATTAAATAATTAGTACTAGAATATTATTTATTCGATTCTTTTGCCATGCACTTACGTGTATATTTGTGCAACTAGCTAAACGCATTTGTGCAAGCTGTGTTGCTGGTGTTAATGAATTTGTACTGCCAAAGGGTGAAGTCATCATTGTACTAACAGCGCGTTTCAATTTGTTCGGCGTTTTATTAAATGAAAATGCGCGACCAACCTTTAAGCATAAAATTGTATAATTTTACATAATTATTTTTAATATGTCTTAGCCTATCTTTTTTACCTTTAAACGCGTCTTTGCAGCCAGTTTGAATGCCTTTGATAATGTGCTTAAATTGACATCACTAATGTCAACATCTAATTCCTGTGATGTGCGACTGACCAACATTTTATCCTGCAGAAATTAAAAAAGAATTTATTTTAGACAAAGTTAAGCAATAAAGTCAATAAAGCGCCACTTACCGCATCTGTGCGACATGCATGTTCTGCCATCTGATTACATAGAGTCTTCAAATAGACTAACTTATCCGTTTCATCATCTGCAATGCTAAACGTATAAAGTTTTTCCTTTTCGCCGCGCTGCAGCAGTGCGAAAGCACGCGGACTATCAGCTATATCAATGACTATGCGTATCGTATTCAACGATATCAGCTTGATATGCTTAAGCGATTTTGTGGTGCTCGGTGATTTGGCGGTATTGAAACCACGTGAACGTTTCTTACAAATTTCAATAGAATCGGAAAATAAATAGAGCATTAATGTATCACCGCGACCGCTAAGACAGTCGGAGAGCTCATTAGCTTCACATTTCGAAATGAAGCTACGATTTGAGGAGACAAGGTGCGCCTAAAAAAAGGAACAATAAGCTTATATTTTTACTTTATCAATTTAAATACAAATATACAACTTACCGGACAGCCTTCGATATCGTTAAAAATATCGAATATAGCCATACGTGATTCTGTGCGTCGCTTGTCCTCATTTATGTGCTTTGTTACTTCTTTGATAGCTTTAAGTGCCTCATCCAGACGTACATGATCTGGACTAGCATTGCCAGTGTGCTTTAGTATATCATTTAAAAGCAGACTTATGCTTGGCAAACGCTGCACCGGACGTATCATCAAATCCTGTAAACTTTGACGTCCGCATTCTGGCTTTGTTTGATTTATTTTCAGGAAAGCATGAAAACGTGGATACTCTTTATCACAATATAAAAGCTGTTCCTTCATTTGTTCGTAGAAATTTACATAAGGCGGATAGGCTTTAATTAACTCATCACGATGCTGTATTATAATATCGCCAATTAAACAATCTTCACGCCAATTACTATACAATGCGCGTAAATGTTCCAGCATACTCTGATGCACCTCATGTATGGGCAAAAAATTACCAAAAATTGATTTTATTTCAGATTTATTAAGCAAAGGATCATTTGTTTCGGCAAGCTCCTCGAGTTTATTTTTAAAAAGCTGCGGAAAATAAAAAAACAATAATAAAGTAAATATTTAGAAATTCAATTATTTGAATATTTTAATACAAACATTTAATATTGTATCTAAAATGCCAACATAATTTGATTCTGTCGTATAGAAATCCATAAAATGATTAAAACGCATAGATTTCTTTGCAGCAGGCGTTGGTTCACATATTTCCGGTTCTGTATGCAATTTTTCGCATTCCAATTTATCCGGGCTTGTAGTACAATCGAAGAAACTATTCGATACGGATGATAATAAACCGGCATCGGAGACAGATGAACGACGTTTACCCGAACCAAGTGGTGTGCCTTCAAACTGTAAACGCTGTGACAGGCGCTTACGTTTACGCTTATTGAAACTGATGGGCAACGATTCACGACGATCTGTATTCGGCGTATTTGCAATGCTATCCAGATACTGTAAACGTGTATGATAATGCATTATTTTTTTGTTCTTTCTCTTCTTTAATTTTTTTTTTTTACTTACATCACCAAAAAGATAATCCGTTTCATTTGCAAAACCATTCTGTATGGTATACCAGAACCAATCAGATTTTAATATATGCGTATGATGATTCTTGGGCTCTGGTTTTGCCAGTGTTGTGTGTTCATCAACAACCTAAATTAAGCCAAAAAGAAAGAATTAATTATTTTAAAATTTATAAAAGGTTTTTCAAAATTTATAAATAAAAAAAAAGTTATCAAAAATGTTTTGTTTTAAAAATTTTACACTAAAATTAAAGTTAAAAAAATAATTTTAAAAATTAAATAATTTAGTTTAGTTGCAAAATAGTTGAAAATAAATAATTAATTTTAGCAGCACAATAAATTATTATTTTTTTTTTAAATTTGTTAAAACAAAACATTTATGAAACATTTTTTTTTTATTTTTTAGAGAAAAGCGACATGAAACAGTGCAAAAGCAAATATTTTAACTAAAAAACAAGTTGTGCAAATATTTAAAAACAAATAAATGTGTAATTAATTTTTTTGGATTATTTCGTTTTTTTTTTTTTTAAAAGAAATTGTTCAAATTTTTTTAAGCATTTTTAACATATATTCAATCAGGAAATAAATTTTGTACAAATTTATTGTGCTGCTTTTTAAGAGCTTAAATGGAAAGATTTTTTAAAAATATTAGTTTACAAGCAATAAGTCCCAAAACCGACAAAAAAAATGAAAAATAAAATTAGAAATAATATTATTGAATTTTTATGGTACAGATAACAGCATTACGTAACGTAACAACTATGGGAGAAACCCTTACGTACAGAATTTTTCAAAGATTATTTTGGAAACTGAGAAACAAACAATTAGCTACATAATCGGGCATTTTTATCCACAAAAAAATAAATTTTTATGGTACAGTTTACAGCATTACGTAACGTAACAACTATGGAAGAAACCCTTACGTATAGAATTTTTTAAAGTTTCTTTTGAAAACTGAGAAACAAACAATTAGCTACATAATCGGGCATTTATATCCACAAAAAAATAAATTTTTATGGTTCAGTTTACAGCATTACGTAACGTAACAATTATGGAAGAAACCCTTACGTACAGAATTTTTTAAAGATTCTTTTGGAATCTGAGAAACAAACAATTAGCTACGTATCGGGCATTTTTATCCACAAAAAAATGAATTTTTATGGTACAGATTACAGCATTACGTAACGTAACAACTATGGAAGAAACCCTTACGTACAGAATTTTTAAAGATTCTTTTGGAAACTGAGAAACAAACAATTAGCTACGTAATCGGGCATTTTTATCCACAAAAAAATTAATTTTTATGGTACAGATTACAGCATTACGTAACGTAACAACAATGGAAGAAACCCTTACGTACAGAATTTTTTAAAGATTCTTTTGGAAACTGAGAAACAAACAATTAGCTACATAATCGGGTATTGTTACCCACAAAAATTAAAGACAATTCACAAATCAAAATTAGGTTTTTTAATAGGTGGTTTGGGCTTTGTTTGGGCTAAAGATATATTTGGGGTATAACATGAAAAATCATTCATATAAAATTAGTACAAAAAGTCCACCATTTAAATTAGGTTTGTATGTCTGAACTGATCAAATTGGTCCGATTTAAAATTTTAAGTAAATTTCTCGAGAATGGGCGATAGGTTTGTATGGAAGATTTGTTTTGAAATAAATTGTCCAGATTGACGGACGTCTTTCGCACAATCAGTTTTAGAAACTACCGATTTCAGAACTCAGACCGCCGTTAAGCTGTTCAGACTTGATTCGGTACCTAACGATTTTTTTATTTACGAGATTACTAAGTAAGATGGACTGAAAATGTTCTACGAGATCTACGGAATAAATTTTTATCTCAATTAAAAAAATTTTATTCTTAAATTATTTGGTCCAGAATTGGAAACTAGAATAGGAGTTTACAAATTAATACCACAACGTGAAATTATGAAATTTTAATGACATGTAAAAACATAAAAAAGGTTGACATTTAAACAGAAACCATTTAAAATATTAAATATTAACGAAAATAGACGAAAGGAAATATATGTGGAAATTGTTTAGGATCGTTTATGGGAAATGTATGTAGGAAAAATGAGCTGAAAAATGTTAAAAATGCATTTTTTTTTCTTCGATGTTTTAATTATGAAATTTACTAAAAAAAAAATATTTTGCTTTGTTTCAAGAAACGCTTTCTTCTGCTTTTAAATAGAACGAAAATATCTGTACCATTGTTGGACATTCCTTGCTATTTGGCGTTAAACTTTGCACAGATGCAGCAATTCTAATATCTTCGCTTTTAGGAACAAACACTGCAGCATCGTTTGGATTAACATTTGCAATGTTGTTATTATCGTGCAACGTAGAAGAAACTTTATTGGATTGAAGGATTAAGGAGGAATTGACAACGGGTGTGGTTGCTGTAGAATTATTAGAATTAAATGCAAATAAACGCTTTGCTGATTTTGGCGTTTTGCCACTAGCTGCTCCGGCTGCTGCTGTTGAACTGAATTTTTGCAATGGCGCTTTTGGTGTTTTAAAGCCATCTGAACATTTATCCTCATAACAAATAGGCGGTGATGATTTTTTTATTATAAAATCTTCACTATTTTCTTCGTCTAGAAATTGTTGTTTTTCCTTTCTGCTAGCGCTGCGTGTTACACGTGCACAAATATTACGTAGTTTCTTTACCGGCTTACGTATCGATTCATTAAATGTATTATTTATTGATGTAAGCGAACAAATTGAATCATCAGCTTCGCTAGCCAAATACGTGGAGGCATCTGCTGCTGCAATGGAACTACGGCGCGTGCGTAATGACTTTAAAATAGGCGTACGATCTGCTACAAAACTCATGGAACGTTTTATGGTACGCTTGAATGAACCGGTACGTAAAAGTTTTTGCTTTTTAGCGCTTGCCGGTAGCGCACAAGATTCGACAGACATAAGCGAAACATTATCGAAGCTTGTCTCAAATTTACGTTTCAATTTATTTTGTTGTTGCTCGTTAAAAGCAGCGCTTAGCTCATCAAAATCATTGGCATCGGCAACAGTATCACCATCATCGTATTCCTCGTCCTGTGCCTGTGTTTCTTCTAATTCACATTCAGCTATCGTATTAAAAGGCTTCAGTGGTTGTTTCATTAACTCCGCCGGCGGCGTTGTGTTTCCATTCAAAATAGGCGATAATTGTGGTTTAGTACATTCTTGAAAATCATATGCTTCATTTTTTGATAGCACAATGCCATCAAGTTCTGCAGTTTCTTGCTTTGATATTTTCTTCGACACCACGAAGAGAGATTGTTGTTTCTGTTTTGAAGTTTTTGGTGTACCGGCAGCAGCACCCACAACATCATTAAGCGTCAAAGATTTGTTAGATTTTGTACAATTTAAATCATCATCATCATCTGAATCGGGCATGAGCTCATCCTCTATGTTTCTTTGAGGCTCTACAACAAGACGCTCATCAAAATGTACAACAACAGCATCATCATCATCGTCATCTTCGTCATAGTCTTCAAGATTTTGCTCAACAGAGACAGCAGCAGTGGCAGCTTCATTCATTTCAACATCATTTTCATCAATGGCAACATTCTTTATAGCGTTTGTACTTTCTTGATTTAAATCTGTTGTTTGGTTAGTAATTTGATTGATGGATTTGTTAATGCAGGAATGGGAGGAATTTATGGCATGATTATTAGTAGTGCTTGAAAAGAATGCACCAGTATTGGGCATAACCTGTAAAATTAATACACAAAAAAAAAAAAAAAAAACATTTTAAAAATTTAGCAAAAAAACACAAACAAAAATAAAACCAACAACAAAATAAAATAAAATGTAAACAAACATGATAAATAAATAAAAAAAGTGCATGCCCTAATAACGCTAAATCATCTTTAAAAAAATAATAATAATAATAATTGCAAAACTCACGACATGCGAGCACTCTGGATCATCTAATTCGGCAGGCACACCACCATTCTCTAACAAAACATCAACCATGTGCTGATGTTCCTCTGCGGGAAAACCAAAAAAGCAAATCTTTTGTCCTTCGAATGCTTTCAGTTTGTGTTCCTTCGAAAAATTCTCCGTTGTGGCAGAAAATTCTGGTACATCACGTTGTTCCCAAGCAGCATAGACCCATGCCGGGCGTATTACAGTTAAACGAAAGGTTTTTGCATATCTGTAATTATAAAGTAAATTAATTTAAAAGGTATTTTAAGGGGCGTTCCTTAATTTAACACAAATGCAAATAAAAATATTTGATTTGGAAAAGCATTTGGCATATTTATACACATACGCACTACACATAACAATAAAATTCACATTGGAGATCAATGTCGTTAATTTCTATCAAAAAAGCATACAAAAAGTGTTGTTGCTTTTTAGGCAAAGAAGAAATAAAAGTAACGAAAAAACCAAAATCGTTTCGGTGTGTTGCGTATATGCATAAAAATACGTGCGCTACATGCATAATGTGTATGTCCATCTCTGTTCTATTCCATTTATAAAATATTTACACTTACTGATATTTTTCACCAGCGCTATAATTGCAAATTAAATGTGTTGTTTTTGTATTTAAATCCTTTTTTATGCAACCGCCCATTGAATGTATCAGATTCACCAATTTGGTCTAAAAGAAAATATAGAAATTTTTTTTTTTTAGAAAATTTTTTAAAGTCACTGCTCAAAACCATTCACTTACCAGCTCATCCTTTTTGCGTATGCTCGTGAAGCAAGTGACAACGCCACGCATTGAATAATTATAAACTGGACGCGTATTGTGACCCAATGTATATTTCATCTCGGCTGTATACTTTAGTGCTGGCGGTCCAAGAATACTGCAATAAAAAAGGAACACACAACAAATATAAATTAAAAATTGCATATTTATGTAAAGAATTTTATTGATTAACAGGGTCACTTCATGAGAAACAATATGATACTCCTCATTTTTACAATAATTTCTGATTTAAAATGAATTTTGTAAACTAAACAAAAAAAATATGCATGAAACGGTCAGTTTGAAATGTTTTTCCAACAAAAGCACAGGTGTTTATAGGCCTTTAATTATCATTCAGCGTTGAGTGATTGTAACAGATTCTGTAGTCAAAAAATAATCAAAATCAAGACAATACTCATTAAAATATTCTTTGAATATACAAAAAAAAAAAAAAACTGAAAGACACGCTCCACTTTGAAAAGAATCTGAATCTTGAATATAACTGGAATTTTTTGATATTTTTTCGAACGAAAATTTCTGGTAGCAAAAATTTCTATCAGGGTTTGATTGGTTTCAAATCTCTTATAAAATTCAATTAAAAATAGATTATAATTCCCAATTAGTTCAAACATTATTTAAAAAAAAAAAAAATATATACCGAACATTATTTCCGAGAAATATTGTTTCGTTTTGTACTCTATGTGATATGTTCGTGCAGTGTACTGTTTATTTTCGTTCTCTGTTTAAATACCCCTGTATTTATTAAATTTTCAAAATCTAACAGATTTATCTAACATCACAATCAAACTTTGACTTTATACAAATAAATTTTTTTATTTGTCAACTATATTCCGGTGAAAATTCTTCAAAAGAAAGATCGCATGTGGTGTTAAATATATTTTTAATGTTTATTACACTCATTAAATTCAATATATACACATAGACACACACATATGTATATGTGTATGTCTCTTTTTGTTTATTTTTCTCAACATTTTATCTTAATGTTTTGTTTACAAGTGCCACCACCACCGCCACTTTAAAGTCCCTTGTCAATATGAACAATGAAAAAACCAACACCGGAAGCATGTGTAAACAAACCAATTTAAAAACATTTAATTAAGATCACTCAAAGAGATGTATGGAATTCAAGGTGCTGGAATTTTATGTTCGTATAAAAATCGCTGGTTAAAGTGCACCAATCGCATCGCATCATAAAAATGTTCAAAAGGAAATTAATTGAAATGTGTGTTGTGTTTTCTTATGCAAAATATAGCTTTTGATATGTCTCCACAATTTGTTTGCATTCTATAATTTTTATGTTTACGATATTTGATTTTTTTTTTTTTTTTAATTTATTTATCAGATGTGGTCCCATTTTTTCTTACATTTGAGATTTGTGTTTTCTTCAAAATACTACTTTGTGTCGTTATCAAATCGGCCAAGCCAATTTATCGGACAAATTAAATCGTTAAATGTTGTTGCTTATAGACTAGAACTGAAGAGCCTTAAGGGGGTATTCTGGTTCGCGAGGCTGTTTTTGGATAATTTTGAAAAAAAAATCTTATTTGAAAAAGGAAAGACATATTTGATTGGAGTTTTTTTGTTTATTATTCAATTACAAATTAATTGAAGTTAATAAAAAACATTTTTTTTTTTTTTAACGAGGGCTGTTCAATAAGTTATCGACCATCTAAGTACGTTGTCTGAAAAAAAAAAAAGGTATAGTGCTGGCAGCCACGATTCCGGATGTCCGGGGTGTCCGAAGTGAAAAGTAAAAATGGGATTATAATCAGTATAGATGTAATTCTCGTCTGAACCTCGAAAAGTGTTTACGAAAAAAAAAAATTTTTTTTTTCGTCCATTTCTTTTTTTTTTTTTTTTTTGATTTTTTGTGTAACAAAAAATAGGATTGAGGTTCTGGCGAGAGTGGTGATAATTCTGCGTCGATTGCACTTTGTTTCATCAAAATCGGTTCAGTGTAGCTGGCGCAATCGTAGCCGCCAGTTCGAAAAACGTGGTTTCGACAAAATCGCCTTTAAAGTTTGAAGTTATTTTTCTGCATACAAAAAAAGTAAAATGCAAAAAATAAGTATAGAGTTTTAGACAATTTAGCGTTGATTGCACTTGGTTTCATTAAAATCGGTTCAGAAGAACCGGCGAAATTTGAAATTTGGATTGGATTTGAATGTTGGATTTTGCAAAAAAAAAAAAAAAAAAAAAAAAAAACATTTTTGTTTCTTATTCTATAGTCTAAATTTAGTATAAACTTTGCCTATGATTGTTTTAATGAAATATCCCTATATGGATATGCGTAGGACCAAAACATTTTAGGCATAGCCCTCATACGTATTTACCACATTTCCTAAGTTTTTCTACAAAAATCCAATACAATAGGGTAAGGTACTATGTTAGTGCTTATCTTAAGGTACATAAAGATTGGATATCTTGCAGTCGAACATGCTTCACTTCAGCGTTCTTTTTTTTATTTTTACAGTAGGTTTGGTTCCATTATTTTTCTTTTAAATTCTCTCATCTGAATGATTTTTTGGTTTATTGTTTTTTTCACTATCAAATTAAATAATAACATGTTTTACTTGTTTTATTTAAACGTGCGCAGCAAATGACGTTAATAATTTTGTTTAAGAATTAAAATATTTCAAAAATTACACCTAAATAAATAATAATAAAAAGATCGTATTAAATATTTACCAAAAAAAAAATCACCTGGTACGCAGCAACAATAACAAAAATCCCACAAGAAATACTTTTCTATTCCAAATATTATCAAATGTTATCAAAGCAACTAAACAAATAGCAGCTCTGTCATCAAAACCGAGCGGGAAAGCACTGAACACGTTTCTATTTATTTACAGTTGAGGAGCACAATAAATAGTTTAGAAAGACAATAAATATTTAAGAGAAACTAATCATGAAGGTGCAAACTTGTCTAACGAACGAAAAAAAAAAAAAAAACAGGAAGCAAAAGCAACAGCTGAAATGAAATTTAATAGACTAGAAACTCAACTAATCAAATAAGAATTTATTTATTTGGTTTTTTTTTTAATATATTTCATTTTTGAAAAAATTATTTTTTTGTGAAAATATTTCAAATATTTCTGAAAAACCCAAAGCAATTCAACCATAATTTAATTCACACATAAATCCAAAATACTTATATGAGGCAGCAGCATTCATGCGAGTATACCAAAATAATAATAATAATAATACATCGATGAAGAACTGGAGGTTAGTCATTTAAGAAATATGCGTGCAAGATCATGTGTCCCCCAATTGCGATCAGTCTTTGACCCGTAAAAGCTTTTGATGATGATGGGGCAACAACTTATCTAGTGATGGAGGGCGTCGTTTGTGTAAATTTTTGTGAGGGCCACTTTTGAACGAATTATCGCTCTGTAGTGGCTCTGGCTTTTCCAGCTGAATAATCTTAAAAAAAAAAATACATATATTCCTTATGAAAAAAAATTTAATTTTTTTTTTTGACTGAAAGAAACCAATAATTTTTTTTTTTGAATCATAAAAAAAAATTCTTATAATTTTTTTCGCATATTTTTTATTTTTTAATATTGTAGCACGTTGGAAATCAGATAAAACAAAAAAAAAAAATACACTAACTTTAAAGAAACCAAATCATTAACACTCTTTACACTTTGTGTGAATTGGGAGTATATGGAAATCTCAGAAATTTATATAAAAAAAAGGTTTACAAGAAATATTAGATAAGCTGCACTCCCAAAGTAAATGTATTTGATCGCATAATCCTATCCGACGTATATTAGTCTAGCATCTAGAACTATCTGGGAGATTATAATAGAATGGTGATTACCAAACGTGGTGATTAGATTCTTTAGAATCCTCGTCACAATTATCGCAACCTGTTATGAGTAGGTTTGGTTAAGGTAGCCGAGAGCACAAACCTGTACTACAACACTTATGCCAAAGGCGGCCCACTGTGAAGCTACAGGATCCTTGGTGAAAAAGCCAGCCGGGAGACAATGAAATATCTCGGCTCTCTACAACCACTTTGTTGTCTTCACATATTTAGATATGTTCCTGATGTCGGTTAATGCTATTTTCGACAGACCTTCTAAGGAGTATTTGCCCATATTTTCGAGTCTTTTTTTACTTACAATTAGTGAAAGAAAAGTAAACAGAGCAAGTGTTCAACCTTTTCCTTCCCTTCAGTATCGTCACAGCTTCTACAAAGGTCGTTTGAAGGGACTCCTACGCGTCTAGCGTGCGTAAGTATAAAGCAGTGTCCTGTGGTTTCTGCTATCAATGAAGATATAACTAGTCTATTCGTTTCAAGGATGTCCTTGGACCTTTTATGGTTGTAGGAATGCCAATTTGCCCTGGGTATCCTACAAGTTTTTAGGAACGTCCATTTGCTGTTTGCAGTAAGTAGAGTTTTTTCCTTTATAAATAGTTAACATAATTCTAGATACAAGTAGAATTATCCCAACCGAATTTTTTCTGGTATCTAGCCTAGCTACGTTCAACAACAACTACAAATCATACATTTAAGGTAAAGGGGCAACCTATCCAAGCGTGACTTTTTTCTACTTACTTGGAATAGTATTTTTATATTAACTTCTAGGATGCTTATTCTACTCTTTGTTGCAAATTGTTATTAGCGTTCTAGACTATGTGTAGGTTTAGTAAAAGTCGTAGAATTCGCGATTTCTCTTTCTCGTATAAACTAGGCATATAAAATATTCATAAAAAAATAATATGTATTTCTTTTTTCATTTTTTATTCAGGGGAATGCCTTGATTGAATTGTCACCCCTTTGCTGCTTCAAGACTTCTGACACTTTTACTTTTGCTGATCATAAATAAAATTTTGATAGCAGCAAATTGTTGATTTTAATTTGGCGCCAATTCGTTGTTGTACAATGTCGCCAAATGGCTACGTTTGTGGGCGGCCTCGTTCGTAATATATATAATAAGTATATAGAAGCATTTTTTTTGCCTGAAAACAAATCAAACGAATCAACAGCAGCAACGTGAATCGAAAACAAAACAAACAACAAACGACTCATTATGTTTTCATGAGAAATTATCATGATTTTCCCTTGACAAAAAAAAAAAAAAAATAACATTTTCTGTAATGCAGCGCACCAAAATTTTTTTTTTTTTTTTTTTATTTTTTTGCATCGCTTAACTAAAAATTGTCATGCTTTTATTTTTGTATATAGACAACGACGAAAATGATGAACGTTAGATAAATGGGAAGGACGAAAGAAACATTTCAATTTTTCTATTTAAGGTCTGACAGATTTGTTGCGGGAGTACAGATGATTCGCTATAGGAAACGCGTGTTCTTGAGTTATTCAACATTTTTTTTTAAACACAAACAGTTACATGAATCAATTTTTTGAGGTGTTTGACTTTTGAGATCGTCTATATGCATAGATAAAAAACGCTTAGTTGCGGCTATAATTACGAGTTTAAAACCTTAAATTAAAAGTTTAAAAAGTTTAGAAAACAATAAAATTGCGACTTTACAACGAAATTTATTGCAACCTTTTTATGTTTAAGCTGATCTTTAAATCTAATTGTCGTCTGATAATATATATAATATTTGTTTTTTCCAACAAGTATATTCGAACTTTGGTAGCTCTTATGGGAATCCCATAAATCAACTTTTTATAACAGGTACACATAGTGTAAACGGGTATATTCAGTTTGTCTGAAAGTTTGTAACGCACTAAAGGAGAGGTCGTAGACCGCCAAAAAATATATATATTCTTGATCAGCTCGATGAGACGAGTTGATCTAACCATGTCCGTCGGTCCGTCCGTCTGTTGCGAGGTGATTCATTCGCACAGTTTTGAAGATATTGAGCTGAAGCTCGACACTTAAGATTTTCTCGGGCTTAGGCAGTTTGTATATTAAAATTATAATGCCATGCCTACTCTAAAGTGTAGCCCCATACAAATTTACCGCCCATTTTCGAATTTTTGTATGAAAATATGTATTTTTTTTTTTTTTTCGCTCCAAATTGCACAAAAACAATTCTTATGACCTCCAATGTCAAACCCAAGGGGTTGCGCCCATTTTTAGGTATAGCCCCCAAACAAATGTTCCGCCTATTTTCAAAGTTTTGTATAAAAATACTTTTTTTTTTAATGTTTTTACTTCAAACTGGGTAAAAACACTTCTTATGTCAATCAACATCGACACCAACATACCACGCCCATTTTTAGGTATAGCCCCCATACAAATTTAACACCAATTTTCGAATTTTTGTATGAAAATATTTGATTTTTATGAATGTATTCACTTCAAATAGGGTAAAACACATCTAATATCATCCTGAGTGCACTCCACCGACATGATACGGATCGGGCCACTATAACATATAGCCCTATACTAACTTATCTCTCACTTCCTGATATTTTCAAGAACATTTTTGTAAATATTTGACATCTATACTGTGTCTAAACTTGAGTTGTGTCAGACCATTGACACCCACCCATCCCTTCTCGAAATTGTATCTAAACCACTTAAGATATCACATAAACAATTTAAGGATTCGTGTACAACTGAGTAGTAATGTGTATTTAAAAGAATACAACTGAGTATAGCTGTGAGTACAACTGAGTACTACTGTGAATACAAATTAATGCAACTGAGTAATACTGTGAATACAAATGAATACAGCTGAGTACTATTGTGAACACAACTGAGTACTACAGTGAATACAAATGAATACAACTGAGTACTACTGTGTATTTAAATGAATGCAACTGAGTATAACTGAATACAACAGAGTACTGCTGTGTATTTAAATTAATGCAAATGAGTATAACTGAATGCAACTGAGTACTACTGTGAATACAAATGAATACAACTGAGTTCTACTGTGAATACAAATGAATGCAACTGAGTACTACTGTGAATACAACTGTGTTCTACTGTGAATTTGAATGAATGCAACTGAGTAATACAAGTGAGTACTACTGTGTATTTAAATGAATGCAACTGAGTATTTAAATGAAGCTTCGGTTAACGTTTTTTTTTTGTTTTTTCCTATTTGACTTTTTTTCTGATTATACACTCATAATAAAGCCACTTCACTACCTTAAAATACCTATGATGACACAAACAGTGTATGAAGTGAATCAATGAATAATTTGAGCAATTATTCAATACAGCATCTATTATATACAATACTTTATATCTCGATCGTACACATTATTCTATATCATTGTATTGTATATAGTCAAGAAACGTAAATGACTCGCATACGTTTTACTTGAACCAATAATAAATAGAATACGTACGTATTTACCTCTATATAGAACAAATGTTTCGCATCGTAGCAATGGAAAGCACTTAAGCCTCAAAAGACAAAAATATAGACATACACTAACATTTAAATAGAACATTTGAATGAATATACATGGTATATAATATATTTTATAAGGGGTCTTTCAACTCTTACACATTATGATTTGTGAATTAATATTAGCCAAAAAATGATGCCATTTCGATGTGTCAAGACGACTCAGAATAACTTTTTTTTTTTTTAAATATTAAAGATTATTTCAATATGTTTCGCAAATTGAGTAACCCAGTTTTTTATGAACTCAAAGTGACATGGACCAAAGAATACAATTGTATTTGTGCAAATGGTGCAAAAATATATATAGTAAATATATTTATTTTTTTAAACAAATAAAATAAAATAAAATTGTATGTGCGCGTTTACTTTAAAAACGTAAAACAACGCAAAAAATGCAGAATAAAAAATAACATGAAGAAAAATCTAAGCAATAAATAATATTTTTTAGGCTTAAATTATTAATATAAAAAAAAAAAAACAAACAAATTAAAAATAAAAGCGCTATAAACAAAAAAACAAAAAAATTATTAAAAATCAATGGCGTCCCTTTCCGCTCAAAATGACCGGAAGCTGTGGGTGCGTTTTTAAAGTTGATCTTTTGATGATTTTATAGTTGACCGTGAAATTTGCAAAACAACTTAATCAAAAATCATGTTTGCTTGTCAAAGAAATAAAAACAGAAATTCATCAAGCTTCTAATTATGTTAAACATTTTTTCCATTTTTTTATTTGCGAATTTATTTTTATTTTTAATTTTATTTGCGATTTGACAACAATTTGTCGCAAATTTACGCATTTAAGAAAATAACAACGAAGAAAATTTTGTTTTTCCAATATAAAAATTGAAAATGAAATTAGCCATACGAATAAGCGAGCAGTCAGAGTATTAATTTATATGCTAAAAATGCTGGCGTTGAGTTGCGTTGATGGCATCAGGCAGCAACAACATCCAACCGCACCACGACACAATGATGGGGGCCCAACACAAGCGCTAAGCTAAAACTAGCGGCTTGACTTGTATCAAAAATACCAAAAAAAAAAAAAAATGCCAAGTTGCTTACACATGCGACAGTTTTTCGCATTTTCCCTAGCAGCTCTTGACATAATAATGATCCATTGAACATATGGTCGCGTATTGATTATAATGACAGTGCGCAACTATAGCATGGATCTTGAGTTGGATTGGGTTGGGTTGCTGTTGGTTTTGCAAAGTGACAACAAACATTTAGCGGCAATGAAGTGGGTAGTGTAAAGTGTTGTCGTAAAATAGTTTCTATATTTAGCTTACAATTCAAATATACATAAATTATTTTTAGCTATATTATTTAAGAGTGCAAACAAAAAATAATCTAATTTAAGTACAAAAAAAAGCTGCGGGTATTTTTTCTGTTTTTTATGCTTGTGTTTGTTTTTCATAATTTTTTTTCTATTGTTACTCACCATTGCTTTGCCTTATGTATAGCATCGAATATTGGTCCCTCAAAATCTTGCAATACGTAATGTGTACGCCAATCGTTATCGTTTATGATATCCAGACCAGTTTCCGATAGTATGACTGGCACGCCAAAACTTTCTGCAGCTGTAACTGTTGTGGCATCTTGTACAGCAGCACCGACGATACAGATGCGAGAGGGCAGTGTTGTAATGGACATTTCTAAAAATTATAAAAAAAAAAATGTTTAAAATATTGTTATCAATTTCAATAAGAAAGAACGAGGAAGTCTCCAAGATACCCTGTATTATATTTTTATATAACTCACTTTGTTGTATTGGATTTTTATACAAAAAGTAAAAAAATTGGGTTTAATTTTTTATAGGGGCTATACCCATGTACCAATGCAATATTTCATTTGGACTTTTACAGGTTAATCCTTACTAAATTTAGAGATCAAAATTACATAACAAAAAATTATTTATGAGTTGGTAGCTTTGTATAAGATCACTTCACGGATAACGAGAGTCTAAGTTTCGAATATGGTGGCCCTATCTCTTTTAGTCTCCGAGGAATTCGTTTTAATACGGCAGGCATCAGGACGGACAGACAGACATAGCTATATAAACTTGTCTTTCAATGCTGCTCAAGAATATCTTGACATTATAGGGTCTATCATGACTCCTTCTGTCTGTTACATACATTTCAAAAACTTAATATACTCCTTTCCGTTCGGGTGCAGGGTATAAAAATGGAGAAATTATATTGAAGTTCTTCAAAAATCAAAACCAACATTTTAAATAGATGTGAGATTTGATTTTTTTTTTTTTTTGAAAGACGAACAAGTACATATACTATATATATTTATTTAGATATCGGGGGTTTTCGGGATCACTGAATGCAAATTTCATACCAGAATTTTTAATTTCAAAATAGCTGATGCAATATGGCGACCAAGAAATATAAAATCTGATCAGATTCGCTTTTACATAGATACTAGGAGGTCGCCATATTGGATTCGCCATTTTGAAATTGAAAATTCTGTTATGAAATTTGGATCCGAGTAATAAATTTCAAGCAAATATAAGAAGTTTTAAAAATGTTTCTTGACCCTCCCCCACACCTTCGAAGGGTGTTTTCAACCTTTAAATTTGGACCTTGCCGATATAAAAAAATATAGCTCACTCAAATAACCATAGTTTCGTTAAGATCTGTGAGTATCACTTGGGTAGCTTTAATTTCCTGTCCCGTTTGCAATTGTCGATCGTCTCTTTCAATTAGACCATGTGAAGTCTATTTTACCCATAGGAAATCAAATTAAGATCATCCCGAAACAACTTCAAACAGTTTTAAAATGTTCCTACTATGAGCAGAAACCATACGGCGGGAATGCCAGTCGAGTTACATAAGGCTCGCAGAATAAGTGACTCAGGAAATAGCAAGGAAATAGCTGTTCTCTACTTTTTCTACTTCGCAAATACCTAATGCATCTCGGTGAACTGGTTCCCATATAAGATGCACTTAGTGTTAGTGGTTTCTATATTATTAGTGAATGTGTCACGCGGGTTTAAATGATCCTTTACTGTCTGAAAACTTATAATCGATCTAGATTGTGGTATCTCAGTGCCATCTCAGCTGGGAACACGCTACAGTGACTCTATAAGTTTAAAGGATTCATTTAAACTTCTCGGTCAGCCTGCTTTTTGAACCCTTTATAGTCGCTAAAGGTTGGCTACTTTGTTCACTCCTAGTCCTCTTACCCCATAGTGTAGAATTAGTGTAACCCATCTTTTACCAATGACATATTTGGATATTCTATTGGTCTCTTGTATGCGTTCATGGTTTAGTTTTACTTCCAGAATAATTCCCAGATATTTTGCAATGTTGTGAAATCCAAAGCTTGTGTATTTAAATTTTGGATATATCAAAGTTGGAATTTTCAATTTTCTCGGAAAGAGTAGTATCTCTGTTATTGAGTTCCAGACTTCTAGAAAGCATGACGAATAAACCAAATTTGATATCGTTATTTTTTACCTTACCGACACATATTTAAAGGCTTGGTATATGTTACATTCTACCCAAAATATATTATTTTTTTCTTTTTTTTTTTTTTTTATTTTTTTATTCTTACATTGAAATTTGTTTCTCCATAAGCAATAATTTTCAACAATTTTGAATATGGTTCAAAGTTCATTTAAATTCCACAAAAAAAAAAAAAAAAAAAAACCTCCGATACAAATGATGCATTTCATTTCATCTTTATACAGACAAAAACGTATTTATAAAATAAACAATATTACAACAAGTGCATTGCGAGGCAACAAAATTGAACTTTAATACTTTAAATTCATACTACACCTCCCAATGGCGACCACTTTTCATCATTGTTTTCAATTGATTCTATGGAATTTATTGAGGAAAAACGAAACTATTATATTGTATTCCAAGTAAAAAAAAGAAATAAATTCTAATTTATACGAAAACAGATAAATATAATACGCATCCAAAGAACAAGTTTTCAAAAACAAAACTGAAAAAAAAAAAAAATTTAAAATTATGCCTGCCTAATCGAAGTGCGCAAATTGAAAAATAAAATATATATTTTTTCTTCTGTTCAGATTCCAGCGCCCACTAACAACTAAAAACAATATTTCTAAATTTTATTGCTGTCATTTCTTTGTTGTCTTCACCACATGAAGCAGATGTAAATGGTTTATACCCGCTCTTTTCTTCTTTGGTCGCAGTTTTCTGCATAAAAATTTATATTTTATTTGCGCAGAAATTCAAGTGCAATTTACAATATGCTTTCATTTTATACAACATCAACCAGTAACATGCAGTTACAAACTGCATTCATTCATTCAATCAAAGAGACTAAAGAGTAATGCATGAGGTAATATGTATCTACATAAGAAAAAAAAAGATACATATCCCAGATACACAGATACAAAAAGAAAAAAAACACGCTGAAGTGCCCAATGTCTAATGACGCGTTCAACTGGAAAATTTTCTGTGTTTTGTTTCTGTTGATGAAGAAAATTGATAATCACAAAAAATTGCAAGTGTAACAACAACAATAATAATAATAACAACAACAACAATAAAAGCAGCAATTGCAAAATTATTGCAAACTGTCGACAGCAACAACAACAACAAAAACCAAAATAAAAACAATAACAAAAAAAAAAAAAAAAAAACAACAACACTTTTTACAAATTGAAAAATAGTTTTCTTCTTCGTTGGAAATTTTCAGTTACACTATATAGCCTATACTATTGACCCTGAACTTCTCTTGTAGGAAACATAAATAAAAACGTTTTATCTGAATAGATCGGCACGCAATTAGATTAAATTTTCAAACTCTTGTGGATGATTCTAGTTATCTCTAGAAGTAACTACTACTTTTGAATTGGAATAAGTGAATAAATAAAAAAATATTACAGTGCAAAACAAAAAAGAATGGAGAGCAATCGTGTTGCACGTTCTTTTTGAATGTTTTTTAATGAAAGAAAAGTATCTTATAGATACATATGTACTATACATGATGTACATACATGTAGCTGGTTTTGCTTGTTTTTTTTTATTTTTTATTGGTGAACATGCGAATTTTCAATTCAATTAAAGCGTCACAGCACAAAAATATTAAATGTTGCTCGTTGTTTGGAACACGGATCGTTATGGCTAACACTTAAGACAATAGCAAGAAAGCCGGTAATGTGCAAACAAATTAAAGAAAGTTTTATATAAAATTTAGAGCAACAATTAAATTCAATGCAGTTGAAAAAAACGAAATACAATGAGATAAACGCTTTGCTATACCAAGGTAGTGTAATAATTTTATATCCATAATATTCCAACAGAAAATCAAAAATATCTTAATAACAAGAAAGAACGCTGAAGTCGAGTATGCTCGACTGCAAGATACCCTGTACCCAATCTTTATGAACCTTAAGATCGGTTCTATTTTACTACCATACCTCATTGAATTGAATTTTCATACAAAAACTTAAAAAATCGGGTATATCTTTGTATGGGGGCTTTACTTAAAATTTTGTTAGACCTACCCATAATGGTCTATTTCATTGGGACTATCATAGGCATAATTTATACTAAATTAGGACTTCCTATAATAAGAAACAATGACGTTTCTGTGCAAAAACACAAAATTTTGGGGTAGATTTGTATGGGGGACTATACCTAAAATTTGGTTGGTCCCACCCATATTGGAATAATTCATTGGGACTATCGTAGACATAATTTATACCAAATTAAGACTTCTTAGAATAAGAAACAATGACATTTTTATGCAAAAACTTACAATTTTGGGCTAGATTTGTATGGGGGTATGGGGCTAGAAAACCCGATTAAGTCAAACTTGATGGCTAGTTAGTTTAATATAAGGCCCTATCTCTTATAGTCTCAGAATAATCTTTCTCTTAGCAGACAGCAAGAGGACGGAAGAAAGATAGGGTCTACTCCTTCCAATGCTGATCAAGAATATATATACTTTATAGGTTCTATCTGGCCTCCATCTGTCTGTTACGTATATACACTTTTTTACCTTTTGGGTGTACGGTCAAAAAGAAACCGAGAAAACTTTGACTTCAATAGAGCTGAAGCTAAAATGCCTGTCACATGAAACATCGAATAGATTACAAATAATCATCACAAAAGAAGATATTATTTCACGATGGGTTTAGATAAGGTTCAGTGGCCCAATATGACCCAAGTTTAGACATAAAATTTATTTTGAGCTAAAAGTACTGGTACAACAATAATATTCTTGAAAATTTCAAAAAATGGAAGATGACCCGTTCATTAACAAATCGTAGTGTATATTAAGGTGTTCCATTTTTAATCGCGACCAAGCGTATAGCAGGAAAGTACTCTTTAGCATATTCTAAGAAAATACTATGTGTGGCGGCTATAAAAATTTTAAATCATCAAAAAATGATAACTTGTTGGGCAGGGCACTATTTAACTTTTGATGATTAATGCAGACTTGCGCAACAAATATATTTTGGTGTTTAGAAGTACATAGCAACCGTCACAACAAATGCATGGGAAACAATTCGTAACGTGATTTACAAAAAGTTTAAATGGAAAACTCCTCTTCGGAAAAGTGAGTTAAAGCAAACATTTTAAACTGGAATCAGTTTTATTGTTTTTCAAAAAGTTTCTCCATGAAGGAGGTAACCTGGGCGTTCCTACTGATGTATCTCCAAAACATGAACACACTAGTCGCTTCTTCAGGTGTTGAAAAATTTCATTCACATATTTATTTCTACTTTTAGAAATAAAAAAAACAATATTTTGGACCAAATCAATGGGTGTGGGAACCGAAAAAATTTGTAGGGTTTAAAAAATAACAATTTTTAAGACGATTTGACAATGATTCCATTTCGCTATTCCAATCACAACTGTATCGGAAGTCGATCGACAAATCTATTTCAACACTTTTAATATCATATCTGAAAAAGTATCAAAAGGAAGTATAGGACAAAAATAAAATGTCTCGAGGAGAAGTCCACTTAAAACAAATATTGCACTTGCATGACGATTTTCTATGTAAGCCATAAATTCCAAAACAAAATGTGTTTAAAATATGTTTTTAAATCCCTCGAAAAGGGGAAAACCAACAAGTGCCATTTATGTTAATATCACACAATGTGCCTAGGACTACCTAAGGTCGACCTCTACTATGACTTGACTAAGAAAGTTGCGAAAAAAAGATAAGGAAATACCTGTACGATCGTTATACACTTGATACCATGTGTCCTTTAATTTTTTGCATTAAATTGGACGCTGTGCGTTGTACTGTGACGCGTTTTCTTCCATTGTCGTCGCTGTTGGTGGTTTTCAAATTTAGCGTTGCAACAGGAACAACAGGATAATGTGTGAAATGGAATGCGACTGCAGCATGACGAATTGAAAGATAAAATATTAAAATCTTTCGACCTCTAAGTTCAACAACTAAACTAAGACTAAAATTCAAAGAAGTTCTTGGATGGAATTATGCATTTTGCATAGCAGCAGGTGCAAAGTTCGCAACAACAACAACAAAAAACTTAAAGATGAATATGAAAGAAAGAGGAAAAATGTACAAGTAGAAGATCAGCTGGATTATCTCTCTCTTCTTTTGTCTTTTTTTCTGCATTTTCTTTATGTTTAAGTGCAGAATTTTTTTCTTCGAGTTCTTCTTTTATTTTATATTTAAATTTTATGCTTGTGTGATTCTCTTCTTTTTGATTGTTATTTTATCGTTATTGTTTTTTGTTTTTGTTGTTATTATTTGGTTTGGCAATGCGCCAGAAACATGATGAAAAACTAATTGAGTATTTAATGAAAAAAGAAACAAATTAAGAAATAAGAAAAAATTTAAAAACTTAACGACAAATAGAAAATCGCGAATGCCGCAGAAAACTAGAATCATCAGCAAAATATTTTAACGCTTCTTGGGCTTTTTAAATTGAAAGAATTTATGTAAAATTAACGAAATAGCAAAATTTTTTCTCATCAAAACATCTCCACATTTACACATTCTTCTCAAATCTGCCACAAAGCGTGGCAACCTTGTCAAATTTGGCATGTGCTGCAATGCGTCGAGAGAAAGATGTACATAGTTAATGGGGTTCCGTCTATGCGTCGTGTTTGTTCCGATCTTATTTTTTTTTTTTTTATGTTCTTAAAATTTTTCTGAGGATTAGGTCAAACTGGAAATGTCATTTGCATAATTTAGTTTGTTGATTTTTAGATGATCTTGTTTAGATTTACATTTTTGTCACATATTCAAGTCTAAAAATAGTTCTAAAAATAAAGTTATAAAAAAACTTCAGTGGAAGAAAGCTCTTTAGATGGTTATGTATTATCGATCCAATGAATGTTCAATGCAACCCAAGTTAGACACAATATTTGGGGAGAAAAATCCGTAAATGGGAGATGATTTTATATCGGAGTATTGTTAACATATCGGTAGTATACATGTGATGACAAAAAGTGTTTTTACCTAGAACTACGTTTTGTGGCACCTTGGTTTTGACATGCGAAGTAATTGTTGCCGAAATATTAGGTCAATATCTTTTTAACAGACTGAATAGATCGCGTAGTAATAAACATACGAACAGACATAAAGAAAGACATTGCTCAAATCGATTCGTCTTGTCGGCTGATATATGTATATTACTTTATACAATGTGTGATACAAACTTTCTAGCAAACTGATAATCAACCGTTCACTCTATGAGGATGGAAGATTGAAAAATGAAAAAATTTTACGAGTTTAAAGAAATACTCCCTATGTTTTTGAAAGTGAGGCTAGCACTTAAAGTGGATAAATGGATAACAGAATTTTAACAATAAACATTGATCATGGTCTTGGAAAGTTCATGAGAACAGTGCCGAAATGATATCTCCAAAAAAGAGATGTTGTTGCTTTTATCACAGACAGAAGTCAAATGTATAAACAAATGTTATATTATGGAATTACAGATGATTCACTTAATTCATTGTTGACACAGTCTAAAATGTCTAATATATAACAAAATATCCCCAATATTATCTCCTTATATACATACACACATACATACATATATAGCTACATAGACTCTCCGCCGTACACTGCACCACAGCCTGTTTGTTCTCTTTTACACATGTTGAATTTGTGACAGCTGCGTTTTATGTTGTTAGTCTTTTTTGGCATGCGCTACGTACTCAAGGGACATGTAATAAGCGGGTGCGAGACGATCAAATCATTAATGTGCTTCGCAACAAGTTAAACTGTGATAACAGCAATAACAAAACCAACACGCACATCCGATATGTAGATACAAAAAAAAAATACAAACAAGAACAACATTTCATTCAAAAACGCGTAGACAACGCATTGCCGAAATAAAGCAAACATTGCAAACAGGAACAAAACGAAAAGCCGACCGTACAATGAATAAAGGGAATAGAGAGAGAGAATAAATTAGAAAACAGGCAAAAGCAACAGCAACAACATACGGCGCCCTATCAATATGTGGCTATGAGTCAGACTTGTAACGGATCGCGTAGCATTTTGACTCTCTCTCTCTCTCTCTTTCTTTCACCCTCTGCCGTAATTCGTGCAAGAACATCCTTGGTTAGTTGTTATTGTTGCTGATGCTGATCTACCTGAATTGACAGGGAAATTGTATAGAGTAAAAGCGAAAGGGAGCAAATGAAAACAAGGATTTATTAAGAAAAACAATTTTTACTCTTATGAACATTTTATTTTGTTAATTATCATTAGATGTTGTATATAAATACTTAGAAATTATTAATATCAATTAATGATATATTACTAAATAATGTTCAGAATTATAACACAAATTAAAAAACCAAAAAAACTTTATTATAATATATAAACTTTAAGATCAACTCTTGAATCACATAAATAAGAGAGCAAATGAGAACGCAATAAGGACAGACTCAGTTTGGCTCAAAACAAAAAAAAAAAACTTTTGTTGTTGTATCTTGGCTGCGTGAACTTCTGGTACAGTGTCGATCGGGCGTATGTAAGAGTGAAGAGAGTTTAAATTGGACATAAAAATAATATTTTATCAACTCCAGAAATTTTTTGCTTCAACAAATCATAGGAATTTCTAAAAATATTTCTTTAAATAAATACTAAAGACTTCCGTTTATTAACAACAAAAACTACGCGTTTATTCTATCTCCCTCATACTAATTATGCACAACAAGTGCTAAAAGAGGCAAAGAGTAATAAATAAATATTTTTTTTTCGAGCATTTTTTTTTAAATAAAATCTTAAAAATTTAACTAATCCCATGCCAATATATAGTATATATGTATGTGTATATGTATGTGACGCGGTTTATTTTTAAATAATATCTTTTTTTTTTTTTTTTTAGGAATTTATTTGCTGGCAGTGACATTTTTATAGCTGACAGCGAAGGCGGGCGCTGCTGTGAAGATAGGAAGGATGGGATGGGCGTAAGTGAGAATATAAGAATGGAAGGTAGCGTGAAAATTTGGCAGTGTGTGTATACTGCGGAACGAGAGGCTAAAAGAGGAGCGATATTTTCAAAGTGCTGCTGTACTCAACATAAATATAAATAATTATAAAAAAGGATATTAAGGACGAGCTACAACAGCAGCCTGATGCAAGGAAAAAAAACGCAAGGACAACAAACGAACACACACACATGCGCAGCTATACAAAAAAAAAAACAACTTACCGCACTTTGAGATCGACGATTGCTCGTCGATTGTTTCCATTATTTCAATTTTTATTTTATGCTTTAACTTTTTTTCTTTGTTGGCTTGTTGCACAAAGTTAATTCAATTCAATTAAATGTAATTTCACTTGTAAGCTGCAAAGCGCTTGCTTGCTTTCTTCTTGTTTTCAATTCAATTTATGCATTTTTTCTTTCTTTGCAAAAAAATTTATATATTTGAGCTATTTTGCCGCGCACACAAATACATACAAACAGATATATGCGTAAATTTAGCGAAGACACACACCAATTTACACAGTTGGAGTTAGGCGCGTCGCTTTTTTAATTTTTTTATTGTAGCACTTCACACTTAAAAACGATTCGTGTTAATTGACTTCTTTTATAAATTGATTTTACGTATTTTAGCTTTGCCGTCTTTGAATTGAAAAA
Organism: Leucophenga varia; assembly: GCA_018903435.1. Taxonomy (NCBI): domain Eukaryota; kingdom Metazoa; phylum Arthropoda; class Insecta; order Diptera; family Drosophilidae; genus Leucophenga; species Leucophenga varia. Next base: position 550,433 of record JAEIFJ010001868.1, read on the forward strand.
TTAATTTTGCTTTTATTTATATAGCGTATATAACTCCTTTGCATACGCGGCGGCGTTGCAGCGTATTGCGTTGCTTCTTTCGCGGCGGCTAAATCGAAATTACAACGGACAATAATCAGTGTGTCGCTCTGGTGCAAAGTGGTATATACTAAAAATAACCACGCAAAACGTCATTGGTCCGCTTTTCGATATGTGGATACTTTTGGTATTTTGAGGATACTTTGGTGTGACTGAAAGTGCAGCCAAGCAGCAGTAATTGCAAAACTGTAAGGCTGCAGCAAGTTTGAAATTAAATTTTTTAAAATAATTTTATTTTATTTTAAATATGTTTACTATGATGCAATAAAAAAAAAACATTTTTATAAAAAAAAGAGTAAAGTTATTCAATCGCATCTTGTACACCTTTTAGTTTTAATTGCATCAAGATAATTCAATAATCAAAAGTTATCTATCACTTTAATCAAATTTACTGAGAACATAAGTCGAAAAAAAGTTAATTTAAATTGAAGCTAGAATGCACAAAACTTTTTAGATATAAAAAAAGTTGTTTAAATTTAATAATTTGTGATAATTTTTCTCATAAGACTTAAAAAAATGTGAAAAATTTTGTTCAAAATTCGTCATGTAAACATCCGTAACTTAAAAAACGATCTTAACTCCTCGTTCGGACCAATTGGAAATATAAATCTTGCGAATGTCTTCCAAGATCTTGAAAGACGTATTCTTCCGATTTGGTCCAGGTTTCGCTCGTTCGCTTTTTTCAAAGTTTCTTCTTCAGAATGTCTTTTAAGATCCTCCCAACGTAGCGGCGGAAGTTCTCTCTGCCGGACCCCTCAATTTTATTCACGTCTTCCTTATAAACTTTTCTTGCGGAGCCTCTGTATCCATCCGGGACAGCCTTTTGTATTGGATGTTCCTGACTATGTCAAAGTCTGTGTACAGCTCGTACAGCTCATTATTCGTGCTTATTCGGATGTCATTTCACACTCTAACTGGAGCAAAGATTCTCGAAATATCTTTCTCTTAAACACGCCCAACGCTGACTCATCCGATTCTGTCATGACCCATGCTTCTGAGCCATACATCAGGACAGGCATTTCCAGCGTCTTGTAGAGTTTAATTTTTTGTTTCTCTGGACAGAACTCTACTTCGCATTTACTTACCGAGATCAAAATAGTTACGGTTAGCATTTAATTTCCTGACTGGTGTTGTTTGTCGCTGTTTACATCTGTGCACAGGTAATCGAAGTTTTCTACAGCCTAAAGCTGAAGTTCTCTGTCCTCAAAGACCGTACTTCGTCTTGTTCTCGTTCACCGTCAGTCCCATTGGACGAGATCTGTTTCTATGTCCGAGAAAGACGATATGTCTATGTCGTCGGCATATGCAAGCAGCATAGTTACTTTGTAGAAAATATTACCCTTCAGGTCAACGTTTGGGCATTGTTTCAGGAAATTGAAAATGTCGCACGACAATGTATCGATAGTTTTCATAAACCATCGATAATTTAAACAAAAAAAAACCATGTTCCAAAATTTCATACAAGGGTGTCCTAAAAAGTCTCAGTCTGAGGAGTGGGCAGAAACAGCGTCAAAACATGTAAAAGTTGATTGATTCGATGACGAAAAGAATTAAAACTCTTGTAAACCCAAAATGTTATCAAACTAAATACTAAAAATAGGCGTTCCTAACATACTTTTTAACATTAGTTGCAAAATCATAGCTGTACGATTTTTAGTATTTTTGAAGTCTGAATGTGAAATGTATTTTTTTTTAAGTTTGAAATAATATTTTCTTTGTTTTTTTTTCTTCTTTTGGTTTTTGCCAAGCATTAAACTTTTCGAACTTCTATTAGACCAAGACCAGTAGAGCTATTGGCTAAGATAAGAGATTCCGCAGCTCCCAAATCCAAAATATCTGAAGCAAAATAAATCCAAATATATTGAGCTTATCTTGCGATAAGAAAACACCGAAATTTTATCTATTAAAAATATAATTTTTTTAAATAAAATTTGTAAGCGATACAAAGTATTTTTGAGTTGCCTAATCCAGTGTTCCACGCTCCACTCTATAAGTAAGATATGTGAATATGCTTGTACATATATTATTCCCCACTATTAATTCACCTAATTCAACACTATTCATCATTAAAGAAATCTACTCTTTTTTGAATCAGTTAGTCAGTCTGCTGCAGCTTATCATTCGGTAAGCTTGTAGGTCGCGCCATGTACACAACTAAACCGAAAAGTATTGATTTAGAACGTGATTATCTGCCGAGTTTTCATTCGAATCGTTTCAAAGATCAACCACAACCAGATCAAGCATTATTAACCCATTTTGAACAATTTACAACAAAGCAAACGAATGATTTAGTTGAAAAACATGGAATCTCAGTGCAACGCAATCTGCGCTACGCCGCAGATGACGGCTTTCAAATAAAAAATGATCGCCAAGTGGCGGACGTTTACTTTAGCCGCGAAACAACGAAGAAAAATTCGCCACTTTTTGTATACGTTCATGGCGGGTATTGGCAAGTACTTGACAAAAGCTCAGCCGGATCGTATGTTGCACCTTTGGTAGCGCGAGGATATCGCGTCATCGTAATGGATTACAATATTTGTCCACAAGTTACGCTTACAGAATTAGTGAAACAATTTCGCGATTTTCTCGATTGGCTATTTACGTATGCAGTAACTGAAACTGAAACCACAGAGATCTCTTTTGCTGGGCATTCAGCTGGTGGACATTTGCTGTCATTGCTTCTCGATCAAGCATCAATAGGAATGCAGGCCGAGCGTGTTGGCCTTATTAAAGCAATTTTTCTTATTTCTGGGCTTTATGATTTACGCGAATTGTGGCCTTTAAAATCGGTTAATCCAGATAATCTATTAGGACTGACAGCAAAAACAGCTCAAGAACTTTCTCCAATTTGTTGGCATTATAAATCTTTGGAATGGTTTAAAGAACTTTGTACACCGATTCATGTTTTGGCGGCTGCACATGAAAGTGAGACATTTATTGGTCAATCTCGCGCTTTTGCAAATCATTTGCGGGGCCTGGGTTTAAATTCACATTTCAAATTGTTCGAAGAATACGATCACTTTGATATTGTGGAGGAGGGAGCGGATGAGCAGAGCGACATAACAAGTTATATGCAACAAGTGCTGGAAAGGTAGTTCGGTACGAGATTTTATAATAGTAAACTACGAATTGCAAAAAGCTGAAAATGTTCATGCAAAATGAAAACACAACAAATGCATTTTTAAATATAATTTAAATATAAACTTGAATGTAAATAAAGAAGTAATATAAATATGAACATGTATTATTCAATTATTTAAATTTGTATGGCCTATACCAGTAGGAGAATATAAGGTTGTCAAAAATCTCTTCTGCTTTTTTGCTCTATATTCAATGCTTTATAAAAAGTGTTACAGTGATCGAATTTAGTTCAAATATGCGCCGTTTTGTTCTAGACGGCAACTTCAAAATACCCCCTTGAGGAAACCCCCTTCTTTTTGCGAAAAACTCGGACAACCACTTTTGGCCTCTTTTGAGGCCAACTTTACCACCACCAAGGTTGTTCGCCATGGACAGGAACAGGTGGTAATCACTTGGCGCTATGTCCGGGCTATGTGGTGGATGCAATAAAACCTCCCATCCGAGCTCGCATAGCTTCTGACGAGTCACCAAAGATGTGTGTGGCCTGGCGTTGTCCTGGTGGAACACTACACCCTTCCTGTTGGCCAATTCAGGACGCTTCTGGTCAATCGTCTGCTTCAAGCGGTCCAGGTGTTTGCAGTAGATGGTAGAATTAAGCGTCCGGCCATATGGGAGCAGCTCATAGTGAATGATTCCCTTCCAATCCCACCAAACACACAGCAAAACCTTCTTGGCCGTCAATCCCGGCTTAGCCACTGTTTCAGACGATTCACCGGCCTTCGACCACGACCGTTTTCGCTTGATACTGTCGAATGTGATCCGCTTCAAAAATGGGTCGAGTTCGTTCAGTTTCAGAAACATATCGCAGGCGTTGATTCGGTCAGAAGATTTTTTTGCGTCAAATCATGCGGCACCCAAACATCAAGTTTTTTTTTGTAACCAGCCTTCTGCAGATGGTTTAAAATGGTTTGGTTACTAACTCCCATCTCCTGGGCGATGTCACGAGATGTCACATGCCGGTCTAACTCGATGTTTTCCATGATTTGATCGGTATTCGAGGTCACAAGTCTTCCGCCGACTGGCTTATACATGATGTCGTTTTCACCGGCTCTGAATCGTCTAAACCATTCCTCCGCCGTTCGAAGTGATAGAGTACCATTCCCCAAAACACCGTTAATCTCACGGAACGTTTCTCTAGCGGATTTGCCTTTAACGAAGGAAAACTTCAAAATATCGCGAATTTTGGCGTTTGTGAACTCCATGTTTACATGTCTATAACTTTTAAATGCAGTATCCAAACTAATTATGCATAGCGTCGTTTTGTAGGTTATGTCAAGTATTGCCCGATACGAGCTCTGTATCGCATGGTTATGGGTAGGCCTTCGTAATGGGTAGGCCTAGAGACTTGAGAAGTCGCTTTTAAAAGATCGTTTATCGATATGTTTGATCGTGCAATACATTATTCAAAATTAACTGAATACCTTTTTGTAAATATAGAAATTTTTCCTTTCATTTCAAAATAAGTGTTCAGCTTGTTTCTATATTTATTATTATTTTACAAATAATCTTAGCCCGCTCTCAATTAGGATTTATTTTAGGTAATGGGCAATTATTGCAAAATTTTAAATGTTTGCATTAGGACTTCAAAGGTAAAAACCAAATTGACAGAGACACCTGAATTTTATTTAGGCGGCGTTTCCATTAGGCCGCGTTCCGCGTTAGCGTTAAAAACTCGACAAACTCGCGTTAAATCGTATACAAAAAAGATAGGCAGTTAGGTATGGGAAAAAGTCGCGTTAATTTTGAACGCGACTTTCGATAACACGCGTTCAAACCGATTTCACACCGATTTCAAACCGATTTCTCTTATCGGTTCGAATAATTTGGCAATCGTAAGTTGCGCATACTTATGAAAACAGCTGACAAAGTAACCGCAAAAAATAAACATTTACATAAAAGCTTCAGCTGCATATATTCAAATGACGGATTACCTTATCATGATCGTATTGGACAGCAGTTACTAAAGGAACAACACCTACGTCCACTCGTTATATTAAAAATCTGCATTTCAAAAAAAAAAAAAATTTTTTTTAACCTGTACAATTTTTTTACTACATAACAAACAAAATCAGCTGTTTTAAGTCTAACGCTAACGCTAAAACGCAATGGAAACACCGTTCCGCGTTTTTCGATAAATTGTTAACGCGATAACAAAACGCGGCTCAATGGAAATGCGGCATTAAACTGTGTATGGTGAATTCTACAATAAATCGAACTATACCGTTAATGCAATTGGTCCGAGACAAATTCCAACAAAACTATCAACTAGTTATCGAAAATCGATAACCAATGGTAGCAGCTATCGTACTTCGATAAGAATCTCTAGTCAGTCGAGAGCAAATTAGCTCTCGAGTGCTGCAGCAAAAAAAGTAAATAAGACGGATTTATTAATTTATTAAAAAAATAAACAACAAAAAAAGATTATTAATAAATAGTTGTTGTTAACGAAAAAAATAAGAAGAAATTTGCTGCAAACAAAGCAGCGCAGTGCACAAAAATAAAAAAGAGTGTAACATATTTTGCAAAAGAGAGAGCGCCGCGAGTGAGCGAGTGAAGAAAGGAAGGCAGTGAAAAAAAAAACGCAAATCAAGTGACACGCAGAAAAATGAAAACCAAACGAATTTGTTTTTAAAAATAAGCAAATATATTATATACCTATATAATATTGTGTATTATATATACATAGCATTTAGAATATGATGCATATAAATCGAAATAGTTGAAAGTATTTAATTCAACGAGGCTATACACAAATATAATAAGTGAGATTGTAATAAGCAAAAAACAATAGAAGCAGCAGTAGCAGCGACGTGTCGTGTCTGCCTTGAAGTGGTGGAGTAAAGCGTGTGGGTGCAGCAGGCGCACGCAGATCCATATGGGGTTGAAAAGTTGATTACGAGACGAGGTATTGCAAACATAACTAAAGGAGTCAGTGCAAACCAAAAGGAATACCCCTTGTAGCTTAAAAAGTCGTCGTCGTCGTTATTGACCTACCGCGCCACCTGCTCGCCCACACAATTTTTTTGCTATTTAAAATTAGCAGCTGACTTCTAATCAATTTCTACAAACAATCAAAAAATCAACTACAAAAATTAACAGCTAAAATGATGGACGATGACGACACAATGCTCAATAACCGTGGACCTCAGCCTGGTGCTGAGACAGTCTACGGCACCGGGGAACAACAAAATGTTGTTGTCCGAAGGTTTGTATATATCTTATTGAATTTTATCTACTCAAAATGAATCATTTTTCTTTAACATTTCTTTTTTCACTTCCTTATCTTGTTAGAATTATAAACTACGCCTTTGTCCCTTGAGATAATAGTTCTTAACAATATTGTGGTTCTGTCATTGTATCTCTTTCGGGGAAAAAATACTGAACGCATGCTTATTTCGGCGGCATGCGATAAGTTCGTTTATATGCAATTTATGCGACTCACTCGCTCATAAAAGATCTGATTTAAATGTTGTAGTAATTTCCGATACCATTTTGTGCTTTGCCCATTTAAATTCAACACTCACTTGTTTTGTTTTTCATAAATATTTTTTTATTATTGATATTTTAAGAATGGTTTGCAAGATTTTTTATAATCGCACCATTTCAGCATATATCCCGCATAAAATGGTATAAAATTTTTATATATAGAAAATTTATTGTTTCACAAGCTATAATTTCCTTTTTTTTTTTGCGAAGATAATATTTTTCTTAGTTTTGAATAGAAATTGAACTTGTTCTTTAAATTTATTTCTATCACTATATGTTATTTGAACACGAAACAAACAATTGTAAACAATGAAAGCATTTTAGAAAAGTTTTTAAAAAGAAAAAACTCAAAAATGTTTTTAAGTTGAAAAAATTGCAAATAAATCATTGCCAGAAATTGACAATTTAATCTTACATCTGCAAAATAATGTTTTTGAATCTTTTAGCCTAAAAATACTCACAATGTTTTGTCATACGAGAGGTTTTTGTTTTGGTTCTATTATTTTGCTAAATTCAATCAGAATTCGATTAGGAACGGAGGTCCTGAATGAATCACTTCAATTCGAACAACTTTAGTCAATTTAGAAAAAATTAAGATGTCAAAATCCTTTTGTTTAAAACCCATAAAACCTCTCATTTTTTATTGACATTATTTTCAGTCTGAACTTAATACCCAAAGATTATCAAAAATAAATTGGTTAAGTGGGATTCATTAAATATTTTCCTCTCTGCTTTTTGCTTTAACTCCGAATTACTCCTAAAGATTAAAGAAACTTTTAAATCGAACTTTGTTAACCAGATAATAAGCAAATAAATAACAACCGATATACCACTGTTTATAGAAGTACAAGCGGAAGCAACACACTTTAAGTACACCAATGTTGTATTGAGTTAATTTTATCTACATTATATGTTTGTATAGTATGTAAATTTTTTTTCATTTTTAACATGTCAGTAGACGCATAACCTGGTCATTGACATTCACATTGGCTGGCAGACAAGCAATAAGAATATTTGCAAGAAATATTTCGCTTTAGTTTCAAGAAATCGATCGATGTTTTTTTAGGCTTTTAATGTTAAATTGGCAGCTGGGTTTATTTGTACTACTACTGCTGCTCGATGCCCATTCAACCCCAGCTGTGTGCCGCTTCATTTTTGTTAAGCGACAACAAACAGCCAAGTTAGATAGACAGTCAACCTATCTGACGAAGCCCATTAAAGCCAACCTAATTCGAATTTATTTATATAAAAACTGAATGAGTGACTGTTTAGTCTCATTGATTTTGCATTTTATCAGCTTCAGTGATTTAGCTTAGCAAATCTTGAACGAATCGAATTTTTTTGTTGCAATCTAGCGTCATAACTGAAAGGCACAATGTGATTTCCTGAGTCTTATCATTGTTGATAAGATATTATTTACAGTTTCAAATGTACTCTCTTGATTATGTCATACTTTTACATGTTGTCAATTAGATTTGGAAATATGTGTATACAATATTTAAAAATAAATTTAACATTCATTTTCAGCTGCTTGAAAGCAGACAGAAAGTACATACACACCTAATTTGGTAGCCAACTTACTTAAAGTTTAAAGTGACCTTGTTTTGGAAAAAAAACTGGTTTTGTATTTAAAGTTTAGTTTGTTGAAAAAATTTTAAACGAAAATTGAGCGAGACAGTGACAACCTTCACTTATTTGGAGAGTAAATCTTTTGAGAATAATAAATAAATAAACATAGGAAACTTAAATATATTTACAACTAGCTGTACGGTGTGCTTTTGCTCTTTTTCCACGTTTTTTGTGTTTTTAAAAACATGTTTTTAAATACCTTTTCCGCTCAGAAAAGGTTATGGTCTAAATTTTTAAGAACGCTGTCAAATTCTTTTAATAGTATAAAATCCATATTTTAATACTACCAGTTTCTGACAGAAAACTTGATTGAATTGTAGAATAATTATTACTAAGTTTCCTTATTGCTGTTATAAAGTTGACTTCAGGTAACTAGTATCCAGCACTTTAGAGAGTTAGGACTCTTATGAAGACACGCAATGAACCAATTGATTTATTATGCATTAATACTCCTTTTCTCCTCACGATGTCCCCTAGCTAGTGTTGAGAGATTAGAAACCATGGAACTGTTATGTACTACTTTCCTGGGAAAAAAGTTTTTGCTCTTGATTAGTGCTTAGTTTCGAAGCGCCCTTATCGGATTTATACATACTTGTACCATTTATTCGATATCCCATATATCTCACCTCTAATATTAAAATAAACTTTTGCTTTGATTTTCTCTAGTCCATAAAACCAAAACCTTCATTTATAATATTCTTCTAGTTTTAGTTGTAAATTATAAAGAATCCTTTTGGCCTTACACCAGTAATACCCGATTTTATTTATATCTGAGACACATAATGTGAAACAGGTACATTCAGTTTGTCGGAAAGTTTGTAACGCATTAAAGGAGAGGTCGTAGACCCCATAAAGTGTAAACATAATATTCTTGATCAGCTTAATCAAATGAGTCGATCTAGCTCTGTCCGTCTGTCTGTCTGTTTGTTGCTTTGCTATTTATTCTCTCAGTTTTAAAGATATTAGGCTGAAATTTTAAACTTAAGCTTTTTTAGGTCCTTCATTTTTGTATCTTAAAATCAATGTGCTACGCCCACTTTTATGATTCATTGAGCATATGGCTTTAAATATGGTACAAATGCTTCTTATATCAAGCCAAATTTGGTTGAGATTGGACCTCGAATTTCAAGATTTTTTTTAATTCGTTTAGTATTTTAAGACAAAAAATTTTTATACAAATGCTGAACACGAAGATCAATCCACTTTTAATGATGTGTGACAGGTATATAAGCATCGGTCTAACTGAAAGTAACTTTTACATGATTCACCTCAATTTCGATCGATCTTTTTAAAATTTAAAATAAATTATGATAGTGAGAATCGAAGGCGTCTATTTGAAGTTTTTTGAAAAAATAATAAAACTAAACTCTCCAATGAACTTGAATTAAAAATGGTGTCTGCACATTTTAACTTCTTTAATATTATAATCATAATTCATTCTCAAGAAACTTCTAACAAACACAAATTGGTTGCCTTTACAAAACATGTACGTTTGACCATTGCACCATAGGACACATATGTGTAACAGAAATAAAACCTTCAAATCAGTAGAAACAAAAGTAGGATCCAATAAATTCAATTTTTAATGTAGTACTCACTTTCAATTTTATATTAAATTTTACATTAAATTATAAAGAGTATTTATCTAAAAGTTTGCACCATTAATTTGAGTAAAAATTGAGTAAAAATAATTATTGAATTATTTAAAAAATAAATTAATTTTATTTTTAGAAAAATGTTTATTTAAATTAATTTTTCAATTGTCTAATTCTTTTATTTTTAATTTTTCAAAATTTATAGGTACATTTTTTTTATGATTTTGTTTATGTTTTGTTTTATTATTTTTTTCTTTTCTTTTTACAGAATGAACAGGTTGACACTCTCGTGAGTTTTGCTAACTTTCGGTGTATATGGTTTTCATTTTATAATTTTTTTTTTTACTTAATAATACTTGTAGTTAATCTATGGTTTTATGTTTAAACAAAAACTAACTTAATTACCCAAGCTATCTTATAATTAACTTTACATTTGTACTCATATTCTACTTAAATGTTTTTCTCTAACTCTATTATTGCACTTTCTTTTTTTTTTTTCTTTCTTTATTTGTTTGTTTGTTTATATTATTTGTTTTTTTTTTTTTTTTTTTTTTGTTATTATTTACTATTAACAGAAAATAGCTTAGCGTCACTCATTCATAAATAATTAAGCTATTAAGTTACTTCTTTAACTTCATTGACATTTCGAGAGCTCAGCCTACTCTATATACTCTTCTAGATACATGAAGACACCAGCTTAATGATACTCTCATAGTTTAAAATTACACAATCGAGTTTTTTTCATTCATAAAAATGCCATACCATATGTTTGCATTGGAATTAGAGGTGTCGTTTAACTCAATGCATGCCTGAATGTCTGCCAGATTTGCCTGCCTGCCTGCCTCAATGTTTAACTGTGTACGCAATGTCTTGAAATTAAAAAAACCTTTAGATATGCGTTTGTAAATTTATTAAGAAATTTTTAGATCTATCCCAAAATTCACCTGATTTGAATCAACAAAGTTCTCGCAGATTCGATTGATTCTTCCAAGTTTTTGTCCAAAATACGGGTCTGTCACTCCCAACCATTGGTGAGCACTTACATAATATCAAGAATAAATATACTTTTGACTCTTTTGGCGGAGATAAATTTTCCCAACAAATCATCATTAAAGGGCATATCCGGGCAAGCATGAGGGTACTGCCCACAGCGATATTAAACGGGATTTTCGATTTTATTTATTTTTTTTTTTTCTGCTCACAGAGTTGATGAAAAATTTTGAAAAGAATTTCTGTTCTATATTTTTTACGGCTGGGTAATACCATGATGCAGTTAATGCATATTGTGTATTCGTATTCTGACTCTTTCTATTATTCTCTCTGGTCTGTTTAAGTTGTCAGTTTGAAGGAAAATTTCACTCTTGTGTTTTCACGTACTCAGCATTATTTTAGCTGAGTTGTTAACTCAAACATCTGAAATTTGACCATGTGAAATTTGACCGTTAAAAAAGTCACAGCATAACACCGGGAATACCATTGTGAGTCGATTGAGGAGAAGCAAAAATCGCCGAATGTATCTTTGGTATGCTTACAAAACCATTACTAGCTAAAAAATAAAAAATAAAATGGACCTCATTAAAAGATATTAATTTTCACTGGGGCCGTTTCCTCATGTTTACCCGCCAATTCCCTTCCAACAAATCAAATTTAGTAAGGCATTGCAAAAAATTTGATCATTTAGGTAGTTGCACAAAACATACTATGTCTTTCATGAGTCCTAAGTGTTTGAAATGTTCCAGGAAATGAGTCAATTTATATATTGGCGACATTAGTAAACGGGTAGTTTCAAATAAATACACTATGACCAATATAGACTACAAAAGATTTTAAAAAATTGCTGCTTTATACACGATGGAGCTTTGCGAATCTTCGGGAAACATGTGGTTTAGGCACTTTGGATCTCAGTATCTGTGTTCGATATGACCATTCAACATCGTTTGTTTTTGCTGTAAAGTCTTATTGAGTGTTATAGAAATATTTAGCATCCATTTTTAATACATTTGTAGTTAAAAAAAAAAGAATTTAACTGAAGACTACAGATCTTATGCACAGAGTGAGAACCGAGCCTTAATATCCTTTTTATTGAACTGCAATGTATGTTCTATAACTATTTACCACTTGCCTATTTATATATAGATTACAATTAGATAGCACAATGCATATTTGTTACACCCATACTAAAAACTTTAACTATTTCAAAAAGCACAAATGTTTCCTTTTTCTCTGGTGTCTATTATAAGAAAAATTTTTATACTCTATTTTACAGGTGCAACAATTGGCCGGTAGCATTTATCAAGAATTCGAACGCATGATCAATCGTTACGATGAGGATGTAGTAAAAAATCTAATGCCACTTTTGGTTAATGTACTTGAATGCTTAGATGCTTCATATCGCATTAACCAGGAGCAGGATGTCGAGGTGGAGCTGCTACGCGAGGATAATGAACAGCTAGTGACGCAGTATGAGCGCGAAAAAAGCGCGCGCAAGCAATCCGAACAGAAAGTAAGCGAAATTAAATTTTTTTATTTTTTTTTTAAATTATTTACTTTTTATTTTACACACAAAATAGCTACTTGAGGCAGAAGATTTAGCAGAACAGGAAAACAAAGAGCTTGCAAGTCGTTTGGAGTCATTAGAAAGTATAGTACGCATGTTGGAATTAAAACATAAAAACAGTTTAGACCATGCCAGTCGTTTAGAGGAACGTGAAGCAGACTTAAAGAAGGTCAGTTAAAATTGTTATAAAATACTTTAAGCTATTATTTATTGATTTTGTTTACTTATTCGCTTTTAGGAATATAACAAACTGCATGAACGCTATACGGAACTATTCAAGAATCATGTCGACTATATGGAACGCACGAAAATGCTTATGGGTTCAACACATTCACAAATGAGCACAGCAAGCGAACGTATGGAAATGGCAAGTCGTGCACGACTCAATCCTGTTGCACGTTCATCTGGTCCAGTTTCGTATGGTTTTGCATCGTTGGAGAATTCCATAATGCTAGATACGGAAACAATTTGTAGTGTTGGCAGTAATTCCGATGATTCTGGACCACCATCATTGCAAAATGAATTGGATAGTTTGCAGAACATGGAATGCGTCGCTGAAACAGATACGCTGCAACAACAGAATCAGGCAGCATCACCGCAAAGCGATAGCGGCAGTCCAGTTGTGCCAAATGTGCCAGCAAATGGTTAGTATTTAGAAGTGCAGAGCACTTTAGTTATTTAGTTTAAGTTTGATTAACCGTTTAGCTGGTATTAATTATAATAACTTTGTACTAATTCGTAAACTCTACTCTTTTTCTCCTCTCTTTTTAATATTCTTCTCTTTTTTTTTTGTTTAATTTGTGTTAACCCAATCGATCAATCAATCAATCAAACAACTCTTATACACCTATACATCTGTAATATTTCACATGCAAATCCTTGTTTTATTTAAACCAACCGACCCATCCTGTATTATCTATGCCTGTACAATCGTTGATTGCAGTTGGTCGCACTACTACCAAAAAGGAGCAACGCTCTGCAAATACGCTCTATCAAGAGTTATCCTTTCAGGATAATGAAGAAAGTGAAGAGAATGAAATTGTTACAGGTGAGCGTCAATTTGAAAGACAAAATAGAAATATTTAGCGCACCAAAATCGACACATTTACACTTTTATATCTAACTTTACTAGTTATAAATAATTGGTTGCACGTTGCGCAAATACAGTTTAAAAAAATATAAAATGGGTTACTAAATGTCTCTACTTAACTACTTAATTTTATTAAATATTTAATTTATTTATTTAATTTTATATATATATATATACTTCTTCTTTTTATATTCCTTGAAAAAAAAAACACAAAAATAACTAAATACACCTGTATTTCTTTCGTTTATTTGTTTGGTTTGTCTGGCTGCAATTATCTCGAAATACACTCTCGCCTTGCACAACAGGCAGCTGGGTTCATCCGGGTGAATACGCTTCCTCAGGTAGGTTTTATCCAAAAAAAATACTACTACAGCTATACAATTGCTCGTATTTATACGGATTCATCTATATAACTTGTAAATACATAAAATATAATCACATCAATTAATGTACGACATTTATTTGAAATTGAAATATTTACGAATTTATTAATTTAAACAAAAAAATTATTTATTTATATATATAAATATATATTAAATTGTGTATTAATTATAAGCAAATAGAAGAAAAAAAATCTAAATTAATCATGCAAAATATTTCTTTTAATTGTAATATTTCTTAACGCAAAAAAAAAAAAAAAAAAACGAAAAAAAAACTCATCTTTTTTGTGCTGCCTACACTCTCGAAAAAATCACCAAAACCAAAACTACCAACACAAAAAAAAAAAAAAATACGCAAAACCACTTGAACACAAAAATATAAACATATTTTTACACAAAATAATGAACAAAAAAAATGTTACGTTACATTTGGGAATACAATTTACAAATTTTGTAAAAAGCTAACGACAACTATTTTGGTAAGTCATGTCTGACGTACTCTCTCTTTTAAACTCTTTGTCTCTTGACGAATATCTTAATTATACTTTACATTATCGCTCTTATTCTTTTAAATTCATTTAAACTTATTATTATAGTTTGTAAATTCTATTTAGTATTTGATGTATACACTCTTGCAAGACTGCAAACCTTGAAAGGTTCAGTGAAAGGTGGCTATGAAAAGCGTTGCCTACAAATCTGAACCAAACCTAAATCGGTTTTTCGGTCTTCAAATAATATATCAACTTTATATATTTTTTATTTAAATTTTCATTTTTATGGTTCCATTTTGTAGTACCAATTCTAGTTTAAAAATCTTAGTTATTAGTTTTACATGGTTTTGGTTTCAAACTGCTTCTCAGTGGTATTGGCTGCATTAATTTTATATTTATAAGTTAAACTATTGTATTATTTATAATTTTTTTTTTTTGCTGGATTATATCTTCAAAAAGATAAACTCCAGTTCTAAAATAAGCACCAAGTTACCTAATTATTTTGTCATATTTTAAGCATGTAAAATTCATATTTTATTTATATAAAGTACAATTATTATTATTTTATTGTTTCTAATTAATAAAAATTGACTCTTTACAGGCATGGGCAAAGAGGTCGAAAATCTTATTATGGAGAATAATGAGCTATTAGCAACCAAGTACGTAATTTCCTTTTTAAAATAAAATTATAAACTAAAAATTTACAAAATTCTTTGTTTTTAGAAATGCGCTCAATATAGTCAAAGACGATCTCATTGTTAAAGTCGATGAGCTTACTGGTGAAGTAGAAATTGTACGTGAAGAGCTAAATGCCATGCAGCAATCACGCAATAAGCTACGTCAACGTGTCAGCGAGCTGGAAGAAGAATTGAAAAAGACAAAGGAGCAAGTTAAGCAGCAAAGTAAGTGAACAAGAAAGAACGCAAATAACTTGTACCCAATCTTTATGAAAATTTTGGGTAGATCTGTATGGGAGTACCTATTAATTGCTTAGGAGAGTTTAAGATTCAGTATGATAGCTCTATCTATTAGAATGACAGACGGACGGACAGACATAGCTAGGTCGACTCCCCTTTTAATGCTACCTAGTATCCTTATGTCTATTATATACATTTGCACAATCTTAATATGCCCTTCAGGTATAGAATATAAAAACTTCGTTACTACCGAATCTTAAGTATGGGACAGACGGAATAGTTTTTATGAGCTGATTTTGTATGGGGACTTTATGTTGTACTAACACAATCTTTACCAAATCGATAGTGAATACATAGACTTTTTTTCATTAGTCACAACAACAGGAACGCTGTATTATATTGAGGTCCGTTAATCCTCAAAAACACAGCTTTTTTTTATCATATTGCGAAAATTATAAGTTTAAAGATTTTGTAAACTAAAATACCATTTACCAGCAAAAGACGGACAAAAACCTTTATGTTGACGTCTTATTCAGCTGTTCAAGAACATAAATATAGAAAAGTTTACCCGATTATAAATTATTAAATTTGCATTTTTGTTACAGACGACAACGAGCAAGATGAGAACGATGTACCACTGGCACAGCGCAAGCGTTTTACGCGCGTCGAAATGGCTATGGTTCTAATGGAACGTAATCAGTATAAAGAACGTCTCATGGAACTGCAGGAAGCAGTGCGTTTGACAGAAATCTTACGAGCTTCACGTACTGTTGACAATCTAGATAAGAAGTCGAAGCAAAGCATTTGGAAGTATTTTAGTAGTTTATTTACGTAAGTCGATTGTTAAAAATTCAATTTAAAACATGTTTAATTCTTTCTTTCTTATTTTTATTTTACAGCCCCTCCAATCGCCCTCAGGAACGTGTTGCTGATGGGCTAGGAGGGGGCCTATGTTTCGCGGAGGAAGCGGAGGAAGTCCAGCCCATAGTCATGGATCACCAAGCCGTGGAAGTGGCGACAATCGCTTTGCCTTAACTACAACACGTGATGGCAGCAATGGCTTACAAGCGCCACCACATCCAGCTAGTGCTGGTCTGGCTAATGCACTTATTATGGCTAAGGACTATGCTGAAGAGGGCACATCGGAACGTATAAGCGCTAGACGACGTGAACAATATCGTCAGTTGCGTGCACATGTACAAAAAGAGGATGGACGACTGCATGCGTATGGCTGGAGTTTGCCCATAAATAAAACAAATCAGGAACAGCAAAGCCGCCATTCGGGAGGTGTACCCGTGCCTGTCTATTGCAATCCACTTGCTGAGGCATCACCACATATGAAAGTGTTTTGTGCAGCCGGTGTGAATCTAAACGGTGGCTTTACCAAAGATGGTCAATCGGTAATACCGCTTAATTCACCATATGCGCCACGTTCAACACTAAAGATTGCAGAAATCAGTAGCCCGACAGTAGAGCAATCAGCCGAGGCATTAGATCGTCAAATATCGCGTGCTAGTCTGGAAACACTCGAACCGGAAACACAATTAAGTTCATTCGTTTGGATTTGCACAAGTACGCATGCAGCCAGTACAGTGACCGTTGTCGATGCGAATCAATCGGCTAATGTGCTGGACGCATTTCCTATTTGTGCATCACATTTGCTCTGCATTGCTTCAGTGCAAGGTGCTATGGAAACGGACTATGCCTTGCTAGAGAATTCGGAGGTTATTAAAGCGGGTGAAATGCTCGAACGACCGGGTGAAGGTGCTGAATTATACGGAAAGGTGGAGTTTATACGTGTGCGTGCAAAGCATGATCAAAATAGCAACACCAAAGAACAAACAGCGACGACGACGGCAGAAGCGTCGACAAATAATGAGGAGCTAATCGCAGAGGCTAAAGAGGCTACAGAGAAATCAAATGAACCACTTGGCATTGGTAGTGGTGAACCAATTACCAATGTTGAATCAATTAAAATACGTCAAGCACTACCAGGCGCACCGCAGCGTTTGCAACAAGATGGCACAATTAGCATAAATGGAGGAGGAGACGGTACAGCGGCGAATAATAACAATAGTCAGTTGCAATTTTCGAAACCGCTCAATCCAATACTCGGCACAAAGGATCGTCAAGAGCCATCAATGAGTTCAGTTGGACCGACAATGTGGCTTGGCGCGCAAGATGGCATGCTGTATGTACACAGTAGCGTTGGACGTTGGTACGAATGTCTGCACAAGGTTCTCCTGCCGGATGCTGTACTAGCGATAGTTCAGGTGGAATCACGCGTTGTCGTGGCTCTTGCGAATGCTCAACTTGCTGTGTTCCGCCGCCAGCCAGATGGCCAATGGGATCTGAATAGTTATCACCTAGTTACGCTTGGTGATCGTAATCATTCGATACGTTGCCTCTGTGTGGCTGGGGAGCGCATATGGGCTGCGCATCGCAATAAGATCTTTATTGTTGATCCGATTTCACTGAATATTGTCCACTCGCTAGATGCACATCCGCGCAAGGAGAGCCAAGTGCGACAAATGGCAGCGACAGGCGCTGGCGTTTGGGTATCAATACGGTAAGTAGAAGGGTTGTACTTTATATTTATTTATTTATTAATTCTTTTATGCCAATTTTAGTTTGGATTCAACGTTACGTCTCTATAATACATACACCTTCGAGCATAAACAGGATGTTGATATTGAACCATATGTTTCAAAAATGCTTGGAACTGGAAAATTAGGTTTTTCCTTTGTACGTATTACATCGCTAATGGTTTCGTGCAATCGTTTGTGGATCGGTACAAGCAATGGTGTCATTATTTCTGTGCCACTTGCCGAGGGTCAGCCAAAGTCATGTATGCAAACAAACATTCTATTATATATTTAGAATTATTTTTATTATTGTAAATTTAATTTTCTTTTTTTAGCTGATCCCAATCAACAAATGCCACTCTGCTGCATGGCAAATGCTCAACTATCGTTTCATGGGCATCGCGATGCTGTCAAGTTTTTCGTATCCGTACCAATGCAACAACAAAATGTTGGTCAGCTACAGTTCACAAACAAACGTCCTGATATGCTTGTCATGTGTGGTGGCGAAGGTTACATTGATTTTCGCATAAGTAAGTTCGATAAATTATTAGATGCAGTCACATTATTATTTTGCAGCTAATTTTGGAGTTTATTAGCGCTCATTTTTTGTATATTTAAAATTTTTCATTGTATATCATTTCTGCAGGACAAGATAAATCCGATGCTAGTGATAATGCTGCGCATTTGATAGTTTGGAAAGTTGATACGTAAGAATTTTCATTTTTTATTTGATTAGATTTTTTTTTTTGGTTTTTGTTGCTTTATTTTTTAATTTTATTTAAATTTATTTTTTTCACTAATTTTTTTTTTTCTAATTTCTTTTCTTAATTTATTTTGAAAAAAAAAAAATTCCCTTATAGTACCTTCAACTTGTAGTCGTCGTCCTAAAATGTTTCCTATGTCAGCTTGATTCAATAAAACAATAAATGAATAAATTTTGTTTTGCCTGTTGCCTGCCGCCTGTCTACTTGTCTGTCGGTTATCTTTCCAGAAGCTCGACAGAATTCAACGCAAACTGTGACCTGATATGAAAATATGCAATATAAGGTTTCTTTGATTTTATTATAAGCACACACTTTTTTAATTTGTTAAATGTTTATGTGGCAGCACCCTCTTCTACAAATTGTTTCGTACAATTTATATACATATCACCTGTCCTGGTTCAAGTCTTTCCTGCTTACTTGTAGCGCATTCTTATTAAATATTTGAAACGTTTTACAAAAAAAACGTATTGAAACTTGTGTACATAAATTGAAAACCTATGAATATAATTACTAGCATAGTCAGGGTCCAAGGAAATATTTTTGTATTTTATTTTATTTTATGCACAAACATATTTACGCTAGTTTAAAGAAATCAGACGAAATCTTAAGTTCTACGTTGTATTTTTTTTTTTATTTTTTACAATTATGCACTTTAACAATATAAAAAAATTAATAATTTTACGTGGCTGAGGCAAATTTTGTTATAGATTTTTTTCTATTTTTTAATTTCTTTTTTATTACTTTTTAAACTACCAAAAACGCACATTAACTGCACTCAATTTAGAGCTCATATGGTAATGGGTTCTTCTTGAAAATTTTAAAAGGATTTTAGATTAGGCGTTGTTTGATAAAATCCTGTGTGTGACCATTGCACAAAAAAATATAATCGAAATTAAATTAAGGAAATATAACTTAAAAACTAAGAACAGAAATAAATATATGTATATATATATATATATTCTTATTCAGCTCAATATTGCGATAGTATTTTAAACTTAAAAGTTTTTTAGTTCCTGGTTAATTTATCTCTTAAAATCTTTGGTCGTCACCCACTTTTAAGAATTTTTATAAATCTACTAGCTAAAATACACTGCATTGGGGCAACGGCTACTTTTTCTCGCTTTAATATGCCAAATTACCAAGTATATTTTGTATTGCTTTCCATCATTCTCTCGTTTCTATTAAAATCTACACTTTACAATGAGTAATACTTTTCAAGGTCCTTTTTACATGTTTACAAATACTTGCAAAAATGTGACGAATTTGTATCGATTATATGGAGACCATGGCCGTTGTCTATTTTTCCAAAAGATAATACTTTTTCTGGTCCTTCCTAATTTTGTTTCTCTAGTAATGTGATTAAAAAGTCTTGTGACGGGTATTTTAGCTTCGATATTATCAAACTTACACTTTTTCCCTTATTTTTTCACATACGTATTTCTAATTTTTGAACACTCCGAATAATTTAAAAAATATAGATACTATAATCTTTGACGCCTTAATATGAACTCAATATTTGTAAGCCCGGAAAATAAAAAATTGAAAAGAAGGAGTCGTATTTTTTTTTTTATTATACCTGTTACACATAGTGTTTGTCGGAAAGTTTGTAACGCATTAAAAGAGGCATCGTAGACCCTATAAAGTATATATATTCTTGATCAGCTCGATGAGTCGAATTGATTTAGCCATGTCCGTCTGTCTGTCTGTTTGTTACTGCGCGATTTATTCGCTCAGTTTTAAAGATATTAAGCTGAAATTTTAAACTTAAGCTTTTCTAGGTCCTGTATATAGGTCCTTTGGTATAGCTCCCATACAAAATTACAACATTTTGTCAACTTCTTATAAGAAAAAAAGTATTTAAAAAGCGAATGGCTTCAAATATGGCAAAAAATGCTTCTTATACCATACCAAATCTTCAGTTTAAAATTGGTTCAAATCTGACCGCGAATATCTAAAATTTTAAGAATATTTTTAATTTGTTAACTATTTTAAGATAAAATTTAACACAAATGCTTCATACGAAGATCTCTCCACGTCAAATGATGTGTACAGGTATATAAGCTTCGGTCCAACCAAAGTTTACTTTTTTTCTTGTTTTTTTTATCAATTTTTGAATTAAGAAAATCGGTTCCATTAAACTTGAAGAATCATGTAAAAACAACAAAATACTGATATCAGAATCGAAGAATCTCTTTTCGCCTCTTTGGCTCTGCTAAAAAAAAATCATTGTTTAATAAATAATTTGGCTGTTTTTTGTGATTTTTTAAACTAAGAAAGAATAATTTAAATTCGTTTAAACTTGGATGATATTTTATTCGTATTTGGAAGTACACTTGTAATTTTTTTGAGGCATTTCCGCTGGAAGCAGTGGAATTAGAGGCTGGTGTCCATCGACGATCTCCATCAGAGTTGACTGCTTTTTATTCGAAATCAATAATTTTTTTGTTCCTTCAGTAACATATTTTCCAAGAATGTAAACCTAACTCTGGATATTTTTCGTACTTGAATAAAGAATATGCACACAAATTTTTATATTGATTCATCAAAAACTTTTTGAGCTAGAATTCTCACAAGTTGAAAAAAATTCATTGCTGAAAATAATTTTATAATTTAATTTAAAAAAAATGTCGTTTAACAATGTTCCAGAACGTGCCGTTATAACATAAAAACCTATACAGGACATTAACTATTTAACTATTTTCTGAAAAGTTGGATACCATTGTGGTTTTAAAATTATAGTTTATTGTACAGTACTTATGTAAATGTCTTCAATGAAATGTCTTTATGTTCTTTTTGTATTCTATATATTTCATACACTTACAGCAACTTAATACTAATCAAAACTTATGTGCTCTAAATGGAACTATGCACACTACTTAATTAATACTCTTCTATACATACTTGCTTTCTACAATATTTCTATGAATAAATATACTAAAATATTTTTTTTATTGTTTTGAAATTTACAGATGACAATGACATGGAGAATAGCATTCAATTGGAACCAAATCAAACGATCGAAAATCGTGGCGATAAGAGTTATTTAATTGTGTGGCATGTTAGTCAACGTTAGATTTAATTGTTTAAATTATTTTATTAATTAATTAATGAACTATCAAAGATTTATTATTATTATTTAGAATAATTTCTAAGAGCAATTTATTTATACACAACTAAAAAAATATGTATATTTAAAATGTACCAAATACACACAGATACACACTAAAATGGTACATACCGAGACACAATTTATGCTCTAAACCAATTTTTCTTTAGTTAAGAGAAAAACAAACACCAAATACTAAAAAAAAAAAAAAAAAAAAGGAAAAAAACATTAACTATAAAATTTAAGCATTTTTTTGCTTATTTAAATAATTAGATATTTTGTTTAAATAACTTAGCTTTATATATAAATATATATATATACATACATGCAAATTTACCAACTTACATACATACATATATACACAGACAAAAAATTTATGTGCGTTATATATTCAAGTGATATAAATATTTATTACAAAGAATTAAAAAAACTTAAGATTCAAATGAAAGTTAGCAAACAAACATTGTACGTGATTTTGTCCAAAATAGTTAATTAAATTCATTTAAGTTATGTTTTAAATTTGATTTTTTTTAAACAATTATTTCGGGTATTCACTTCTTTGTTTTTGTGCATAAAAATCAGTTACTGAATTTTATAATTTTTATTCGGTTAAAATTTTAGAATACTTAAAAATTTAGTTTTTAGTTTAAAAAAAATTATTTCAGTTGCTGTTTTTCTACACAAATAAATTGAATACAACGAAGCGTGAATACTCTTATAAATTATTGTATTGAAATATTTTACTTTTTAAAAAATTTTGTTTTGAGTTAACTAATTTAAGATTTGTTTAATTTGTTTGTAAGTTTATTTAAATTAAAGTTAATATTAGTAAAATTGTTTATTTTTTTATTGTTTAATTATTTTTATTTTATAATAATATTTTAAAAATGGAAAGACAAAATAATAAAAAAAAAAAAAAAACTTTACGATACTTCGTGATATTGTATTGATAAAATTTTTTTATATTTTATTGAAATGTTTATGGTAGAAAAGATGGATGGCATGTATTTTGTTGTGCAATTTAAGTAAATTTAGCAAGTTAAAAAAATTTATGTACAATAGCAAACAAACTAACAAAATTATAAAAACCTAAAATGTACTTAGGTACATTTTGGAAACACAAAAAAAAAATTATACTTGTGCGAGATTTTGTAAAAAAATATAAAAAAAACAAAAGATTAATTAATAATGCAAAGCAGGCTTACGCGTAATTTTGTAAATAATAAACAAGTTCATATAAAATAATATTAGCGTGAGCATATATTTAAATAAATATAAATTATTACATAAATTTAACTTTTATTTGCGTTGAATATACTTGAATGATTACATTAAATATAATAATGATGTAGGGTAAGTATAAGTGCAGTAGGCCGCATATTTACACATGTATGTACAGTGGTTCACAGCTTAAAAGATGCACTCTTTTTCAAAAGTTCCAACCGCTCTACTATATTTTCAAAAAAAACGAAATATATAAAAAGTCGCGAAGCGTCATTTTTTAGATATATTTTTCTAGTTAACCAAGGAGTCTTTATTTGTTTTATTAAAATTAGATTTGACCAAGTTATCCTTGGATATTTAAAAATGGAACCAAAATGTGTGTCACAGCTTATTTTTTAATGCATTGACTTCAGCCTTTTAAAAAACTTAAATTTTAATATATTAAGTTCTTTTTATGGTTAAGTATGATAGCCTATATTGTTTACAACAGGTTTCACACAATTTGGCATTGATTTAACCGTTTTTTTGGGCTTCCAGGCGTTTTTTGGCGCATTCCTTTAATAATTCATATTTAAACTAATCCTGGCTAGATATAATGGGTTTTCAGATGGTATTGTCTAGCAATGCATATAAATTTTGAATAATATTATTAGTGATAGTATGGGAGGTTGCATAAGAAAATGTTGTGCATCAGAATATCAAAGTAATCCCTTCTATTTGTTGATGTCTCAACAATATCAAGGTTTCCAACATCGGAAGGTGGTCATTCAGGCCCTACAATAAAGTTAGCGTCAAGTGATAAGGCCATCATATTCGAAGCTTAGTCTCTCCTAAGTCGTAAAGTAATTACTTTCAAACTGGTTTTTTTCTCTAGTCCCATTTTAAGGGACACCCACCGTACAAACCTACACCAAAAATTTTGTTTTTTTCATACTTCTGTGTTAATCTTTCAAATCTTAATTTAGTATGGATTATGCCTACAATAGTACAAATGGTATATCGCAACTTGGGGATTGCCCCTACTACAAATTTACCTACTTTTTTCACTTTTTGTATAAAAAAATTGGGTTAACGGTATCTTGGAGTTTTTTGTTGGTGCTTCTACTTATACAATAGGAATTTTTATACCCGTTACACAAAGTGTAAACGGGTATATTCAGTTTCTCCGAAAGTTTGCAACGCATTTGTTTGCATCTGTCTGTCCGTCTGTCCATCTGTCTGTCCGTCTGTCTGTTGCGATGGCTGTTACTCGGAAAGTTTTAAAGATATTGACCTGACCTAGTTAGTTTGTTTACCAGAACCAAGGTGCCACGCCCATTTTTAGGTATAGCCCCCATACAAACTTACCACTTTTTCGACTTTTTGTATGAAAAAAGTTATTATTTATAAATGCCTTTACTACAATATAGGGTAAAAACACTTCTAATAGCATCCAATATCAAAAGAATATTGCCACGCCCATTTTCAGATATAGCCCCCATACAAACTTAACGCTTTTTTCGATTTTTTGTATGAAAATACGTATTATTTATGAATATATTTAATCCAGTTAGGGTAAGAACACTTTTTATGTCATCCAATGTCAAATTTAAGGCGCCACGCCCATTTTTATGTATAGCCTCCATACAAACTTACCGCCCATTTTCGAGTTTTTATATCAAAACATTTACTATTTCTGAATGAATTCAATTAAATTTGGTAAAATCAATTCCAATGTCCACCTAAGTGAACACTTTCTATATGGTAAGGATCGGGCAAATATAACATAAAGCCTCCATACAAATTTGACCAAATTCATCGTGAAATTTAATCTAAGCACCTGGTGAACATATGAACTATTAAAAGTGTTGTGTAACGGGTATTTCAGCTTCGGTTCCACTGAAGTTAACGTTTTTTCTTGTTTGATATCTCTTCTTCTAATATATAAAATTTTCGCGTCACAGTGTTTGTAACAAAACTTATCCGAAATGGCTTAACCAATTCTTATAATCTTTTGAGTGTTTATTCAGTTTTACGTGTACAAATACAGATATAACATTATTTTTTCGAAAAATATCAAAAAATGAGAGCTTAGATTGTAAAGGGCTATATGTTATAGAGGCCCGATCATTATCATATAGGTGGTCTGTACATAGGATGATATTAGATATGTTTTTATCCAATTTGGTGTGATTACACTCATATCAAACCTATTTTCATACAAAAATTTGAAAATGGGCGTTAAGTTTGTATTGGGGCTATACATAAAAATGGACGTGGCTCTCTCATTCTCGAACTTAACCTAGTCATTGCAGAGAAAAGCTTAAGTTTAAAATTTCAGTTAAATATCTTTAAAACTAAACGAATGAATCGCATAGCGTCAAACAGAATGACAGACATACGGACAGGGCTCGAAAGACTTGTCTCATCGAGCTAATCAAAAATATATATACTTTAATGGGTCTCCGGTGCCTCCTTTAAAGCGTTACAAACTTTCCGACAAACGGACACTATATGTAACGGGTATAAAAATTGATTCTATTTTTGCAAATATTTTAACAAGAGAAATTAAATTTGGTATACATGTTACTACTCCAAGAGACACCATATAAACAAACCAAACAGAAAAAAAAATAGTCTTTTTTTTTGTAAAATCAGATATGAAATCATGAAAAATCAAATTAATTTTAAAATACTAAGCAAAAAAAGTTTTAAATTTAAAAATACTATTTAGGGTGAACAACTGAAACATCTGTGCATTGCGCCGTTAAATTATAATTGTCGGCTTATTTCAACTTATTTTTGCAAATCGACTACCCTAGAAAAATTTGAATATTTGTAGTGATATAAATTTTAGCAATTTGTAATTTTCTCTCCACTCTATAAACAATTTAAAAAAAGTTCAATTCTGTTCCTATTGCATCAAAATTTATTTAGTTGCTGAAACTTTACGACTATTCTTGCCATTTAACTTTGCACTTGGCAACTCTACAGTTTTTTTTTTCTTATTTACGCGCGGGGCCGGTGTCATTTTATTAAAATGGCAAAAAGCCAAGAATAGCAACAAATCATGCAAAATCACGAAAATTAATAATACTTTTTGTATTTGGTTGTTAAGTGAGGACACGGCGTTATGACAACATTAGCAGAAGCCTTTCGTGCATGTTGGGTCATTGCCATATTCGGTATACTACTACTGCTCGGCGGCATAGGAGTGCTTTCGTGGAATGAGGTAAATATGATGCATGAAAACGAATCAAAACAAATCAGTCAGTTTAAACATTTAATTATGTCAACAATAGGGTCGCGCGGTGCATACTATACTCTCGCTGGATGAAGCTTTAGAGGATCTAGTTTCGCTCGATGCGACTGAAGATTTAGAGCAAAACTACAAAGGACGCATTGTGCACATATCCGGACAAATAATTATTGGCGAACCGTTGACCGAGCCCGAATATAATATACAAATATTGGCGGTAAAATTAAAGCGGCATGTGCAAATGTATCAATGGGTAGAGGAGACGGTGTAAGTGAAGACGTCGTTGTTTGGAATTAAAACTTAAATCGATTTTTTTATATTTATTTTTTAAATTGCAGCGAACACAATTATGGCGAGAGCGTACAATCTGTCCAGGGTGATACACGCTCCTACTACTACAATCGTGAATGGCGCGACAAAATAATCAATTCACGTAACTTTTATATGCAAACTGGACACCGCAATCCTGAACATTTTCCCATAAAAAGTCAAACGCAAACAGCTGATGCTGTGTATATTGGCAAATATGAATTGGGCGCAGATATTAAGGCAAAATTTAATAAGTATCAAGAGCTGACCTCCGATGTGCGACCGGAGGATCCAACCATTAAAATGCATTTAGGCATATACTACCATACCAATGATGTTTTCAATCCGGAAGTTGGCGATTTGCGTATACTATTCACATTTGCTGGCATGGAAGGAGATTTCTATAGCATTGTTGCATTGCTCGATCAGAATAATAAGTTAGTGCCATACAAAACAAGCTATGGTCTGAATATATTGCTAGTCTATCCGGGTGAACTTACTGTAGCTGAGGTATTTAAACAGGAACATCATCAACAGCGCCTAACTACATGGCTGTATCGTTTTATGGGTTGGGTTCTGGTGTTCTTTGGTGTAACATGCACTTCGTCACTGTTGCGCGTCATACGTAAGTTGTTGCTAAGCTTAAAGTGTATCATTTAAAGTGAACTCATGTCTTTATTTACAGTTTCCCGCATACAACTACTTGCTGCGCTAGCACCGGATCCAAATTTTCCCGTTAGTAATAATCTCTTACTCTCATTCTCATTTGCGCTAATTATAGCCTCCATTGCTTGGGTGCTGCATCGTCCAATGGTCGGTGCTGGATTATTATTCGCTGCGGCTTCTCCGTTCGTTTGGTTTGCGCGCAGCGTGGCTAGTTATCAACGTTTATAGTATCAAAATTTGCATTTGTTGTAAAAGAAAAAGCGCTGCAGCGAAAATGTTTCACCGAAATGCGTAAGTTTTTGCGTTTCTTTGAGAAAATTTTTTTATATTTACATCTTTTTTATGTACAACAATATGGCTATTTATTAATTACTAAAACTAACGAATCAACAATTATACTAGTCTAGCTACATGATCTCTTAGATTAATTGTACGCATTAAAATTATCGTTTGCGCTTTGCGCACTAGTCTGGTTGTTGTTGTTGCCTGTGCTGCTACCAGCACCACCGCTGCCACTATTTGTCTCAATCATACTCGATGCTGCCTTTGGCTCACCGGAGGTGTGTACGCTCGGGCTTTGTGATTTCTCTTGCTCTTCGCTATCCTTTAGCTGTCCCTCTTCATAGCGCACATATGGCTCAAATGTATTATTTATTTGTACTGATCCACGGTGTAGATTATTTGATTCCGCTTCGAAAAGTATTTCATTTATGAATTTTTCTGCCAGCAAACGTTGTTCGCGTTGCAATCGTTTTAGTTTATGCGTCCAAGTGCGTGCAATTGATTCCTCTTCCGGATACTGTCCAGACAGATAATCGCAGGCAATATTTAGCAATTCATCGGTACTATGCGTGGTAACACTTGTGTTGCCGGTGGGCAATATGCGCGCTCGCTTTGGTGTATGATAATCATTATCTTGTGTTCCAACTGTTCCAGTACCTATATTATTAGCATTGTTAACGCCAACGCCACTTGGACCTGGCAGCATTTCTACTTTTTGCACATGTCCAAAGGATTTATGAAACATTTCGGCAATATTTGGTGTCGCAGTCGCTCGATATGAATAACCGCCGGCTGCTACAGCTGCCTGCTGTAGCGCTGCATTGGCATCGATAAAAGACGAATGCGAGTTTTCGCTAAATGAAAATGGTTCACTTTTAAAGCTCGGATTGACGGCTAGAAATTTCTCGGTGTTACGTAGAAAATCCAACTCTTGAAATGTCCAGCAACGCGGCGTATGCACATTGCCGGAACGTATTGCACTCTCGACGACCTTCAACTCTTTGCGATAATTGGTACGCAGCGTGTTAATTTTTTTCTTTACATCCTCTACGGTGGCATCACGTTTTAGATAATGATAAATGGGCACTAATCGTTGATATGCTTCGGCACGCTTTTCCCGATTTGTATAATCACGCAGCGATGTATCCCAGAGCACTGGCAGATCCCGATATGTTTGTATAAAAGCGCGCAGATAGTGTCTATTCTCCTCTGCCCCCGTCATCAATTTGATGCCGCCAGGTGGTGGCTGATGCAGCATGTTGCTGCTTGTTTTGGTTGTTGTGTCTTTGTTGCAGCTCGTTTGAATTTAACGTCGTTTTTGCTCTTGTTTACCTGCCAAAAATTTTTTGATTCGTTTTGCTTGTTGCAGCACAGTTTACGTATTTTTATTGAGCAATTGATGTGAAAACTGTATGGATCCATTGACGAAATGTCAAGTAGTCAGTTTGACATTTGCTGCTGGATTGTTTGACGTATTGCCACAATGACGCAGAGTTGCATGCGAGCGTAGTAAAAACGACCTTGGCGCGTAAATTTAAAAAAATTTTTTTTTGTTCTCTGCGGTTTGAACTTTTGTGGGCTGCGACAACGTCGTAATGTAGGTAGGAGAATTTTTATAAATTGAAAATAAATTATTGCAACTGGTTACATGCCTTAGCATGGAATCTTTATCACTTCACTACATATTATAAAACAAAGTCGCTTTTTCTGTCCCTATATCCCTATGAATGCTTAAATTTTTAAAACTACGCAACGGATTTTAATGCGGTTTTTTTAATAGATAGAGTGATTGAAGAGGAAGGTTTATATTTTGGAAAATTTTGACCCGGGGCCTAATTTAGGCCTTGAAACCGGAAAATCCATATCTTTGGAATGAATAGACGTAGAGACTTGAAACAGGGCTCATTTGAAAGATGGTTAAAAAACATTTTTGGCGTTTAAGGGATTTTCGAAATTTGGACCTGAGACCCAATATAGATTTTTTGACCAATTTTTTTTTTTAACAGGTGAGACGGGATTTTAGAAAATTTTGACCGGGAGCATAATGGGAGCCTCGAAAAAAAAAAATCATATGTTTGGATTGAATAGACGTAGAGACTTGAAACTGGGCGCATTTGAATGATAGTTAGTCGTGTTTAGGAGATTTCCAAAATTTGAACCCACATTTTTTGAACAATTTATATTTAGCCACCAAATAGAATAAAAAAAACGAGAGCAAAGCCGCGGGTACATGCTAGTTAATTATACCCCCGAAGTTTGTAACTTCCAGAAGAAGAAATGTTAAAGTGCAGTACTCGTATTTGTACACTAAATAAGCTCATAACTTGGTCATATCTGTTTGTTATTAATAAAAAAAAGTATCTCAGTTTAATTTGCTATATCAGCAACAGTTTGACGACAGTCCTTTTTCATTCAAGACCCATTTGAAAGATTTTATATGGAAAACGTATTTAAAAGATGTTCATTTTTAATTCAAATGCGTTAGTGGTACACCCATATTTCAATGTTTATTTCTTCAAAAATAATTGTTTTGTAAATATGTAGTTTAAAATGAAAGTTTGTAACGCACTAAAGGAGATGTCCCTAAAGCATAAATATTCTTGAGACAAGTCGACCTAGCAATGTCTGTCTGTATGTCCGTCTGTCTGTTGCGAGGTGATTTATTGGCTCAGTTATAAAGATATTGAGCTGAAAAACGTAACTTAAGCTTTTCTAAAAAGACATGTAATATCATCCTATGTACACTCCACCGATATGGTACGGATCGGGCCACTATAACGTATAGTCCTACACAAACTTACCTCTCATTTTCTGATGTTTTCAAGAAAATTATTTTTATTTCTGTATTTTTAGCTTAATATTTGATATCAATATTGAGTCTAAATTTCGGTTGTATCAGACCTTTGAACTCCACTCATCCCATTTCGAAATTGCATCTAAACCAATTATGATATCACATAAACTATTTAAGAATTCCTGCAGGGTTAACGTTTTTCCTTGATTAATGTCAGTTTAAACCAATATTTAGTTCCTATGCGCTCCCCCCTCCACTCCTTTTACACGTACACATTTATACATTTTTTTCGACATGAAAATCTTTTTTATAATTTTAACTGAAATTAAAACCTTTATCGGAGGTTTCATAAATTTGACTTTTTTAAAATATACGTATTAAGTTCGACGGTTTTTGTTGTGTTTTCTAAATAATTCTAATTGGAAATATTTTTGGAGGGAATATTTTAACTTAAAATATTCCCTCCGCAAAATTTTTCTTGAAAATCACAACTTTCTCAGTATAAAATATTTTCGGAGAACCTCTGTCGTTTGTTTATGTTCCCAAAATCCTTCTTCAGTTTAAATTTTAAATGTCATAAACATATACAATATATAGCAAATAACTGTGTTCCGAATAGCAATCCGTCTGTTTGTTAAGAGCTCTGCTGTTCATTCTAACAGTTTGAATTGAAATTTTGAAATCAAATTTGTTAAAACTTAATAAGAGTACGAGTTCAATCTTCTTTCTTATGTTTGATTAGATCCGCCATGGGTTACGCATGTTGAGGAAACAAACAGGTACTTTATACTTTGCTATAGGGGTTCATAAGTGCGTCCATGAAGGTATGTTGGTTTTGATAATTGAAAAATTTATATTAGTTTCCGTTTGAGATTAAGTTCTCGTTTATCTTATTTTTTGTTAGCTTTACATCATAAAATTCTTAATTTATTTCCAGTCATATTTATTTAAAAAAAAAACATATTTCATACAAAATTAAAGCAATCTTTGTGTTGGAAAAAAATGCAGTCGCACGCTCAATTTCAAAAATTTCACAAAATAGCGACTTAAAAATAAATTATAAAGTATTTTATAAAATTTTTTTTTGTTTCTGCTTATTGCACCCAAAAATGCAGACAGAGCTAACATTTATAAAATGTTATTTAAATCACATACTCTGATACCGCATAAATATATATGTAAATATATATTTTTGGAGCATTTTTGCGTATAAATTAAAAAACTAGACTACAACAACAAATACAACAGCTGACTGGCCGCGGCCGCAACAACAATGCACGTGCAAATTTGTTGCTGCGTGGCCAATCTATGAAATGCTGCCAACTTTTACAATGGTACTATTGAGTATTATTCCTTGGAAGCCATATGTCCCATTAGATTGCTGGTTATTTTCTCAATCTTTTTAAGATCAGGCATATTTTCCGCTTTATATTGCACGCACTATAATTAAGAAAAATATACAAAAATTAATTGAAGAAATTAAATACAAATTAAATATTTTGACATACCTTAACATTGTCGGTCATCTTCAGCAGTATGTGACCCTTGGCGTGTACATATTTCATTGTATAACGGCAGCCCTGAGGATTTGCCATATACATGTTCTCCGCGGCAATTTCGAAATCTTCCCAATTTTTAACAAATACCATTTTAAGACTTGTTTTTTCGTTTAATTTTTTGTAAAAAAAAAAACACGACTACAATCAAGTGAAATGCAGCTGCTTCGTTTACTTATTTTTGTTAGTGATGTGCAATTTGACAATACAACAACACTAGGCGCAGTGTTGTATTTGCAGTAAAATTCAAATCGTAAACTCAACGCTAGATGTCGCTTTATTTTATATCATACGATGTTGTGAATTGAATCATACTGTACTATAAACTACAATGTTGAAATACATCCTCAATTCGGGGAATCCCAACCGTGTAATTATATAAATCGTAAGACGACCAATTTTGCAAATGTGGTAACCGGTAAACTTCTTTCGATATTTTTATACCCGTTACACATAGTGTAAACGGGTATATTCAGTTTGTCAAAAAGTTTGTAACGCATTGAAGGAGGCATCGGAGACCCCACAAAGTATATATATTCTTGATCAGCTCGATGAGATGGATCGATCTAGCCATCTTTGTCCGTCTGTCAGTCTGTCCGTCTGTTTGTTGCTATGCGATTTATTCGATGAAGATATAAAGATATTTGGCTGAAATTTTAAACTTAAGCTTTTCTCGGCAACGACTATGCTAAGTTCGAAAATGAGAGTGCCACGCCCATTTTTAGGTATAGCCCCCATACAAACTTACCGATTTTTTTCGATTTTTTGTTTAAAAATAGTAATTATTTATGAATGTACTCGCTCCCAATTAGGTAAAAACATTTCTTTTGTCATCCAGGGTCAAAACCAAGACGCCACGCCCATGTAACGGGTATTTCAGCTTCGGTTCCACCGAAGTTAACGTTTTTTCTTGTTTAATCTAAATTAATATTTTGGATATTTTGTACAGTTCATAACCGCTTTTGACACTCCAATAAGCCAAAGTTTTACGAAACGCTGACTGAACTTGGTATCCCTGCAAAGATCGTTCGTATAATGAAGCTAACAAACACCCAAAGCGTTGTCAGGGTCGGTAAAAACTCTCCGACTCCTTTATTATCCAGTGATGCTTCAGACACGGCGATGCGTTGTCATGCGACTTCTTTAATCTCCTGATGGGGTACATTTTATTTACACAAACTATGTTGCTCGAGTCTCCCCAAAAATCGGCGCACAGTCAGCAGATATTGAAGAAAATTCACGCTCAATGGGACTAGCGGAAAACAAAAAGTAAGACGAAGTTTTTGGTATCTACTCTTAGATCAACCACAAGTTCTAGAGAATCTATGAGTATGGGGTAATTTCACCTTCGAGGTTGTAGAAAACTTCGTCTACTTAGGATCAGAGGCCAAACAAGAACAATAACACCAGCTTGGAAATCAGACGAAGAATTACTCTGGCTAACCTATGCTACTTTGGTCTCGGTAAGCAAATGCAAAGTATAGTTTTATTCAGAACAACAAAAATCAAATTCTACCAGACGTTGATTCTCCCAGTCCTGATAAATGCGCAGAAACATGGGTCAAAACAGAGGCGCAAAAATCAGAACGTTTGAGAGGAAAAAATTATTCGTAAAATCACTGTCAGAATGGACAACAAGTACCGTATTCGCATGAATGACGAGCTGTACCAGCTATATGACGACATTGATATAGTCAGGCGCTTTAAGTGTAGACAACTGCGCTGGGTGGTGCTTCGAATGGATGCACGGGCTCCGGCGAGACAAGTGTACGACGAAAACGTGAACGAAATCGCAGGGGCACGACAGCGAGGAAGACTGCTGCTGCGTTGGAAGTACCAGATCTTGGAAGACGTCCCCAAGATTGGAATCCGGAATCGTTATAGAGTAGCATTGGACCATCACCATAAGAGATGAAGATTATTAAAGAGAACAACGAGTACATCCATAATAAATTCGATTTGCCATAATTTAAGTTTTTGATATAAAAAAATAAAATGTGTGTAGTGGCCCGTTCCTTCTGGTATTCCATTCATCCTTGAAAAAGAGCTTAGTCGCATTTTCAAAGCATATACCGTTTGAGGATTTCTCCCAGTTAACAGTTTTTATACCTAACCATGAAAACATTTATAATAAAAGCAACCTTCCGATCACTCCTGACGTCAATCTTATAAAAAGTATATACCTATGAATAGGATGTTCTTATGAGACGATAAGTGTTTGGGAGTCAACCGAACTTGAGGCAAAACTCCTAAAAAATTATTTTTTCAAAAAACCAGCGTCGTTTGCATAGACACTGATCTGTATTGATTAATAAAAATATTTTCTAAGTCATAAGTACGAGGTGTGTTCAAAAAGTATCGCATATTTTGTGTTTTTTCTAAAAATTATTTATTTATTCATGAATATCTATTTTGTCCCCATTAAAGTAATCCCTCCCGATAAAATACACCTATGCCAACATTTTTCCAATCCTCGAAACATGCCAAATACTCCCTTTCCGGTATAGCCATCAGCGCCTTCTTGGATTTAGCTTTTGTCTCCTCAATCGACTCGAAACGCGTTCCCCGGAGTGGTCTCTTGAGTTTTGGGAATAGTCAGAAGTCACACGGTGCCAAATCAAGCGAATACGGTGGTTGCGGAACGATATTGGTTGGATTTTTGGCAAAAAAGTCACGAAAAACAGTACAGTTTTTAAAAAAAAAGCAGCATTTTTGGTACCAACCGAGACGTGACACGTTTGAGGCCCAAAACATCTTTAAAAATGGAATTAATTGATCCTTTCGATACGCCAATTTCATCAGCAATGTCTCTCATAGTTAATCGACGGTGTGCAAGCACTAATTCTTTTACTTTTTGGATGTGGCCATCGTCCGTTGAGGTCGCCATAAGCCTTTTTTTAACATTTTTATTCCATTTATTCCATTCAGAAAAAAAAAATTTGATACAGGTTCTTTTGATTAATTTTTTTGAATAGGTAAAAATCGAAGACGATCCAAAACACGTGCAAGCAAAGCAGCTGTCAACAATTAAGTGAACATTCAAAATGGCCGAGCTTATCGGCATAAGTGGAGACATGAGTACCAACATAACGCCACACAAAAATCGAAATTCGAATATACGTAACCCACGAAAATTCAAAATTCGCGATAATGTTTGAACATACCTCGTATAAAGAAATGAAAATAGGTGATCCAGAGATTCCATTTCCGCCATAACAAGCTTCGGATCTTTATTCGTTAAACTATCGGCCTCATTCTGCATATCGAACATGAATATCTAAGTGGACATCTTATATAATTAGGTTACATATATTTTCGACAAGGAGCATACTTGTCAGTGCCGAACTGATTATATAATAAGCGAAAGGATGTCATGTGCCATATTTTATTTTTTTTAATAATTTCCTAAACGCTGTTTAACTTGCCGAACGCTGAATCCGGTAAGAAGTTAAACTATTATTGTGAGGCCATTAAAGCGATTAAATAGCTTCTGTAAACAATTGTCTTGACTATTTAATGAACGTACGCGGCATTGTTATCATCTTCTGATGCTGCTGCTGCTGGTTTTGTTGTTGTTGCGTTGCTTCTGAGGCTGCTGCTGCTGCTGCTGCACACTTAATAATCCAACAATAAACATTTATTATTTGCATACTTACACACACATTTTGGCAGTCGCTTCTGTTGTTGTGGCTGCTGTTGCTGTTGTTGTTCAATGATTGACAATGTTCAGTAGCAGAATTCTACCTCTTTTTTTTTTTTCTTTAACTTGCCACTACCGTCGTCGCTGTCTATTGGTAAAACACTTGTTGCACTAACTGACATTCTTATTACTTTGCTGCGGTGCAAGAGCTGCTGTAACTTTGCATTTGCATCTTACGGCTCTTTTACTTTGATCGCAGCTTTTAATCCGCTACGTTCAAGTGCGTTTGCACTAGCCTTACTGCTGCTTGTGGCTTCTGGCTCCTTCTCTGTTGACACTTTATCTGCTATGTTCGAACAATTTTTTTTATTTTTTGATAAATGCCGACAAAAGTCTTTGAAAATATTTGATTGATCACGCCGGAATTGCGGCTTAATTAAGTTTTTGAGTTGTCTCACTCTTGCTTACTCTTTGCGTTGCTTTACGTTGCGTTGATCTTTTTAGCTAGCTTCTTGATGTCTATTTATTTGCTTTGGTCAATCGTTATTGAACGCTTATTATCTACACACACATACAACGTTGACAATTCAATCCGAAGTGTGTGTGTGTGTAAGGTGTGAGCAGTGAGTGTCACATGAAGATCGGAACGTGTTGGGGAAAATGTGTGCAATAGCTGCTTTAACATGCTCGTTTGGCTACTGTTTGCATTATTTATACCCTTCACATTTTTATAGAATAACTTACAACAAATTTAGACTTTCAATATTTTCGATCATAGAACAACTTTTTGTTTCTGTTAACTAAAATCTTAGCTAGTATCGGAAGCAGCGATGTCTGGAGAATACATAATGTTGGTGCCTGGTCGCGCAAAACCCTAGACTTTTTGCACTTAGGGTTATCGCCAGTAACAATTGGATGCAAAAATACTCTTCCTTTTATGCCGTTCAACCCGCTGTTTACCGATGAAAAATCGCCTCCCAAAGTCACACGGCTTCAATTCATACGGCACCCAATTTCCTGCTTTTGGATCGTTACCAAAACTATAAAACGCCTGGAATAGATTGCTTGATCAACTCTCATTGAATCTGAAACTTCTTGTTGTTTGACATGGGTCTTTATCGAATAATGCCTTTAATTCTTCATTTTCAATTTTCAACAAAATCAGCACTTTAAAAGCGACCAAACCACTTCCGACACAATTTTTCAGATAGAACATACTCGCCGTTTTAGCCTTACGTGGGTTCCGGGTCACCAAGATATTTTTGTAATTGCGAAGCAGATAAATTGGCCAGAGAAGGTACATATTCCGTTATTCCTTCAGGAAGGTTTTCGACTGGAGGATATGGCCTCTCGGAAGCTTCGAGTGAAAGACGAAATAATCAGACTGGTAGAGATGAGGTGGACAAAAAATCCTAAATGCAATACTTCGAAACTAACAGATTTTATCCATGATGGTTGAAACGGTCACGGGACACTGTCTGGTTGGCAGACATGCCGTCCGACTAGGGGTAGCATCAAATGACTTCTATAGAAGCTGTAGAAACGAGAAACAGGAGGAGACCGTAGAGCATTTTCTCTGTCACTGCCCAGCCCTTGGGAGAATAAGGTTTACCGCACTTGGTAGGCCGTTTCTCGATAGTCTGGTGGAAATTGCATCAGTCAAGATAAGTGCAGTAGTCGCCTTTATAAGGAAATCGAGGAAAAACTAACTGTAATGGGTTGAGTGGTCATTTATGAAGTGTATTTTCCAGTCGTTGGCATTTTTTATTATTTTAATTTTGCCTGTTCTTTATTGTTGTTGCTTTAGATTTTCTCTCTCTTTTTCTCTCTCTCTCAGTGTTCTTATTGTCATCGTTCGAACTTTAGTTTTATCGGATGTTTACGTTCTATGCTTTTGACTTTTGTTTACCGTGCACATCATTTCAATCACTTTTGAATCCAACAAAACAAAAACAATCAACATTATCGTTGCGTTAGGTAATAGATTCAATAAAATAAAAAGATGCTTTTGGCCGTTAAATAGAATTTGTTTGAAGACCTAAAGGAAGTTTATGCGTAAATAAATAATAATGTATTTTTGTCGTTACATAAAAATTATAAAATCCATTAAGAATCATTCAACTAATTTATGCCACATGATACAACTAGTTTAACGAAAGAGACATCATTGAAGACTAGGACATGGACATCGAATTTTTTAATCACACAATTTAAAACGACCGACAAACAGACAGACAGAGCTATATCGACTAAGGACATCAATAATTTCCATAGCAAGCATTGTTTTAAATTTTTAAATCAATTCAACTGTATTCTCTCTCCTTCGCCAACAATTTGTATCTTATGCAATCGCCTATAAGTTGACATGTCAAAATTCTGAAAATCTGATATACTATACATAGACAACATACGATTTAATACAGGAAATAACGCTGCAGTCGAATTTGTGCTACTACGAGATACTTACTCTATACCCAGTTTTTATATTCCCTAAGTTATTTTTTTAATTCTAGTTCCAATATTTATTGTTGGTTGGTGTAAAATGGTAATAACTTGCTAAACTTTTCATATGAATTCGAAATGTTGCTATAACTTTGTATGGTGACTAGATTTTACTGTGGTTCCATATA
Organism: Leucophenga varia; assembly: GCA_018903435.1. Classification (NCBI taxonomy): domain Eukaryota; kingdom Metazoa; phylum Arthropoda; class Insecta; order Diptera; family Drosophilidae; genus Leucophenga; species Leucophenga varia. Next base: position 588,591 of record JAEIFJ010001868.1, read on the forward strand.
AATCATATTCAGAAATGGGTCAGACTAAATTTAACCTTTCTTTTACACGAATCCAAAAAGTTTTTCATACACAAAGGTATTCTGTATGCGGGAAAATAAAGGGATAACAATAAAAACGATAGAGTTTCAAATTGATGGGAAATTTTATACCATTTATAATTTAAACAAAATATCGTTTAGGTGACTACCACGACTTTTCTTGCACTGGACTATACGATCCTTCCAATTTTTTAGATGACTCGGCGGAACATTTCCGCAAGCTTATCAGTTGTTGCTGGTTTGTTATCGTAAACCCTAGACTTAACATAGTTTCAATGAAAATTTGTACAATGGTCTTCGTGGCCAGTTGTTAGGGTCATTTCGCGATTCTACCGACTTACCGAACTGTTCATGCAATAAATCCATTGCAACGTTGGCTATATGGCATATTGCACCTTCTTGTTGAAAGAGAATGTCATCAGCATTAATTTTATTCACGGTAACTGGACGCACAGTTCATCTTTATTGAAAAAGTACGGCCCGATGATGGCACCATACCAAAGTGCACACCAAGCAGTCAGTTTCTGAGGGTGTAATGGTGCTTCATGAACGACTTGTGGGTTTGACTTACACCAATAACGATAATTTTATTTGTTGACATTGACATAAAAATACGCCTCATTCGAAGGCACAATATTTTTATAACTGTCACACATAGTGTATATTCAGTTTGTCGGAAAGTGTGTAACGTATTAAAGGAGTCATCGTAGACCCTATAAAGTATATATATTCTTGATCACCTCGACGAGACGAATCGATTTAGCCTTGTCCGTCTGTCTGTTTGTTATGGCGAGATTTATTCGCTCAGTTTTAAAAAGACTGGGCTGGACTGAAATTTTAAACTAACGCTTTTCTATGTCCTGTGTACTTTCTATGTTAAAATCCATGTGCCAAGCTCACTTTTTAGCTATAGCCCCATACAAACGTACAACATTTTGTCAAGTACTTAAAAAGAAAAAAAAGTATTTATAGAGCGAATAGCTTCAAATATGGTACAAATGCTTCTTATGCCAAATCTTCAAATTAAAATCAGTTGTCAAATTCCTATCGTCCCTATGGGGAAACACTGTAATAAAATTTGTTTGGCCTTTCCCATATCAGACAAGACAATAGACTCTTAGGCCGTCAAGTGGTAACAATTTTTCTCTAGCCTTATTTTAATGGGAAAACTTCTGCGTTTCCGGTGAAAAATATACATTAGGCTTGTAAGTACCAATCTTCCAGAAAACGTAAAATATAATGGTAGATAGAGGAGGCCGAGGAGAAAACCCATATTCCCCACACAATAAGCATATAAATGCCGTTTTGCTAATATGTAGCATTAAAGGAAAATTTAACCCATTACAATATAATAATGGGCTAAATTTTCCTAGCGCAACAATACTCTTTCAAATTATATAATCAATTTATAGCGTAGTGACTAAACCACGCAGAATCGTCAATGGCTGGTCACGGCTAATGTAGAGACGACATTGGTCGTCGATGAGCTAGAATAAGAAACCCGTGGGACAATGTAAGCTGATTAGGATTGGGTCGATTTTCAGTAGTGCTGAGTAGTGAAAGTGGTACTCGAATATTAGGAATATTCGCAATCCCGAACTTATTAATCTCTTAGTGGGCATGTTTAGAGTAACTTTTAACCCATCCGGAAAAAATTGTTATGTGTTCGAACACATACATACACATCTACGTATATAAATATTGTGTACTTATAGCAGATATGTCACCGTTACAATAAGCAATAAATTTAAGTACCGATCATAAACTTTTTTTATTACTTAGCAGTGAACTCACTGATTATCGAAATCAAGAAATCAAAAAGACAACAAACTTTTTTTTTTATTTCTTTCTTTCTTTAAAAAGTTAAACAAAGTCAGTCAATCTGTTAAAGTTTTATAAACAAACAACTTTTATAGTTGTTTCATTAAAAATATTTAGCTACCGGTATTGCGTGTCATAAAAAAAAAAAAATAAAGAAAATTAAATGAAATCGTTCAAATCGTTCGACGATTGTTGGCGTCCCCAAAAGGTGTTGCACCCAATTAGAAATATGCTATCAGCGAAGTTGCACTACTGGACGCTTGCCTTACTTGCTTTGGGTGACAACTCAAACCGATTGAGTATGATATGAACGATAAATTTAACAAATAATAATAAATACTTTTATTGCGGGTGGTGCTACGCGCTACTCGGCTTGACTGCTGCTGCCAGTCTTACGCTGTGCTGTGTCTTTAAGTCTTTTTATGACAACCGCCATGCCGGTTGTCGGCGCTAATGGCGTCGCTATGGCGGCTGTCCGTCCATTTTGATCGATCAATTATAAAGATATTTAAGTACATTTAGCATGCAATTAGACGCAGTTACTTATGCAGCCTTCAAGTTTGTATAACACAAAAAAAATATATCATTTGTGCCAAATCCCTGTGATTTGTTTCATTTTATTATTATTGCTACAATTTTTTTTTTCAATATAAATTACCTTTGACTAAATCTATCGATACCCACGTAAGTGATACTTAATAGCAATAAAACGTAGTCAGGTGACAATTAGTTGTAAATTAATTTGACTAGGATTTTTAAGCTTAGGAACTACACACAGTTACACGACAACTAATAATAATACCTAAAATATATATTGTAGCGCACCAATTCGGTTAGATACTGTGATTTTTTTTATACGTAAAAGCTTAAATGTTTGCAATTCGATTTATGACGAATTTAATGTGTATTACTAAAGCGTAGTAGTATTCTTCAATTAAAGATAAACAATGCCCGCGAGTTATGCGTAAACAAAATTTAATGAAAAACATATGCGTTGAAATCTTATGCGATGAATCATGTAAGCGCGAGCTTTTTCTTCTTCTTCTTCATGAGTTACTATTTACTTCAGAGACGTTTCCACTTCATTTATGCAAATAACTGCGATTTAATTATGTCCATTAGCCGCTGTTTAAGCAGCTACCGTTTGCTAAACGATAAATGCTGCCGCAAAAAACGATTTTTAAATTATTCACTGTTTTTTTTTTTTTTTTTGTTAGCTTTAGAGTTTTGCCGTTTGCAAAAAAGCCTGAACTTAAAAAGGGGTCGCTCGTTTTGTATTGAAGCTTTCATTGACACAGATTTATGACTAAACGTTGTTATATGTATCTAAAAAATATTGTTAATACTATACTATCTAATAGCTTTCTTCATGTAAATTTAGTTTCAAAATATGATATAGAATTTTATAAAACTGAAAGAAATTTACTACTGGGATCAAAACGTAGTAAGACAAATTGTTTTAAATTTCTCGCGCATTAGGAATCGGGCCATGTTTTTTTTTTTTTTTTAAGTTGGTAGGACCTTAACTGACATCTATATCAAATTTCAAGCCCATAGCATAGTTAGTTAACGAGGCACGTGTCTTTTTTAGTCAACAACAAAAAAAAAATTTTTTGATCTTTATTTTCGACTTGCTTTGGCGTGATTTTTTTGGTCTCCGCTCTCCTTTGGCACAGTATTCACTTGATTGGTTCACAGTTTCAGGGTTGTATGCATAAATTCAGGTTTTATCTCCAGTAATAATGCTATGATAGTCAAAAACTTCGAACAAATTGAGTTGTTTCGGTTTCGGCTTGAGACCTAATCGGTCTTTCAAAATTTATTGAATTGAACCAAATGATACGTTGGCGATGTCAACGAGGTCTCTGATTGTCAATCGTGATTTTTGAGCACTAAATCCTTGATTGCAAATTATACTGCTACTTAAAAAGGTATATTGTAAGCCCTTAAATTACTATATAACTGCTTCTAACCCTAGTCTTTGAATGTATCTAATCATTTTTATAGGTTCGGTTTTCCTAAACTGCTCTGTGGTGATTGTGAATCCTTCCAACAAAGACATTCTGATAGAAAATAGATGTGTGTCTCCTCCAAAATACCACAGAATCTGCACTCAGAAGAGCTTGCTACATCCATTACATGCAGGTGTTTTCTAAATCTACAGTGGCCCGTTAAGATCCATATCATGATCTTTAGCTGTGTTCTGTTCAGCTTAATCAATGCTTTGATAACCTTAGACTTGAGTCTCTCTATTAGTAATTTGACTGAGTATGCCCTGCCTTAAAAACCAGTGGTCATCTCTGGCTCGTTTCCTATGATTACGTATGGTCCCTCTAAGTGTGTGGCTTCCCATGGAACAATAAGGTTCTGGGCCTTTCAATGGAGTTGCGCCTCCTTCTTGGCTAGTGCATCTGCTTTCTTGTTACCTGGTATGTTTGAGTGCACCGGCACCCACAACAGTTGTACCCTGTTGTTTTGTCCTAGTACGTTCAAGACTATAGCCAGCATTTTTTTTGTAAAGTTTTGTTGCTGGACCAGCTACTCGCCTTCGTCGGTTAGGGATCCGTCTGTGTACCACTTTATGATGTGTTGTTTTATCTCATATTCGCATTCAGATGTCCAAATTTTCTTGTCCTTGTCAATGGTGAATGTCAATGGTCTTTTCCAAAAATTTTTCATACAAAAAATGCAAAATTTAAGGTAATAGTTCCAAACTCTAAATAAAATAAAATTATGGATGTGTATCCATATACAATGTCGTGCCTTATTCGACGAAATTATGTTTTTTTTATTAAATCATGGAAAAACACATTTATTCCCGTGATTAAATAATTTTTTGAATATTATATATCTTAAATGACTACCATGATCCTGTACGGCGAAAAGTGTCTGTGATGTTATATGGTTTTGACCAACATTTCGGGCAAAATGGGGCTATTTCCTGGCGGATGTTGTTCTTTAGCTCTTCTTGGTTTCTTGGCTTGTTGATTTAAAACTTTGATTTTAAGTTTCTCCACAGAAAGAAGTCTTAAGCTGTTAAATCAGTCAATATCAACTTATTTTGACACTAATCGTTTAGGAAAAAATGGTCTCAAAAAATCGATTGAGGCTTAAGCTGTATGTATCACGAACCATTTATATCGTATTAACACTCATGCTTGACGGTAATCATTTGGCTAGCTTCATCTTCGAAAAAGAATGGCCAAATGATCATATCAAAATAAACAAAGCACCAAATAAAAACTTTTTGGTTATAAAGAGGTACCTTGTAAATGATTAATAGATTTTCAGAACCATAGATCAAACAATTTTGTTTATTTACGGTTCTGATAAATGTGAAATGAGCTTCACATCATAATAATTTTTGCCAATGAGTTTTTACAATTGACTTATAGTCCGGTCAATATAGACATTTTTAAAAACAATAATTCCCGGAGAGTCAAAAATTGGTGGAGAGCTGGGGCTTACCATTACAAATAAAGTGTAAAAATCCTCATCGATCCTATGTGTGCTACAAAAGGTCAAAGGTCAAAATTTAAGGTTTTTTGGTCTTTTCCCGAAAACGGTAAGTTTTATAAAAAAACATAAAACCAAGTGGTAGATCTTAAAATTCTCTACAAAAATGCACACATTTCCACGGCACATGTGAGATAGTGTATTCGGCGCGTTTTTTTTTTTTACCGTGGTTTCCCTGTAGGCCTACTCCACTAACTGTCTGTCAATGTCTGAGAGCGCTCGGGGGGCCGTATACTGCTCCATGGCAAGAATCTCCTTAGACAGACGCTTCAAACGCGCTACGTCATTGGTCGGTATGACATCTCGCCAGGATTACAATGTTGCCAGATCTATTCGTCGACTATGCCCAACCCTGTACGTGCTCAATTACGAATTGCCACGCATATTTTTAGAGATTTTGTATTATTTGATCTACAAACTTTTAAAGACAATATTGTATTAAGCGAATCTATCGAATTTCTGCCGCAAAACTACGATAGTGGACGATCCATTCGAACATACCAATTCTAATAATAAAAATGATTACGCTTCATTTCTATTAAAAACAAAAATTTATCATTAAAAAATAATGTCAAATTAATTTACAATCACTAAAAGGCTTTCAATGTGCGAATATTTTCAACATTTCTAAAATTTTCCATTTATAAATGTGTCTCTTTAATAAATTTTAAATGCATTTATAATTTTTAAAGATAATAATTAATTTTCGTCATATATGAAATGCTATAAATTGTTTTAAGTGGTTTATGCCACGGTTATCTCAGTTAATTTATGCATTTCAATTAAATAAATCTTATCATCGAAAATTTTTAATTGGTAAATTTATAAAATAATTTGCTTAAACCGCTCCGAAAATACTTACATATTTCCATATTAAAAGATTCCGCATAGCGGAAATCAATACTTAAAGACAACAAGATTAGATACTTGAGGTTTAGGATTTAATGCTTTTAATTTTTATTGTATAAATATTTCAAATTCTATAATCATTAGCATCTGATTACGTATCGTCATCAGATAAGCTAACTACTAAGTGGGATTTGATTTATCGCATTCATTTTATTTCTACTTTTTTTTGGGGTTTGAGGGTTCTCTAATCGAAGTAGTACTACCTTTTAATTGCTATCAGAGACGACTGCGTAGATTTATATACGTATTACTAAACAATTATAAATAAAAAAACACTTGATTACGTATATTGGAAATAATAATAATCGTATTAGGAATAAAAAAAAACAAGGAAAAATGTTAACTTCGATGAAACCGAAACTCAAATACCTGTCACACGAATCAGTGGCTTATGTAAAATTTTAAGAATGGATGAGTCATTGGTCCGATACATCCCATGTCAATATTTGTATCAAATTTTAAGCTAGAAATAAAAACAAGGCTCTTGAAAATGTCAGAAAATGGGAGGTGAGTTTGTCTGGGGCTATATGTTATAGTGACCCGATCCTTATTGTATCGGTAGTTTATACATAGAATGACTTAAGAAGTGTTTTTATCCAATTAGGAGTGAATACATTCAAAAATAACAACTATTTTCATTAAAAAAAAATTGAAAGTTTGTATGGGGGCTATGCCACAAAGTGGGTGTGGTATTCTGAATATAACATGCAAACTGCCTAGGACGGAGAAAAGCCTAAGTTTTAAGTTCATCCTCATATTTTTAAAAGTAAGCGAATGAATCACATCGCAACAGACTGACATGATCTATCGATATCGATTCGTCTCGTTGTGCTGATCAAGAATATACTATATACTTTACAGGGTGAATATGAATATATAAAATGGGTCCTATGGGACTTGGTATACGATTTCAGGCTTTATAATTTTAAACAGAGTCTTTTTTTGTTTAATTTTTTTATATGAACTATTTTTTATACCCATTTGAAAATGATTTCCATTTGAAGTACAAAATTTATCTTAAAAAATTTTAAATTGCTTAAAAATTCTTCCAATCTTAGAAATATCTGTTCGATATGTTGGAACATATTACTTTCTAAAGATCAACATCGATTTGTCTTGCTGTGCTGATCAAGAATATATATACTTTATAGGGTCTAAGATGACACCTTTAATGCGTTACAAACTTTCTCACAAAATGGTGTGACGGGTGTAAAAATATACTTAAATATAAATAAAATGAGAACAATGTATAATAATAGCAATAAAAAAAATGTGCAGATTATCACACAAAATCGTTAAATTGAAAACAATCATAATAATGATTTGTGTTCACCGATAGAATTGATTAATTCAAAAGGTTTTTTTTCGAAATTGCTGCGTGAATTGAGTGATTATATTGTTTATAGTTCTTTGATGACAAATTTAGACATATATATACAATATACTATATATGTATATCATATCATTTATAGTAATTTGTCAGAACTTTTGTGAAATTGTAGCATTCAAATTTAATTATATTGTAAGAATTCTTCCGGTAAATTAATCATTTTTTTGTTTAAACTGAAAAACATATTTATTTTTGATTTTATAACATTGAACAATATCTATTTTGAAGTGTTTAGTTAATAAATATGATTCAAATGACATGACTCGCATAGACTTTGTGTCACCTGCCAAAGAAAGAAGCTAGTGACTTACGGCTTGATAAAAGCTTTCACGCGAAATTCTTAAATTTGCAAAAGTCATTAAATTGTTGATGTCATAATTTCATTAAGATTTCGATTATTTTTTGAGATTACGAAAAATAGCTACTAAAATGTGAAAATAATAAAAAAGTAGGAAATACTTTAACTTTAATGGAACCGAAGCTTTATACCTGTCACATTTTATTAAGACTAACTTCCGTTGCACATAACACATAGATATACAGTGGTGTTTGAAATAATAAGAACAACTTAAAAAGTTCAGAAATGAACCTGACACCGTTTGACGCTACATATTGTGGTCAGACGAAACAAAAGTGTTGCAGTTTGATACAGGTTCAGATAAACGGTACGTAAGACGTTCTTCTAAACAGGAATTCAGTTCTAAACTGATGGCTGATGCATGGGGCTGTTTTTCGTGGAATGTAAATCTGGTGAAAATTGTGGATAATATGGATGCCAACTACTATATTGGCATCATATTGGAAGGTGTTATGTTACCTTACTCTGAAAAGGAAATGCCATTACGGTAGGTTTTCAACAAGATAATGACCCGAAACACACTTCTAAAAGAGAAAAGGAGTAGTTCCGATGCGCCAAAATCAATGTTTAGATGTGAAGAAAGGTGTTAGCTAAGCTAAGCCAAAAAACTTCGAAGATAAATGGCAAGCAGCAAAAAATTCTTGGGAGAATATTCCACTCTCCAGATGCTGCACGCTGATAGCTTCCATGAAGTCCAGATGCATCGAAGTCATCAAAAATAATGGGGTAGCGATTTCTTACTAAATGTACGGGCATAAATGTGTATTTATAGTCTTTTAACATTAACTAACGTTTGTTTTTTTTTCTTTGTTCTTATTTTTTCGATCAGCTGATTTTTTATTTCAACCAACAAACTTGCCAGAACAGCAAAAAAAGGACAAGCAGAAAATAAATAATAACGTTTAGAAAAAGCTTAAGGGTCCGTCTGAAATTTGGAACTTAAGCTTTTCTCGGCAACGACTACTTTGTATGTTAAAACCAAGTTGCCACGCCCATTTTTAGATGTAGCCCCCATACAAACATACCAATAATTTTCGAATTTTTGTATTTAAATAGGTATTATTTATGCATGTATCCACTCCAAATTGGGTAAAAACTCTTCTTATGTCATCTAAAGTCGAATCCAAGGTGCCACGCCCATTCCTAGGTATAGCTACCATACAAATTTACCGCACATTTTCGAATTTTTGTATGAAAATAGGTATTATTTATGAATATATTCAGTCAAAATTGAATAAAAACACTTCAAACGACATCCGATATCAAAAACAAAGTACCACGCCCATTTTTAGGTGTAGCCCCCACACAAATTTACCGCCCATATTTAAATTTTTGAATAAAAATTGGTATTATTTAAGAATTTATTTACTCCAAATTGGGTAAAAACACTTCTTATATCATCCAATTCCAAAACCAAGATGCCACGCCCATTTTTATGTATAGCCCTCATACAAACTCACCGATTTTTTTTTAACTCTTGTATGAAAAATTAATTTTTTTCGTCTATATATTTATAAATGTATATAAGCCACTGATGATCACACATAAAGTTAATATAAAAAGCATATGTATCAAGATCAAGAATATATATAATATAGGATCTGTTTCAAACTAACTGACAAACTGATAATACCCGTTCATAATTTGTTTAAAACAATAGTTGCTAAATTTAGTATAAAAAACGATGAGGGTAAACATGAATAGTCAATTTAAGACCCTTAAATATTTGTATTATGTCATCATTCAAAAATTTATTATTAAAAATTTTGTTCGTATCACACGCTTTTTTATGGCAAATATAGTTTCTAGGAGCTTTTCAGTCCAAGACGAAACTTGGTTAAAAATCATGTTTTGTATTTGAATATCGATTTTGAAGTACCTGGGCAATCTTTTACAAGACAGAGCTTTGTGATGTATGAGTGGAATATTCCTAATCAAACAAGTTTTTTGGTCGATCATAGAACCGCACCATCCTTGATCATAAAGCTTTATGGGTATTTAAGCTTTGGTTCTATAGAATGCAATGTGTTTACATGTTATTAATAATATTTGGTTGCGAATTCCGGCTCTAAAATGTTCTCCAAATCTATCTTAAATTTTTTTTTTTTAATTGTTCCAATCTTAGAAATATCTGTTCGATATCGATTTCGGGGTTTTTTTTAACACCCTGTTCCCGTTACACGCATGTATAAAGGCTTTATAGACCCTATAAAGTATATATATTCTTGATCAGCATTGAAAGGCTGGTCTAGCTATGTCTGTCTGTCCGTTCGTCCGTCTTGACGTCTGCCATATGAAAACGACTATCTCGGAGACTATAGGAAGTACCCGAAACTTTGACTCTCCTAAGTCGTCAAGTGATCACTTACAAATGGGTTTTCTCTCTAGTTGCATTTTAAGGGTACCACATACAAATCTAACCAAATACTTTTTTCATGAATATGAATTATGCCTACAATAATAGTAAAAATCCAATACAATAAAGTAAGGTATATTGGGTATTTATTTGGGTACAGAGTTTCTTGGAGTCGAGTATCAAAACAGACTTATCAAATTGTATCGTAATATAAATTAAGTTGTTTAATAAATTAAAAAATTATTTAACTTTAAATCCCAACGCTTAAACATTCAACCAAATCAAAGTCTAAAAGTGTTTATCTGTGCCTATCTCTGCCTCAGCTAATCGCTTCTAAATAGCAAAGCTAATCAACTAATTATGAAACTGTTTTCTTTTTCTGTTTGGAAAATCCCGAATCCATGCTACTAAATAAAATATAAATGAAACACTCGTGACCAATAATTTTGAATAGTATCGAATACAATAAAAATAGCTAAAATGAATCAATTAATTAATTATCAAATTATTTCCTGTCCAATACGATTAAACTCAAAGCAATTCAACCTGAAAAATATATATATTGTACATATATAATCCAGGTCAAATAAAACGATTAATAAAAAAAATATTTATGACCAAATCAATCAATTTCATTGCAGTTTCAATTAGTAGCCGAATTGAACAGAAAACGTTTAACGCTTTTGATAAGCCAACCCATTCAATCCAAGTAGTATTCTTTTTGTATGTAATAGAAAACCACAAACCAATCAAATTTCAAAACTGAGTGCCATATATATTTAATATTAATGATGGCAGTAATAATAATTTCAAATCAGAAATCCAGCAACAAAACCGCACTCCTTCCGTCTGTCCGTCCGTCCGTTCGTTCGTTGATTTACTTTTAGTACCAAATCAAATCAGTATCAGATCGGCGAGCAATAAACAATTTTAATATTTTTTAATTATAAAAACAAGTTTATTATATAAATTAAATCGACAATGATAAGATTGCCCATTTCGAGTGACAGTAACGCTTAAA